>CM023957.1:12799208-12960919 GCA_013407115.1 Glycine latifolia | reverse complement strand
AGATTTTACATCAACTATAACAACACCAATAATTAAAGGCATAACAAAATCATAAGCTCTCAAATATTCAACTAGAGACATTCCATGGTTGGCTAACTCATATGTTGCTTGATTTGTTTTTCTCATGACATGTGACCGTTCTAAAATGTCGTCCGAGCCATTAAAAGACATAATACTCTTGACAAGGCTAAAAACTTATGAAGTCCCTTCTTTAAACCAAATAAACCATTAATTTTGATACACTTTTTTTAAATTACCAATCAAATAATCAAAATTGATGTAACTTGAAAGAATATAATTATTTTGTAACATTTTCAGCAAGAGAGTATAATTTTTTTTTAATAGATTAATATTGATTGGTATATTTGATTAATATAAACAGACATGCCTTTGTTTATTTATGTTGCCATCAAATGAAAGATGAGTTATGGAGATCGATGCATTTATTGTAAGTCTAAAAGATATGCTATCTAGAGATAAAAGAATAATAGATTATGATCTCATGCCGGTGACAATGATATAAATATTTATCTCAAGAATCATATTAGTTCACTATTGCAAAAAGTATTTATTATCATGCGTCAATAACGACGGTAAGTAAAAATTGTCTTTGAAGACAATGTACTGGCAATGTTTTAATTAAGTTCATTAATAATAAAAACGGTTTTCAAATAATGGTCTTGGAACTGAGTTTAAGAATGATTATTCAAAAAATCATCAATAATCATTGTAATTGAACCATGTATAAAGATGGTTTTACAAAATCGTATTTGAATGATATTTAACATTCTCGCTTTCTCTCTCTCTCTCTTATCGGGCATCATAAGCACTGGTCCTTTCCCTATCCAAAAAAAATAATTGACGTCTCTTTTTTCATTTTCCTTTTAGTGTTTTGACTGAAATCTTCAATACTCAACAGATCATTCTTCTCCATCTCATGTTGCTATAGCCTGTGAGCTCGAATACTAATGCAGAATAAATAGGATTATAAATACTTCCCGCCATTGCTCCGAGTTTGGATTGTTGATTCTGAGTCTTCTAAACTTTTGCTCTCACGCACTGATGGTGTATAGCTATGTATGGAGAGTAAGTATTGGGGACCCAAAAGGAGGAAGACACACTGCTATATATAAATCCTTGCCATGAAAGGATTCGGTTGTGCACCCACAAAATCTGCAGCCAACGTTCAAGTTTGTTTGCCAAAGTGTTCCTTGAACGTTATTATAATATTGGGATAATCTGTTAGTGGATAGTTTCAAAACAAAACGTGGACCACATTTAGAATAAAAACCAACATAGCCAACACGTACCGCTCTCTCTTGTGTCCCTATCGTCTCTTTTTGGTCTTGTTCTCATCTCTCATGTCTCTTTCTCTTCTATTATGAGTGTTGCAGGGTTAGGGGGATTGTTATGGGGTTACGACGTATCTGAGGCTACGTAATTGGGGGTGAAGGGAGGTTACGGGGTTGTGGTTATGGCTAAGAGGGGTTACAGGGTTGAGGTTACAAAATGGTTAACTGCGACTCAGATTATGCATTCAATCTCACAATCACACTCATTTTTTTCCTAATGTTGAAATGTAGGCCAGATGCATAAGAATTTACAAATGATTGTTAACACTTTAGCAAGCGTACCAATTTGTCCAAGTAATAATTAAATGATAAGTCCAAATGTCAATTCCATAGGGACTCTGTTTGTACTCACAGTTAATACACGTTTGTTTCTAAGCAATTAATGAATCAATTTGGCTCTTTAGAGTAAATAGCATATAACTAATATTGACTTAATGTAAACTATAAACATAATAAGTACAAGAAAAAGAGACACAAACACTCGGAGTATTGCAGTAACGGTTGAAACAAGATGCGACGTATGTTGGGAGCTCAACTAACCGAAACTAACTTTGATGCAATATTAAAGATTTTTCGCTATTCAACATTATTTTCCATTCACCTTCATCTACTAATATATTCTAGCCATGATTCCTCAAGTGCAAAAACTTAAATCACATAATTTCACTCCTAATCCCTTAAAAGTTACATTAATCGATTTGTATTAAGATTAAAGATGAACAATTTAGGCTAAACAAAACCATTCTATCCCTAGAGATGGTTCACTTAAAAGTGTTTTTTAGTTCTAAGGAATTAAACATTTTCCAATGCATAAAACCTATAATAAAGCATGAAAATGGATGATCAAACCACTAACATGATAATAACTTAGAAAAACAACAATAATGCAAAAATAACATTGACTAGATATTTAGAATCATTACATCAATGCGTTTGGTTGTTGAGCTCCCAACAATGGGTGGTTTAGCCTCTCATTCTCATGAGAGGCTTATATAAATGGATGATTAGGGCAAAGGAAATGAAATGAATGGAAGAAAATAGGGAACAAATGATGGAATGCAAGCTCCAATGGTGTGGAAGAATCCCTCCTTCGTGACCTAGTTGAGCTTGTGTCTGTGTTTTTTTTTTCAATCCCTAACAGTTCCCTCCTTTTCTCCTTAAAACGCAACCTAGTGTCGTGGTCGCACGCTAAGCAAGAGATGTCGCGCTAAGGGCGCCTTCAGTATCCAACTAGATAAGTAACCATGCGCTAAGCGAGCTGGGTCGCGCTAAGCGGGCCTATTGTGCTCAGCGGACAGCTTCAGACCCTTAATTTACCTTCAATGCCCTTGTAGTGAATTTCTACAAAAAAATACAACCAACACCTTATAAATCAACTAATTTTAGTATTTACTGGATAAAAGTTAAGAATAAGTTAATTCATATGTTTTAATCACAAAAAGAAACATTAAAAGAGGAAAAGTTTGATATAATTGTTATGTAATTTACATGTAACTTTACATATACAAAGAAATTATCAATGCTAAACTTGTTAAGCCACCTGCTTTAATTTATTTTTCCGTTTGTTTGACCTTGCATGAGATGACATAATACAAGAAAGTTTTAAACAATCATTTTTGTTAGTAGAAATTTTATTTTTCCTTATTCTTTGTTGGAGACTTGGAGTAGCTAGCTTTAGAAATTGGATTTTATGTTGGAGTCTTGGAGTAGCTAGCTTTAGAAATATTATTTCACCCAGTTCTCTGCCTTTGCCTGTAATAGTTTTGTTAATAGAAATTATAATAGAATATTATCTTGTCAAAGAAAGTGATTATATGGGCTATATATGGAGAATCAAATGGGGGCAAGAACACCTGTTTGAATTTACACTCCTGTCAATTTCATATAATAAGTATGTTTGTAATTGAGCTTGAATATTACTTCTATGACAGGTGATGCCCTGATTGTATTGAAGAATAGTATGAGTGACCTAACAATGTTCTTCAAAGTTGGAATTGTACCCTTGTCATCCTTGCACATGGTTTCATGTTACTTGCAACTGTGAAAATAGCGTGACCCGTGAGTTTAAATTGAAAGAAATGAGTGCAGCTAAGAATTTTCTTGGTACGGAGATTCACAGGGATTGTCAAGCAGGTAGAGTAATCTTGTCACAAAAGAAATATATCGGAAAAGCGCTTGAAAGTAGTAGTAGATTTTAACCTGTGATAGCATTGATACTATAGAAGGTACTTTGTTTTTATGAAATTCTTTATTTGGCTTTATCACTGATTATGCTTATATTTTCCACGCCACAACATTGCTTGAAAGGTTCAACGCCAAGTATATTTTCTAAGTGTTAAATATTATTCTTTCTATGTTATAATAAAGTTCAACACCACAACATTGTTTGAAAGGCTAAGGAACAAGAGGCTTGTGTTCGTAGGGGATTCACTCATCAGAGGCCAATGGGTTTCCATGGTTGCCTTGTTGACGTTGTACTGCCTAAAACCGTCAAATCCATGCATTCCACTGCCAATGGTTCACTAAACATTTTCATGGCCAAAGTAAGTCCTCAACCTTATAGCAAACAACTTCGTAGAAATGTAGCAAAAATAGGAGTAGAAATTGTCTCTTATGTAAACATTCCTATATCAAATATTTCATTAACCCCTATTGTTGCTTTTAATGTTTCTTTTTTTCCTATTATATTAAATCACTTATTATATTTACACCTTTTATCTCTTTCTCTATCTAAGTGTGTCAATTAGCCTTTTGTTTGTTCATAAATTATTTTTCTTGAAAGAATAGATGCATTCAGTTGTTTTTCTACAAGAAACAGTTTTCAAGATTAATTTGAACCTATGACTTCAAAGTCACAAAGCAACATACGATTGTGCCAAGGCTTCTTAGAGAAACAGAGATGGTAACATTTTTTGGGTTCGAACTTGGATGTCGATTCTTTTATTTTATTTTGTTTGGTTCTGAGGAAGATTTTTTGGACAAAAGGATCAAAAGTGAAAAAAGAGTCCTATCTAGTTCCTCTTTATGTTTTTACGAACACCCCTAACAAATCATCTGACAAAATTAACTGAAAATTTATATATACTAGACATTAGTCTTTGGTACAAAACTTGAGCATTATGCTTAAACCCAATCATCAAATGATTCTTTGGTGCTTAATGTTATGTTTTAACCCTTATGTTTTCTGAAGCCTTTATTTCAATTTTCAATTGATTATTTAGTCATTAATTAGCTATTTAGATTAAATTTCCATAATTGTTGTCATGGTTACATTGGTCTCAAGACCCTTATGGATGAAAATTACATTGTTGTACATAAGGATTGTTGATATTAATAGGGAAAAGAGTACATAGACCCCTAAAACTTTAACTCGTTTGCAAATATATGCCTTGAACTTTATTTTCATCCCAATTATTCTTTTAACTTCTTGTATTAAATATTAATGCAATAGACCATTCTATTAATTTTCTGTGAACTCAACTCATCCAAATGCTTTCATTTCCTAAAGAGACTTTCTAAAATAGTTTTTTTTACCTCAAATCCTTAATTTTTTTAAACATTTTTAAAAGGAAAAAAAAATTCTAAGACAATTTTGAAAGAAATTGACGTAGAAATCAAAATTTTAAGTCAATTAAAAAATTATCATAAAAAATATTGATTTTTCACGATAGTGACTTCAAAAGATAATTTTCAAATTGTCATAAAATACGCTATAAAACAGATGTAGAAATCCAATTTTCTAATAGTGGTTTATTAATCGCTAAATGCTTCAATATCGAAAGTGGGGAAAAAAACTATAAAATTTTTCTTCATATGATGGCATATTAATATTAATATAAACATGTAACACTTGTTTAGTCAGTATCAGCGTGTGTATTTTGGTACAAAACATTAATTAATTTCTGAATTCACACTTGCTTATACACGTTAAGTGGGTATAATTGACTTGAATTTTAGCTTACCCACTTCACATCGATCACACGTAACTCATATGTACATAGGTATTTTTCCCTGGACAATGCACAGCCTCATAATTCAAAGCGTCCACGTTTTTTTGCCTTTTTATTTTATTTTCAAATGTAAAACTTGGGGAAAATCTATAAGGTATACAAACGCTTTTTGTATCATTCCATTTAATCACTATAGCAAAGTTAGACAGTAGTTTTGTTTATGTAAATTTACGTACATATTATTTTTGTTTTTTCTATACTTATTTATCTATATATATGTGTGTGGACGAAAACTTTGAGTTTAGAAATAAGAATTGAGAAAGAAGATATAGAGATCAGTTTCAAAAGATGAGAAGATGAAATCAACACATAAATTGTTAGATTGTAAGAATTTACTTAGAGAATAAAATTGACATGTTCCACTGAAATTAAAAACTGAATTTAACAATAGTTTACACGGTTCATAAATAAAATCTGTATATAAATTATAGAGTAATCATACATAAATATCCGTACAATCATACTTTTTAAACATATCTATCAAATATTCATAATACATATTTTTTTCTTTTATCATTTTCTAAGTGTTCAATGGCCATTGGATATCTATCAATAATTTTACTAAATTATATTATCTCTATTTAATTTGTTTTCTTAATACTCCCCTTTTTCTCAATTAAAAGACGTATTGTAGTTTATTAGTTTGTGTTTATTAAGAAAGTTAATTAATTTAGTTATTAGTATTTAAATTATCTATAACTATAATATTTTTCTAAATTTATCCTTAACTTTATCAGAATCTATTCATCTTCTCTAATCATAGGAGAGAAATAAATAATTTAAAATATTATAATTAAAAATTAATTAATGCATAAGAATGATAAAATGAAATTTTATTATAAGAAAAAAAAATATTAATTATGTCTTATAAATAAAGATAGGTAACTATTTAAGAAAGAGGCAAGAGTTTCTTTCATGTAATATATTTTTTAACTAAAATATATTTTTCGTTTCTATAAATATCAAAATATTTTTGAATTTGGCTGTGCACAATTTTTAATCTGTTTTTTGTTATTATAAAATTAAAATGTGTTTTTTTTTTCGAACTAGTTCATGCTTACATGTATGCTGATAGAGGTGATGCTTTTTTTTCCAACTTTTTTAAATTGATTATTATTATAACTAATGTAAAAATTCCTCAATTCCTCAGTTCCCATTGCTGCCGGAGACATCAATAGCACCAACATTAGTTATTTCTCAAACATTGAATTCCAAGGCCCATCAACAACAACTCAACCCCAAATCCGTTCTCTGTCGCGCTCTGTCTCGTAGAAGAAACAAGAAAGTAGCATTAAAAATTAACCATGATGTCATGCTAGTAAGCTCTTCTAATGTACTATATGTCTATAGAGAGAGAAGTTTATGGTATTTTCATCTTTATAAAAATTCTATATTTTTATTTTAGACTAATTTATTTTTTTCTTGCTTTTAGTCCTTTATTTACATTCTCTGAAATTTTTATTCCTTAATTATTATTTATGACAATGGATACAAAAACTGTTTCAATAACATTATTTTGGTCTTACACTAAAAACAACATTATTTTGATCTAGATGTACTCTTCCTTTAATTTTAAATAATTTCTCATTTATCAAGGGTTTTATCTCAATTGATTGAATATGGTGTGTGAGTATTATACATCTCCTTATATTGTGTTTAAAACTTACATATAAAAAACAAATCCCCATTAATTAACACCTGGTATAAAATTAAATAAATACAATAAAAAATAATGCATGCATTTACAATGTAACAAATTTTTGTAATGTAATTCAATCATGCGTTATAATATATAATAAAACTATTAAATTTTATAATAATTATCTTTAAAATTATATTAATTAGCAACAATTTAATGTAAATATTTTACACTAATAATAGATAAAAATTAGAGGAAATATAAATTAATGCAGATCACCAACGTGTCACACCAATAACAAATTGGGATTTTTTTTTATGCAAATCGTTTTGATGTGGAGGTCAAACCGTATAATAGTCCACAAAACAATGATATTTATAAGTTATCTTGTTATGTATTTATGAAAAAAATTTTAAAAAAAGGAAAAAATTCAGAAAGGTACGACAAAATAAGATCTTATATAAGGGTCCATAAGTCCTTTAAAAAAGAATAGAACAACAATCCTCCTTTAAAAAAGAATAGAACAACAATCCTTTTTGCTTGTCCAAGTATATCCAGCACTTTCGCTTTGCTTGTCAATTGCCACGCTTGCTTTGGATTTTAGATAAAGACATATCAAAAGTTTGGATATTGGCACTTTCATTAGCACTAAAAACTGAAAAAGATGCTACAAATTCACAGAAAAAAAGTGTGAGAAGAGATAAAAGAAAAAAATATACTTTTTTAAGATAAAAAGAAAAACGTACCTGACTTATTGTTCTTTGGGAATATTCTTGGCACTTTTATCATCAACATATATTTTAAATGTAATTAAATACTATAATCTTATCCGGCAACGTTGCGGAGCTTATGAAATAATAAATAACAAAGTATGTTTATATTTAACTTAATTTGGACAAAAATTGTGAATATATGCATATACATATTTAAAATTGCTACTGTAATTTACTATTGAATATTATACTTAAATATTAACTTCTTGGTTTGATTTATTACTACCACTCACTAAAAGTTGCACAAAATCGCCAAGTTGCCGCACGTCCTGCTCTTGCATGTATTGCATAACATGTAAACCAAAGTTTGTACAAAAAAAATACAAAAAATGTTATAAAAAAATCATAAAACTTGCACACACTCTATTGATCAGTAGGTCTCCTTTTTTTTATACAGAAAATCTAATTTCCTTTTTCATATTTTCAACAAAGCTTGAAAATAAATCAAACCAACTCAAATATAATTCAAAATTTAATTCAACAATTAACTCGTTAAACTTAATTATATATCTAATAAGTCAAATTTGAGTTAAAAGTTAAACTCATTAAACAAACAACCTGAATTTAAGTTATATATAACTTGATTTAATCAGTTTATGGATCAACTCAATATATATATATAATAATTTATATTATTGAATTCATATAATTTTTATAATTAATTTAATAGTATTATTTTTGTATGAAATGAATAAATAAAAACATGTACAATAATTATAAATTTAATATATATATATATGTATTATTAAATTGATATTCTTATTTTTTAATTAATATTGTATTAATTTTATTTCTGGATAAAATAAATAAATAAAATATATAAAATAAATATAATTTTAAATAGAGTTAAATTGACAAACTGAATCAAATTATTCGTAAATTTAAATCGAGTCAAATTCAAGCTACAAATTAAACAATTTCTTATCAATGAAGTTGAATCAACTTGAATCAAGCACGATTCATTTTCAATCTTATTCTCCACATCCCGAATGTATATTTCACCAAATTTGGAAAGTTTTTTATAATCAATCATTCACTACAGGATGTCTAAGATTATAGAATGCCCTTTTTAAACTTATAAAATTTAAGAACATATTTGGGGGGGGGGGGGGGAATGAAGCCCTTTGTACGTCTTGTAGAGAAGTTGTGGAAGATATAAATTATATTTTTTTCTCTTGTAAGTGTATTGATGATATTTGAGGATGAGTCCTGACACAATGATAAAGTTGTGTCTTGATGACTTGTTGGTTATAGATTCGAATTCAGAAATAGCTTCTTTGCATATACAAAAGTAAGATTACGTACAATATCTCTTTCCCTTATATGTGCATAGCGTAAAACATTCGGGTAATGGGGTACATGTTTTTTTTTAGTTTTTTTAAGTGTATTAATGGTATTTGGAAGTTTTTCTTGCATGGGATGTCACTTTCCTCGGCTCTACCACATGAAGCGGAACATCATTATTATTTATTAGCAACATGTCTTGCTACATGACTCGGTGAAGAAGAATTATAGATGGAGGTATATGTGGTGTGCTACTGTTTGGGTGGTGTGGAGGTTTAGAAATGAATCAATTTTCCATGAGAAAAAACAGAACTTAGAGGAAGCTATTCACCAGATTTTATTCCAATCCTGGACATGGTTAAAAGGCTTTAAAAGGAATTTAATGTATCATCGGTGCAATGGTTCTCAAACTTGCTGCACGTATAAAGGAAGGACCAATTTAACGTAAATAGGGGCTGCATGTTTGGTCTACATGCATATGTTTAATAATCAATTATGTGAGAAGCTTGTTGGAGTGGATTTAGTAGGTGTTGATGACCCTCGGGTTACTAAATATTTGCATTCATTCTGTAAATATAGTGTAACCTGTGGGTATGACAGTTTTAATGTTAATTGGTTGATCATAGGAATTTTTAGACTGAGTTGTGATTGATTTTGTAATTAATAGGAAGGTATGTCTTATACCTGTCCTTTATTTAATATAAGTATTTATTTGCTGATAAAAAATAATGCTTGCAACATCTTTCAATTGAAAAAAAAAAACTAGGAAGAGTTGGAATCACATGCATTAGAACTCTCTACTCTCTAGTCTCAAATCTGGTTTAACGGGTTTTTTTATAAGAGTAAATTACAATTATCTTTGAACTTTGAAGTCCTTCACATGACATTGTGTTTAATTTTATTTAAAATTTATATTTTATCTCATTTGACTGACAATTGTTTGGTTAGGATTATGTTCGACTCAAAAGTAAAAAATTGTGTTTTCCAAAACACGTTCAAACGAAGAAAATAAATTCTCCCTCAAACAATTTTTGGTGTGATTCGGCCAATATAAACAGATCATGAATTGATTAACAAATTATTAAACTTAACAACATAATTCTGACACAGTCTGTGTAAGATAATTGTTTTGAGGGCTTTAGCCCCTTCCCGCCCCCCTAAAATTTTTGAAAAGAAATATTCTGTTAAAAGGAATGAAAAAAATATTAAGTAGTTATGTTGTTAAGTTTAATAATCTGTTTGTATTGACTGAATCACATCATAAATTGTTGGAGGGAAAAATTATATTAATGCTAAGTTGTAGTTAGTTGATTTAGTAGAATAACATGGAGCTAAGCTTTACACAAATATTGATTTTAGTAACAATAAAATATAGTAATCATCCTAGTCCATGAGGGCATTCACCGCGGGATTTTGACGTGGCTCCACAGATTACAAAAAGAATGACCAACTTATTATAACACTTTGCAATGTAAGCCCCCCAAAAAACTTATGTAATGTAATTAGCATAAACTGCAATGTCTCTATCCATATTCTTTAAGTAAAAGGTCCCGAGATGATAATGTTATCAACTTCTTTTTAAACACTTTCTAATGCAACTCCCCGAAAAAAAAAAGAGATGTAATCAGAAATATTAAACTGTAAATGTCCTTATCCGTACTCTCTCTAAGTGCAAATTGTACAACTTATTATACACTTTATAATATAACCCCAACCCCCCAACCCCAAAAAAAAGATTTAATGAAAATATGTCTATCCGTATTCTCCAAGTGCAAGCTCCCAAGTTAATAATGGTATCAACTTATTAAACACTCTCTAATGTAAGCCCAAAAAATATTCGACGAGATGTAATTAGAAATATTGAACTGTAATGTCTATTCGCATTCTTAAGTGCAAGGTCGGTCCCAAAATGATAATGGTCTAAACTTATTAAAGACTTTCTACTTAATGTCCCCCAAAAAATAATATCTAATTAGAAAAGATAAACTGTAATGCCTCTCTCCATCTTCATGGATAAAGAGAGAGAATGAATTGAAAATGGATAGACTTTTAGAATGTTTAGACTGAATGAAGAAGATTAGAAAGGAAAGTGGAGAAAGAATAATTTTTTCTTTTAAAAACATATTCACTCATAGATCTTGGGAGATAAAGAAGAAATAACAAAGCTAACATAATAAATTTATGTGAATCCCACAATTTTTTCTTTCTTCTCACCAAAGGAGAGATTTTTTTTAGATGGGTTCCACACAAGTATTTTCTGTTTTTTCTACTCTTTAACCAAAAATAACATTACTTTTTCTCTTCCACTTCTCTCTCTTCAGTATCTCTTCCCGATTTCTATTCGAACAAAGGGCAAGTGCGAGTTCCCAAGATGACAAGTCTTAACATACTAAATACTTTGTAGCAATGTATACGCAAAAAAAATGGAACAATGAGATGTAATTACAAATACAAATATTTAACTGTAATGGCCTATCCGCATATTTTAGATGCAATGTCTCAGACGATAACGGTCTCATCTCAACTACACGCAAGGATCATAAACCCACACCACTCAGAAATCAAATCACTACTTCAGAAGCTACTTAAAAAAATGTTAGAACAAGGTAAAATGTGTTGCAACTTGCAAGAATATGAATTGAAAAAATAGGTTGGGAGTGGGAAATCTTGAAATATTGACTGCCAAATAACGAGGGGTGGCTGGCTTATTTTTCTTGCAATGGCCATAATAGATATGCACCAGGTAAATTGTACCCAACTACCATACCAGGCCAATTAGGTGATTGATCCAACGAGGGAATAGAATTATAGAACAACGAACAGTAAAAGGTAAGAGAGAGACAGCCTCATTGAATGTTATTTTAGGGTCTGACTCTTAAACCCAGTTGGCATTAACAAGCATACACCATGTTACAGCAACTATGAGTAGCATGTTAAAATGCGTTATAAGAGGAAACAATATATCCATCAACATTGAATCATACATTTAGATACAAACTGCAAATTAATAATGAGTTCTGTTGAGTCCAAAGTCCAAACAACTCAGACTTCTGGCACAAGGACTTACTTCATGTATTTTTGCAGGAATTTTCTATGGAAATCATTCCTGATGGTGTCATTGATGAATCGCTTAGCTGTTTTGGTTTCACCTCGGGCTTGGTTCTTAAACACCACATCATCATCCCACCTAAACAAAACAAGTGCATGCACAACCCAAAAAAATGAGATGGAGACAGCAAACCAACAAAGTTAACAGAAGAAAAAACTGACATTTTGGTTTGGCGAGCAATTTGAAAAGTATCTAGAGTCAAACCTTCTTTTCACATTGAAAGATGCTGTTGGATTATTTAGCAGTGGGTTTCCGCGCAGAAGCTCTGCCTCCTTTACTTTGAGCTCCTCCTCCTGTTGTTGTCGTTCCTGAAAAAAGATTTACATTTTTTAATTTTTTGTACACGAGAGCAATTCACATTTACTTACAATTTACAACTAACATCATCCGAACTACTTCACAACCAAGGAATAAGTTTCAAAAAAGAGATAGAGATGTGTTTTCACCAAGATCCAAAAGAATTACAGGAGAGAGGGGGAAAGGCAACTGTATCCACCCACCATCCCTCCCCCATCTACCTTTACTCAAAACAAAGTTCAGTAACAATAATAGTAGAGAGATTTATAGTGTACAGAGCAGTTCAAGATCAAAGCTTTAATGGCATAACATAAACAAAGATAGGAAGAGTAAAAGAAGGAATAAGACCTTGCGTAGCTTTTCCTCTGCTCTTTCCTTCTTTATTTGTTCAAGCTCAGCCAGCAATGCTTCAGTATCATCCTCGTCATCCTCGTCATCATCACTGATAAAGTTAAGGAAACTTTAGTATACACTACCATTAACAAGTCAAGAACTTGTTTGACTACAAAATTTGATGTACGGAATTTGATTTCAAATTCCAACAAAATTACAAAAAGATAATTCCAAATGCACCCAGAGACAGGAGAGAACAGGTATAATGTTAAACCACTTGTTCCCATCCAGAATATCACACACATCTTCCAACAAAACCAATTCCTCCACTGCCAAACTTTCACACAAAACTAATAACACAGAAAAATGCCACCTGAGAAAAAAACATCAATAAAGTGTACAAAAATTATTAAAAAGAAAAAACAGCTTCATCAAAACCAAATTATATCCAATGCCAAAAAGTTGTGCGGCACACTTACACATGTCATTACATTACATACCTAAGTATCAACGAAAGACTGACTATGCTGAATTGCTGAAAAAAATAGCATGCATATTGATGCACATGAAGGGCCAACACATTTTTAAGTTGCCTAAATAAAACAATAAGCCCTATTTGTTTTGAGAAAACCTAAATAATACATGTGTACATAATAAGTTGAATTATATTCGTATGACTGTAATAACTAATAACTATACAAGTTTTGATTATTATATATGCCTGTGCTGTTGTGCACTTGCGCTTTTATATAATATTGAGTTCAATACCATTGCATGTATATACGAACTATACATTAAATAAACATTTGATTGAGTTAAACATAAAAGTTCATGCCAAATTATCAACCTGTCATCATCACTTTTGACCTCAACATCAGAATCATCTGCATCAACAGTACGTGCAACAATGTGATCTTCAATTTCTCTCTTCGATCCTGTCAAGATAAAGGACCCATCAATCAACAATACTGAATATAGAAAACAATTATGGTATTGGTTTCTTTCCTTATCTTCTTTTTTCTCCTCCTTTAATGGAAGGCCATTGCAAAGTATTTTAGTTAATGTATAATAATTTGTAGATAGAATACCTTCCAAAAACAGATGGCTACCCTTTCCATGATCCCTGTCATCTGCCAAAAAATAGAATAGAATTGAACAGTTACAAATTACAATTAAAAACAGGGAAAAAATATCCATCTGACAAGAATAATGCAATTCAAATGCTACAAATAGAAATTTAGTGAAACGTTAAACACTGATAACTTTACCATAAGATTTATTTTTTGATGAGAAATGCCTCCTTTCACGATCTTCCAATTCATCACGTAGGTTTCTTCTCTTTAATTCATCCTGTGTGTCCTGCCCTTCCTTCCTGGCAAGGTAGAACTACAATTATTAGCGAGGAAAAATACACCACTCGTATCAGCAAAACTTCATACCAACATGAAGTATATAGCAGTGTAGCTTCTTAATCATTTCACTGGAGAATGATAGCAAAATATGGAAATGAAAGCATTTCAACCATGTCAGGACACAATTTAATTTAAAGTTTAAGCATGGGGGACAATGAAACACTGGATATACGTATATCAGCCACCACCCAATTAGTCCCAGCTTTTAGTACAATTGTCAACTCCTTGTAATAGCCCTCACTTTCACTCTCTATACAAATATCTTTCCTCACTCAATTTAATCAATCAATAAGATCTGAAATTATTCCTTGCTCTCATTTTCCAAGTTCCTCAAACATAATTTTCCAATATGGTATCAAGATCTTGTTCTTGATCCAAATAATTCCAACGATCTGCCACCACTGGTGAACTCTTCTGCTGCTGTCTTTTTCTCTCATGCGGTTTTTGAAAGATTTAACAATTGCAACTTCCTTTTATGAAAGCGACAAACTTTACCAGGGATCAAAGGTCACAGATTATATATATCTTTTATGTAAATCTGATTATTCCTTCACAATTCTCAAGGAAAGATTATTTTGATAAAGGCAAAGTGAATGAAGCATATGATGTTTGGGAGCAGCAAGATCAACTCCTTTAGTCATGGCTTCAATCTTCTCTTTCAAGCTCCATCCTCACTCGTGTCATAAGGTATTGTGTTCGTCCCTAGGAGTTGTGAGAACAGATCCACAACCACTTCCCAGATCAGATTTGCACAAAAGCTTGACAACTCTGAACTGAGTTGCACAATACCAACCTTGGATATTGTACTATTGAGTTTCTCACTTTCTCCTTATCAAGGCTACTGTTCATTTTCTTTTTTGCTGTTGGTGATCCTATCTCAGTTCAAGAGCAATTGGGATGTCATTTTCAAGGGGTAACCAGAAGAGTATGAAACCATTGTCACTGTCATTGGTAATAAGTTTGAATCTCTTAGCAATTAGGAGATTGAGGCACTTTTGCTAGTGCAAGAAACTCACATTACCAAGTACGAGAACAACATAATGTTGCTCACAATCCTTCAATGGAGGGAGGAAAGAAAAATGATAACATTTTGCATGTTGATGTACGATCATTCACCCATCAAAAATATTGGCTCAAAAACAACTAATAAACTAGATTTAACACGGAGAATTTTCCATGATAAAAACTATACAGGATTACAGAAGGGGGAGGTAAAAGGCAACACATTTTCTTATCATTGGAATGACATACTTCAACAGGATTTGATATTGAAAATTGCAATTCCATTCAATTGCCAGAATGAAAAATCCAGCAACAAATTCATCAACAGGCATAGATTATAAGTTTATAACCAATATAACAAATTGAAAACAGAAAAATCTCAAAGTACAACAGAGTTTTCAGAAACTGCACCTTACGAGTTAGGACCCGTAAACTTAACATAACCAAGACAAGTCAACGATCTTGATAATTACAAAATAAATATCGAGGCCCAAGTAACCTAAACTAGAATGACATGACCAAGCAAAAGCACCAAGCGCCACATGTAAATATGTTAATATTGCGATTGCCCCGTGCAAGATAGCCTCAAACAAACCCTAATAAATATCATCACGATAACCTAAATCCCATTGTAAATTTCAACTACGCGATGTTCCATTCGTAAGAAAACCTAAACCTAGCTTGTCTTCCAGCCCAAAAGCAAAATATGAAAAACAAAATTGAGGGAAAAAAAGATTACGAGGAAAAAAGAATCATACCTGGGCTTGAGAGTGGTGTGCGATGCGATGTCCCTAGAAGAGTACTTTTGTGAGGGACCGAAAATTCGAGTACCACCTTGTTCGTTGCCACCTTTAGCAGGTGCCCATGTGGGTCTTGCAGCGGTCGTCATCGGATTTCACGATTTGGGGATCGAGGTTGTTTGTTGCTTTTCTGTCACCGACTTCGTTCGCCGGTAATGGAATAAGGGTTTCGGTTAAAGAGATGAGAGAGAGAGAGAGTGCCAAGAGCGCTTAATGAAAGTTTATGTGTGGGCTTTTTAACTAAGGTGGGCTTATTCATTCGAAACTGTGGCGGGCTCGCCTGTTGTACACCAACCATTTGGTTTTGACTATGGACCAAAATAAATTTATCTATATTTTAAGAATATATATTTCAGATACTATTTCAGTTTTATATTTATAATTTTTTTTGCTAAATTATAAATTTGATTCCTGTAATTTTCAATCCTCAATTTTGATCACTATTTCTAAAACAAGATTAGACCTTGACATAACACTTATGTGAAAAATATTAAATAAATAAAAAATAAAAAATGTCTTAATAAAAATTAAAATCATCAACTTTTATTTGTAAACAAAAATATAAATTATTAAGATACTTATTTTGTTTAATTAATTATACTAAATATATATATTATTAATCAATAGTTTATTAAAAAATTTCAAACTATCAAAATATATAAATTAAAAATATTTAATATATAAATCTTTTTAATTTTATTTTGTATAATTTTATATGTTTTTATTTTTTAATAGTTTACATTTTTATTTTACTAATTTATAATTAATTTTCATAAATTAATATGTAAATTATTTACATAAAAAATTTGTAAATTGATTTTAATACACATATTATTTTTACTATAATTATTTACTTAAATTTATTCATAGAAAACATAATAAAATACTTATTTTATTTATTTAATTACATTAATATTATTTTTATGTATCATTTGTTTAGAGTTATTAATTTTTAAAAAAAAATCAAAATGTATGGATTAAAAAAATATTTAATATATAAATCGTTTTAATTTTGCATATATAATTAGAGTAAAAATAATCTGTATATTAAAATTAATTTTAAAAAATCATGTAAATAAACTACATATTAATTTATGGAAATTAATTATAAATTGGTAAAATAAAAATATGTAAACTATTTAAATAAATTTAAAATAAAACTAAAAACATTTATATATTACATATTTTTTAATTTATAATTTTTGATAATTTTAAATAAAATTAATAACTTTTTGCTAATGATATAAATAATACTAATGTATTTAAATAAACAAAGTAAGGTAAGTGTGTTAATGGCTTTTTATATTTTAATAAAGATAACTCGATAATCTCGTGGACTTTTGAAAGAAATACCATTCTACAAAATATGGGTTGTTTTTGCACGAGCTGCAATATATTCAACTGCTATTTTAATTTGTGCAATACAAAAGATACATGTTTATCTTTATATAATTAAAATTTATAATAGATAAAAAAATTAATATAAATGTATCAATATTAAAATTTGTAATAATTAAATGTTTAACTTATAAGTTAGATTTTATATTTACAATAAACAAATTATATTATGATAAAAAAATTACACTGGTCATATATCAAATTTAAATTATTTTTAAATGTATTTATAAACACAAAATAGAAAGAGATGTGATACACATAAATATTATTTTTTATGTTTATCTCTCTTACACCTTATCATTGTATTTTAAATTCAAGTTTTTCTTACTTTTTTTCTTTCTATTATTTGTTGTACAAGTAATAGAAAAGTCTTTAGTAATTTAATAAAGATAAAGATAACTTCATAATCTTGTGGACTTTGGAAAGAGATATCGTTTCTTCAAAAATAAGGGTTGTATATTATTATATTTTATTTTATTTTATTTATTTGCTTCAAAGGAGGCTAAAGACAGTTACACTGTAGTATATATATTAACTATAGCATATTGAAATTTAAACCAACTGCAGCTGAATCGTCAAAGACAAGGCTATAGTTTGGTACCTTTCCTAATATAGTTATTTTCGTAATATATGATATATCCATACTGATATAGTGTTGGTTTTGCAGAAGCCGCTTGAAAAAAGAGTATTGCAGAAGTGGTTCCAAGTAGGTGTCCCTTAACATGGCTGTTTGTAGAGACTACATATATATTTCGAAGACAATCTTATTCGATTATCGAGAATAATTACTAAATTTATCTATATAATATTTAATACAATTTAAGAACATAAAATTCGAAATCATTAATTAAGTTAAAGAATCTCTTAAAATTAAACGACTTTACAACTTTGCATCATGAATATTATTGGTAGAGACTGATTGCTAGCAACTTTACAATCAGTGGAAAAAAGAAGGCTCAACTCATATAGCAACTTATGTTTGTCAGGTTCCCTTGCTCACTACAAGCAACTGGCTGACATGCTGATTGATCGACACGATTTTGCAAAATTAGCTTTTACTTCTAAAGAGAGAATTTGAATTGAGGGATTTCTTCCATATATATATTTCCACTCTCATTCATGATAATGTAATGGCTTTGGCCACATTTTTGCAATAAAATTTCCCTATTCTCTCTTTAAAAAAAAAAAAAAAGAATAGCACTTGACTGTAAAAAAAAAAATAGCACTTCTCCGCTTGTCCATTTACCATGTTTTGGGTTTGGGAACATATTGTGGGAGCTATTGATTTGAGGGAATTTAAAATTAATTGGTAGTTTCAGAATTCACATTAATTGGGAGCTTCAAAATAATCTCATTTTAAAAGTTCTTTTATCTTCTTGAAATTAGTTTAAGGATATATTTATATGATGGTGGTGAAGTTATAAGTGATAATAGTATCATTAAAAATGTCAACAATGACGATGAATAATGTGGTAACAATACTAATAATTGTGCTGGCTATGGTGATTGGAGTTTGGTTGGGATGGGATGGGGTCTCATGGCAGCATGGAGGATTATTGTCAAATTTATTGAGTGTTTTTTTTAAACTAAAAATCAAATTTATAAAAAAGAAATTGAATATGAATGTATAAGCATTTTGAATGACTTAAAAATCATTTTAGTTTCATTTTAGGGAATTATATTTTGTTTAGGAAATTGTATTTGAACTTAAAACATGCAATTGTCCCATACGAATCATTCTTAACTTTAGAAATAGGTTTAAATGTAATTTTGGTCCCCTATTTTAAAAATATATAATTTTGATCTCTCTATTTTAAAATAAAGACATTTAATCTTTCTATTTTTAAAATTTTACAATTGTAATCCTCCTATTTTAAAATAGAGACATTTAATCATTCAAATTTGTAAATTTCACAATTTTAATCCTTCCATCAAAATAAAAAAAAAAGTGTTGAGATAAGAAATTCATTTGATGTGTCTCAAATTTAGTAATGTGACACAAAATAACTTGTATAATCTACGTCATAGTTAATGTTAATATCTTAGCAGCCAATGCTTTTAGTTTGAGAGAATGATCAAAATTGTAAATTTTACAAAAGTATGAGACTATGTTAAGCAAAATTGATATTGAAAGTTGAAAAATTAGGTTATTAAATTATAAATATTCTATAAAATAAGTCGTTAAAGTAATTGAAAAATGTAAAATTATAGAAAAATAATAAAATCATGATTTATTTAAAAGAGTAATAAAAAAATTGAATAAATATATTAAGAATAAAATAGAAGAAAATACAAAAAAAAACTAGAAGTGAGTGTTTTAAAGAATGTTAGTTTAAGTAATGTTTCAAAAAATATTAAAAGCTACTATAAAAAGCTTATTTACCTAATAGTCAAATAAACTTTTCAAATAATAAAAAAGCCGTAAGTTAATTGAAATGTCTTACCAAACATAACTTAAATGTCTTTATTGTTAAATAGGGGACTAAAATTGTAGATTTTAAAAAAAATAAAGGAACTAAATATCTCTATTTTAAAATAAAAATATCATAATTATAAATTTAAAAAATAAAGGACTAAAATTGTAAATTTAAAAAAATAAAAGAACTAAATGTCTCTATTTTAAAATAAAAATATCATAATTATAAATTTAAAAAATAAAGGAATTAAAATTATGTTTAAGTTAAAAAATAAACAGTTTCAGTGAGAGAAAGTGACCCAAAATAGCTTAATAAAAGTTTATGTGTGGGCTTTTAACTTAGTGAGCCAAAATTGCCGGTCACTAACTATTATTGTTTTACAATGGACAAAAAATTGACCAAAACAAATTTATTTATATTAAAAAAACTAAAAATTAAAATGTAGTCAGGAGAAGAAGATTTTTTAATTTCATTTTGATTTTTTATGGAATTAATTTCATTATGGTAATGTAATTATACTTTGTTAAATGCATTTTATTAATTCATGCAAGCAGAACTTTACATTAAATGTTATTTTAAAAAATAAAAAACATGGAATTTAATAATAATGATAAGGAGATATTATATTTTATTTCTTTCCATTATATAAAACTTCCAATGAAAAATATAGACCCACGAATCATAATGTGATAAAATAAAATGATATTTTATTGATTATGTAAAGTCATAAGAAAATTTGGCGGATCCTCTAACAAAACTTACAAAGAGGAAGTTAATATATAGAACATCTAGGGAAATAAGATTCAAGCCACTAAAAATAAATAAGTGAAGGTAATTGTGTGATTAAACATCTCATTAAGAAGGTTCATATAAGATTACGAGTAAGAACAAGTTATTTTTTAGCTTTGTTGACTCTTAATGATTTTAAGCTAACTCCCGATGAGATAATTGTATGGTTTTTCAATTTTTGTGGGTGATGCATGATTTATAACATATTCTTCATGAATTCACCTACGAAGTGTCAAGTTGCTGGTATGTGATTGTGACAAAATATCTAAATGATTAAGGTAGAAGAAAAAAAAGGAAAAATCACATATTGGTGAACAAAAACTAATAATATTAATAATTAATATTTACAGGTAAAAAAAGAAAAAAATTAAAGTGTTTTACACCATTATCAATTATAATTTATAGTATATTATAAGATTGATAACTTTTATAATAATTTATCATATACGATAAAAGTACTAATTTTTATAATAATTATTTTAAAAATCATGTTAATAATGATTTGTCATTATTTGTGTTTGCAAAATCTGGTTTGACACAAATAAATGTGGCTAAAATTGTATAAACGTACGAATTATATTCAACCACCGGCGAGGTCGTGAATAAAACAAACAAACCATTATCACGAAAAAATAGAAATAAACGGTGATATGAGACGATCTTAATTTCATCATTAACGCCTTTTCATTCATCCGGCAAAGTTTGTCATACAGAAAATTCAAATTGCATTATGCAAAATTGCAAATTGCAAGCTGTAAGATTAATTAGGCACACAGTACCACAAACAACCTCTGTACAACATGTCTCATGAAAATTAACCTAATTCATAGGACAAAGCCGAAACATACATCAATTTCAGATACCAAACAGCAACAATAGTAACAAGTGGTTAATATTAATATACAAGAAACGACAAGGATGATAAAGTAGTAACCGGAATAAACGGAAACCACTAACCGGAGGTGGAATGTTGGAAGTAAAGGATACGTTCCGAGTCGATGCATCTCATTTTATTGTTCATTTAACTTCTTTTTTTTCTTTCTTTCCTTCACCGCAAAGAAACCCAAAGTGAGTGGTGACTAGAGCGAAAGCATAGAAAGGTCGTGGAGGCTCTGTTGTGTGACTTGGGAATTCTCGGTAGTTGATGAAGGAGAAGGAGAAGGAGTGAATGTTCTCCAAATTAACCTCAGAGCACGTTCCATTCTGGCCACGTTGGAGACTCGGGCTTCGGTGTCGAACGCAATTTGACCTAATTGGAAAAGGAAGAGTCTTGACTGGTGAAGCGCGTCGTCTCGGAAGATCCTGAAGCCCATCAAGAACTTGAGGACCAGTGGGCACGCGAACCCAACCACCGCGGGTCTCGTGGCTTGTAAGTGGAGATTCGCCAGAGGCATCAAATGCAACACCATCTTAGGAAGTGAATACTGAATGTAGGGAGAGAAGGGTCTATGAGGCTATATCCATTTGGTCATCAAAGTGTTAAAATCGTTCACGGATCATGTAAATCCCACCAATGAAGGGTCAAATATCTTCTAATATTTTAATTTAATCAAATTAAATATCTTTTCACTTTTTGTAATTTAATATTTTTATTTTGAAAAAAATTAATTTTGATCCTTCAAAATTATGTATGTTTTATTTTTTTTCTTCTTAAAACCATTTAAATAGAAAAAAAAAACTGTTCTAGGACGAAAACATGATTTCTAAGAAGAAAAATAAAAAAAGTACAAGAACGAAAAATAAATTCTAAAGAAGAAAAAAAGTATTTACACCTAAAAATTTATAAATAATGCTCTCACTAAAAGAATGTTGTTGTACCTGATTTGCTTTTCCACTCCACCGCGACCCAATTGTATTGTAATTGTCGTCATGGTTACTATATTAATGGTTTGATGGAAACTTTAAAGGAACACCTTTAAAAATGTGTATTTTATTCTCGTACTAGGATAGACACGCAGGGATAATTTGTTTTTTTTAAATGTTATGTATTATTAATATAAAAATATGAGAGAGATTTACTTATTTTAAGAGTAATTTATTTTTTAAGATATAATGATTATAATAAATAATTAATCTTAAATATTAGATCTAAAAAAATAAATGATAAGAATAAAAAATAATTTTCTTTAAATAAGTGAATTTCTCTTCTAAAAATATTTATATTGTCAATTAACTAGAACTCATTGCTAGAATGATTTTTAGATATTGATTATAAAAGTTAATAAATTTATTATATAATTATTATAATTAAATGACAATATAAATATGTTTAAATGTTATCAATGTCGTGACTTATTTTTTTATTTAAAATAAATGCTTTTTGAGAATAGTTTAAGGGGAACCTACGGTTGCAATTTGCCTCTAGTGTCCAAAACAGTGAGTCCTGTTTCTTGTTGGAAGAGTGTTACATAATAGTAACGAACGTGCTATAGAATATGGTGCCATAATTTCTCTTGCCTCTTCGCTACTCTCAAAGGTTAAGAATTCACAAAAGATATGAGGGCAGTCAGTGCACGTAAGCCGTGGGCCGTTTGACGTACAAACCTCTTTATCCTCCAACCACCAAAGCCCAAAATCCCCCACCCGACAAAGAATTATGGTTGGGCTCAGTAGGTCCCATTTTAACAATTACTTTTAACTATTATTATTAAAATAGTTTTGTCATTTATGATTAGGAGTGTTCACATATCAATTTTGATTTAAAAATTCATCTAATCCAAATATTAAAGTAACTTGAGGTTTGGTTTGGATTCTGATAGAATGAAATTTGAATTGAACTAAATGATTTGATTTTTATTGACACGTTCTTACATAATTATATTACTAGATCCATTTATAGTGGTTATTTAAAAAAAATAAAATATGCGTACAAAATAACGTGAAATGTGAAGATTGAAATGCATAAAATACATAGAATAGAATGTGAAAGGGTTAATACTCACAGTTTGAGATGATATTTCTAAAAGGCTGAACACTTTAGGTGGTGATTTTGATTGATAGTTTTGTATCATCACATGTTTCGTGTATGAAAGGAAAAAGTTTCAAAGTACGTGAAACTTGAAATACATAAATACATTTAATATAGTGCATGAATATTGGTTCCATTTGGATCCGTTTCATTTTGAAACATAATTTGAAATTCAATCCCATTTGATCCGTTATCCAAAACAATCAATAAAAAAAATCATCTTTCATCAATTTTTGTTTTTTAATCAATTTACAGTTTTATTTTAAATTGGATTATATCTAAACACCCCTAGTTTATGTTATAGTATAAATGGTGCCAAGGCCAGTAGTAGTACTAATACCCAACCAACAGAAAAGCAACGCTCTTCGTATGATTGGGTCCCAAAAGGACAGAAATTTAAGATGCATTCATCCTCAAAAAAATATGCAAAACGTGGCTACTTAATTAGTCCATGATATATAACAGCGTATTTCTTTTTTCTTCCAGACTTAAAAACTTCTGATTAAACTGAAGAATTCTGTACTAATTGATTCACATGTCTGATAGTTATAACAGTAAACTTTTATTTTGTTCTTACATTTTTCCACTCCATTACAAGTTTACAACACACGATGATTGCCTTTTTCGTTAGAAAAGAATGTTCTCATCAAATATATAATAGTTTGAGCATATAATTTTGATATGCTATATATAAATTTGTACACAATCAACTAACTAAAAATTACTCTAAATATAATTGTTAAAGTAATCACATTTTAAAATCCATAATTAAACGATCATGTAAAAATCTTTTATGCATCGGGATAATTAAATTCTAGAAATTTTTTCTTTGAAAATCAATTATTTTTCCACTATAAATTAGCTGCATGATCTCCTATCAAAACCTAAAGACAATTTTTATTTTCTTGTTTTTATATTCTTTTTACAAGTAACTATATTTTGGGATTTAGTAGATATTTTTTTATGAAAATAATGCCCTGTTTGCGTTTCTACTGAGTTGCCAAATTTCATTCAAAATTGCAGTAAACAATGATCGTATCATTACTCCGTAAGTAACATTGTGCTATAAGTCATTTTCAGCATTCTTCGCCACAAAGGTGTTCAGTAAGATTACCAGCCTGTCCTATGAGAATTTCATAAAACCCCACCAGATCTTAGTATAGCATCAACCGCGTATAGTATCACATCAGCATCAATCCTATGATAAAAGTCAGTGAAATTAGTTCCACTAAAAAGAACAAAGAACAGTGTTTACCATGCATGCAAATCATAAACTAAAATTAAAATCTCAACTAAAATTGACTGACAGCCGATTTTTTCTGCCACTGATTGTGAAAAAGTCTATCAAGCCAGGGTATAACAATAGCTAGAGGGAAAAAGTTTCATAAGAAATCAAGTATAATTTTGAGTTCCCCATGTGATGGATTGAAACAAGCTTCGAGAACTGCAGAGCATGCTTGGACATTTCCTGATCTTTGAGGTCCTACTGTTCTAGGTGTTCCAAGAAGCTTCACTCCCTGCTTCCAATATCTCCTATCTGCAATCTTAAAATGGAAAGAATAAGCAATAGCTCATAGTATTGTTCTAGATCCTTTATAAGATATGAGTTTTGTCTTAGGTCTTGATTTAGTCTTTCATCTATAATTTTTGCCACAGGTGTTGGATGGAAGAGTTGGGCTTCAGAGGTTTAGTTAGTGTTGGAAAGGGAAATGAGAGTGACCTGGACCAGTCGATATAACAACAGAATTTTGCAAATCCATCACCCAGTCAATCCACAGCACAAATCCATGACATACCCCGGTCTTGGTGAACTTAACCTGCAACAGACAATTTTCAATATTCATTATGTATGAAGAATTGCATTTGCAAATTACTATTCTGTAAGATATGAAGGCAGATATGATGAAAGAATTGCCTATGGAATCTTCTGTTAATAACTGGTTAATAGTTAGGTCAAGTTTTTCCCATGTGATGTTGAAGCTAATAATAAATCAATTCAGTTAGTAAGCTACACCAGAGACAAACTGTTGTGCAGTATCATCATTTAAGAACATCATAGTCCCTGACAACACTAAGTACCAAGCCTGCTGATCATACAAATGCATTCAAAACATACATGATGTATCATAATACCTGGGATTTTCCTTGACATTGGCATATTTGTTTTGAAAAATCAAACTCCATCACATCAAATATCTCACTAAGCACCTGAAACATTGTACATAATAAGGCCAAATAGATATTAGTGCACTATTGTCATTGGATAAGTGGGAGTTTTCTTTCTTCTTCATTGAGGAAACCAGTTTATTGCAAAACGTGAATTGTAAGTAGATTAATTACATCAAATTCTCCACATTGCCAGACAAAAAAAGGCAGACAAGGACCCTCTTCTGAATCAGGTAGATGACCACAGGCTCCCAATGTAGCATTTACCACTGAATGGTCAAAACCTTCAATATTACTCAAGCAACAACGACTTTTCCAAAGATCCTGCAAATTGTATGTCCCATTAATCCATGTATACAGCCCAACTACCAACCATAAAACAGTAGTTATGCTCTCTTAGTCCATTGCATAAATAAAAGAAAATTTCCCAAGCTACAAAATATATGTGACCTTTTCTTAATCCACAGTAACTTACTGGAAGAGAGACGGCACATGCTCTCAATATTCCTTTACAAGGAATTATCAAAGCATCTTCAGAGAGGATATCACTAAGTGTTGTACGATCCTTCCTAAAATGAATAAAAGTAACTTGAGAATGTTAGGTGCCAAATTAAAAAGATATATCATTGATACTTTATAACCATTAAAGCACAACTGATATGACATAGAAAATCAAATTGATCATTGCAAGAGTAGTTAGTGTGAAATATACCAAAACCTCAGGTTCTGCCATGGAAGCATGCCATCATGCCCTACATAGAAAGGTTCTGCTAACAACAGATCAACCTACAGGTAAAAAAAACATATGCATATATATTTAACACAAATCAAAAAAGGATAAATGGCTTAAACATTCAAGGAAAAGGAATTAATGTCACATGTACAACATAGATATTATTTTCTACTGAACGCAACATACAGTTAAACACAATACCTTCTTAAAATGTAGTGAATATATTCCAAGTATAAATAATATTAAAAGAATAGGAAAGGTTTTGAGTAGGATAACCCAAGAGTATTCTTGACAAGGTGTTTCCTTGAAAAACCTAGAGTAATCCTCTTCAACGGAGTGTTCCTCCGACTCAAGTATCAAATAACGCTACAACAACAAAAGCCTTATCTCACTAAATGAGGTTGACTACATGAATGACACGATACTCTTAGACTCGATTAAAAGACCAAATCCCCAAAGATATTGTTTACCATGAGATCCCTTTTAACAACTTCCTCCAACGTCCTCCAACTCAAATATCAAATACTCTTTAAATGAAAGATATTCAATATCATATATTAATCAACTAAACCAAGAGAGTCTTATGCTTACACTAGAGATCTAGTTATAGACCCAGCATAGCCAAACACCCAAATAAGTTATTCATACTCTAAGCTGGAATATGATAATGTGAAATGGAATAAAATCCCTAGATAACAAATAACAATTAAATAATTCCAAATAAAAACCCTAAATAATAAAGAAAGTAGTAGCCCAATTTACATCAGTTTTGTTACTAGGAAGAAACACAATCAAATATATATGCAATAATCAGAAAAAAGCATTTGTAAATAAAATTTATGCATTTACTATTATTTTACAAAGGTGAATAATTCCTCACGTGTTCAATATAAGTAATAAATTTCCATAGAAAAATAGGAAACAAATTAAAAAAATATTTGCTTAATTAATCTGTTCAATTTCACAGCTTCCAATCCTCACCATTCATGTGCAAAGACATTTAAATTATGGATTTATGCTTCATAGACATAAGTGCAGTGATCTATGCTATAGGTTTCTAACTGAATACAAAGTAAATCCACCAAGCAATTGGAATCAGGAAAATTCAACCTTTTTCTGGTGTATATCATGCATGGTTAACTGTTTCACCCTTTTTTCAAGAACTTCTATGCAATTACGTGACAAACCATTTGCATGGGCAGCAGCTTGCAAATATTGTAGGCCTCTTTCCTTCAGCCCCGGAAGTAATGACATTACATGTGATGCTTCTGAAAGCTGTGCCACAAGAAGAGGTACAAACACACTATCATCTGCAACCAAGCATAACAGGCGATCTCTTCCCTGCAACTGTGAGAATTATCAGTTCTCGTCAACAAATAGGATAGGTTAACTTGAATTATGAAGTATGAGCAGAAAGGTATCTGTTTATAATTTGTTCCTTGTAGAAGTGAAGGTCACATCATATGTCATGAGAAGGAGGGTGAATAACTTACAATGCTTTTTACTGCTTTTAACATTGAAAGCCTCCATCCTTTGTCTCCATAGATTGCAACCCTTTCTGGTGGCAGTACAAGGTGCAAATCTCCAGTCGTACACCTATGGTTCAAAATCTCAGATGTAGGCACTTGGGTATCTAAATTATATGAGATACTTGTTTCAGTATGAGTGGCATGTAAATGAATTTCTTCCCCTTTGAATATGGAAATACCACTGCCTGGAACAAACCAAACACACTGTTTCCAGTGGTCACACCAACCAACAGGACCTAGGGTAGAACCAATGCAGGATCATCAATGAAGACTCTAAAGTATTAACAATTAACAGCTATAAATATTCATAAAACATGCTATATTTATTTTAATATAATTCATATTTCGTGTAATTTTCAAACAATATCAAAGCAATCTATCATAACAATGGAATGTATTATACTGAAGTCAATACACCCTACAAACAAATTAAATCATAACAAACTCTCACTTGTAATTGTTGGTGAGCTTATCCACCTAGGAGCAGTGGAATAATAGATGGTCCCTTCACGATCAAGTTGAAGTACCCACCTGAAGCACACACAGGACTGTGATAAACTGAAAGGATATAAAATACTCTGATAATACAATTATATAATAGTATTAAAACACACATATGATTACCAAGAGACCACAGCATGAACTCTCCCATCATTAGTTGCCTTTACACACAGCTCAGTTTCTCCATAACTCTCTGGCCGTTTCCAAAAATCAAATTCAAAAATTTTGAAGGGTTCTGAAAGCTGGAGGATCTTAATTTGAGTAGGAAAGATACTACTAATAATGTTTATGGAGTTACAGAATTCTTATTAAACACACCAGTTTTATTTCTTCTTGTATAGGATCGCAATGCATGGCATATTGCTGACGTTTGACACTTAACACATTATCAAGTCCTTGAGGAGTAAGTCGAATGCCATCCGATACAGTAGCCTCATTGTTATGCAAATCATGCAACTGCCATAAGAATGTGCTTTCAACCAGCTGAAGAAGGAATATGAATGAAGAAGCACAAATTTGTGTTAGACTCAAAAGTCAAAACTTAAAAGAAAGGGAAAGAATACAATGAAAAAGATCTTCATGTTAATGAAAAAGAAGATTATTAGCAATGCACTCTCTACACACTCCATGCACACTATCTACCATTAGTTAAAATTTATAGAAAATTCAAAATCATGAGTGGGACTCGTTAAATAAGAAGTGAGATCCATAAAATTTTGTGAAAGCAGAAAATGTGTTCAAACGAGTACGTTAAAGAGTGTGTTACTAGCAAATCTCTAATGATAAAAGCATATAAAATATCATCTTTAACCTACAATTCAATAAAACTAAAAACTGAATGATGACAAACAAGAATGCAGCATGTCCTCTGAATACCTGTCCGTATGTAGTTGCTCGATATGGCACAGTCAGAGCATTTTCTACCAACAAATTGTCATGCGCATGTTGTAGGGTCGGTATAAGCCCCTCACCCAGCAGCTCTGAATCAAGTATCTCGCTCACCTATAACAATCATCTCAATTTACCTTTGTTTGAAGGAGGAATGATATTAAAGGAACTAGCTTGTGCTCAAAGGATCTTACTCCTCTAAAGCAAGAACAATACCAGTGAGAAAATCAAAGGTTGATATTATTATGCACACATGCATCATAATTTATAAATATCAACCATTGATTTTCTCATTAACGACTTAGATTACATACTTTATCCTTACTCACTCTAGAAGAGTCAAATCCACATGTTTTGAAACTCCAGCAATTAGCTTTAACTTTGCCTTTCATTCTCTAGGATTGACTAATCGTTCATTTGTCTATTTAACAATTATTTTTCTGGTCTAGACCACAGGTATCTTCCACTGGATGCAATCCTAAGCTCTCTCTCCGACTATTTGTCTATTTAACAATTAAAACGTGAAGATTGAGGAACTATCAGCAAGGACACTCGCACAAGTTCACCAACATGATAAATTTAGGAATGCCACTTACAAGAGCATCTGCGCGTGAAGGGATATCGATACCAACTTTGAGTTCATCGGACCGCTTGTTGATGACCTTGATTCTTCCCTCCATGCCATTAATTCGCAGAACCTTCTTCATCAGTTTCACCATTGGAAGGTAAGACTCACACACCGTGACCCTCCCTTCGTCGCCCAAGGCACGTGCAGCCATCATCGAAAGCAACCCAGTTCCAGCACTGCACAATTGAAGAAGTAGCATCGCATTAAACAAAAACTGCACAATTAAGCTAGGTGTCTTTTTCTTATAAAAAAAAAAAAGGAATTTGGAGTACCCGATATCGAGGACGTGGCAAGGTTTGGTGATGGTTTTTTGAATGGCTTGGCGAAACGCAGCGTTTCTGGCGGAGTCGTTGAGCATGTCGAGATACGACGTCGTGGCGAGGAGGGGTTGGTGGAAATTATGGGCGAAGCTTTCGTCATTGTCGTTGTCTTCGATAACGACCCATTCAGAGGTACCGGTTATTGGGTCAAGCTTGAGCTGGAACATGCGCTGGGAGCTCATGGTTCTAATGGCGGTTAGTTTGGGAGTGTGTATTCGAGGTCGGGTTCGGGAAAGGAAACGAGTGGCAATTAGGGTTTTGGGGAACACAGAAATCATGGGAGACCAAGAAGGTGTTTCAATGACATGCTGGATGAAGCAGAAAATGAATCATAAAATCATTTTTGTCCTTGAAGTGACGAACTTATCATTTACAACATTCTACAAATTCAAACATGAATTTTTATGAATTTTTAATCTAAAATATAATTTAATTTTTATATTTTTTTTCTAATTATTACAAGCATAAAATTATAAAAAATACTTAAAAATTAAAAAAATAAATATAAATTGAAACAAATATATTAATAAGAATAATATTTATTAATAAACATAATTTATTCGTTACTTTTGAAATTTTTATCATAATAATATTAGATAATAAAAAAATCAAGTTAAGTCTCATTTTTTTTGTAATAATTAACTTAATGGTTATATATTTTTGTTTGAGTCTCATATTTTGGATAAGATATTGTCACATTAGAAAATGCAAAAATATGATATAATACCTTACCCAAAATATGAGGCTCAAAAAAATGCACATTCATTAAATTAATTCTTATAAAAAAATGAGATTCAACTTGATTTTATCATTATCAAATATTGTTACAATAGAAATTTTAGAACAATATACAAATTATGTGAATTAATCAATATTATATTTATTATCACGTTTGTTATAACTTATGCTTGTTTTCCTAATTTTTAAGTGTTTATTATAATTTTATTATGCTTGCAATAATTAGAAAAAAATATAAAGATTAAATTATATTTTGGATAAAGAGCTGACAAATCCGTCCTTGAATACGAAACGTAGGCTCTTTCAATTATTGGTAACAGATAAAAGTTAACAGATTGATAAATTTGTCACACTTTTTTCACTTTCAGAGACAGAAATTTGAATTTTCATCTTTCAGGAACGAATTTGTTAACGCTTTACACATTCAATGATGAAAATGACTATTTACCCTAAACAATATTAAGCATTTGAATGTTTAATCACACTCTTTGTTAAATGATAATTACTCATACTAATTAAGATAAAATGGTCACTTGAATAGTTGAATGTCTTACTCATTCATTATAGGAATGGTATTGTGATTAAAGAATTTATGATAAATAGTCATTTTTATTCTTGAATATTTAAGATATTAATAAATTAATCTTTGAAAGATAGAAATTCAAATTTTAATCTCCCAAAATTAAAAAAATTTGACAAATTCATCCATCTATTATCGTTAATGAAATAGTTTATGTAATCTATGTGACACACATGAACGAACATGTTACAAAAATGATTACTAGTATGACGGTTAAATAAATGGATCAAAATATCAGTAAGTTACCATTAAACTAAAATGTCAGTAATTTTTCATTAACCAAAATGTTAATAATTTTTTGGACCAACATGTTAGTAGTTTTTTAGACCAAAATATCAATATGTTTTTATTGGACCAAAATGTCAATACTTTTTTTACTAAAATGTTTTCCATTGGACTAATTTGTCATACCCTAAATTTTGTTTCATTTAAGGATAAAATATAATTAAATTTTAACTTCCCTCTTTTTTTATTGTTACAAGCATAACATTACAATAAATACTTAAAAAAATAGGAAAGCATACATATGTTTAAACAAACATAATAATAAACATAATATTAATAAGGGGAAGATAAAGATTAAATTATATCTTATCCTTAAATGAAACGAAATTTTGGGTGTGGCAAATTAGTCCAATGGAAACATACTGAAATTTTGGTTTAACGAAAAATTATTGACATTTTGGTTCAATAATAACTTACTGACATTTTAGTCCAATAGAAACATACTGACATTTTGGTCCAAAAAAATTAATGACATTTTAGTCCAATGGTTACTTACTGACATAAAATCTATTCAGCAGCCATGTTGGCAATAAATTTTGTGACATTTTCATTCTTTTGTGCCATGTAGGCTATTTCATTAATGGTAACTGACGAAAGATAATGAATGAATGAATTTGTAGCACTTTTTTCACTTCCGGTGACTTATTAACGGTTCGACAAATGCACTGAATTGTCCAAGTAATACAAAGACGATAAGACCGAATGTCGAATTCCACAAGGAATTTGCTTGTACTCAGGACTAATTTACGCTTGTTGTTAAGTAATTAATGAATGAAATTATTTGGTAAATGATTGGCATAAGATTAAATTGTACTTAATGTAAACTACAAAGCGTAATAACTACAAAGAAAAAAACACAAACACTGGAAGGATGTGTAATGGTGGAAATACGATGCGATAGATGTTGGGAGTTCGTTTAACCAGAACTAATTTTGATGTAATATAAAAGGTTTTTCTCTATTCAACATTATATCTGATTACCTTCATCTACTAATATATTCTAACCTTTATTCCCTGAGTGCTAGACCTAAATCACTTATTTTCACCCTTAATCCCTAAAGAGTTACATTAACCGATTTGCATTACGATTAGAGACGATAAACTAGGCTAAACAAAACTACTCTATCCCTAGACATGATACTATTTAGAAGTGTTTTTCAGTTCTTAAAGCAATAATCATTTTCCAACGCATTAAAACCTAAAACAAAGCATACAAATGGGTGATTAAACCACTAGCATAAATAAAGCTTAGAAAAACAACAATAATGCGAAAATAACATTAAATAGATAGTTAGAATCTTTACATCAAAGCGTTTGATTGGTGAACTCCCTACAATGAAAGTTTTAGCCTCCCATTTTTATGAGAAGCTTACAACAATGGAGGTTAGGGCAATGGAAGGGAATGAAGTGGAAAGATAGCTTCAATAGTGTTGAAGGATCCCTCCTTCGTGACCTAGCAAAGCTCCAAGCTTCTATTTTCCAAGTGTAAAGTGTATCCCATTTTCCACCTCTCTTTTTGCCTTAAAACGCAACCAGTGTCATGGTTCGGGCTAAGCGCGGAAAGGTCACGCTGAGCGCGCTTTCAAGTGTCCAACTGGATTAGTGACCACACGCTAAGTGAGCTGTTTACGCTTAGCGGGCCTTCGAGCTGGGCAAGTCTGTCACGCTGAGCGAGCAACTCCAGACCTTGAATTTCACCTTCCATGCCCTTGCAGTGAATTTCTACAAAAAAATACAACCAACATTTCATAAATCAACTAGTTTAAGCATCCACTTGATAAAAACTCAGAAGAAACTAATTCCTATATTTTAATCACAAAAAGAAGCATTAAAAGAGGAAAAAATAGATAATTGCTAAATAATTTACATGTAACTTTACATATGCTTAATAATTATCAATACTAAAATTTGAATTTTTATTTTTAAAGATGAATTTGTTAGTGCTCTACACATTAAAAAAATGACTATTTTACCCAATAATTTATCTATAAATTAATTTATTACACTTTTATTCATGGATTAAATTTAAAATTTTCATCACTCAAGAATCAATTTATCCCCGTCTCATGTCTTCAAGACTTCAAGAACGAATTTGGCGTACTTTTTTCAAATGTAGGGCCGGCCCTGGGCAAGGGCAGACTGGGCACCCGCCCAGGGCCCAATTTTTTTTGTTAATGTGTACTGAGGTGTTTTGGCCCTGTCTCTATACAGTTGTACTTCATGTCTCTAACCATAAGCCATACCAGTATACCACTTTAATTGCGTCCACGGCTCTGCCTCTTCCTTTGCGGCTCTGCCTCTTCCTCTTCATCTTTGTTGTTGACTGTTGAGTAAATTATAAATATGGCAAACGGTAACATCATTCAATTTTATTATACAACGGCAACAACAGTCAATAGGGGCATACCAAAGAGCAGACTCGCCGCTGACTTGAACTTGAACTTGTTGCTCAAACGCGGCAAGCTGGCAGCCACAAAGGCCATAGCCAACACTATCATCCACCGCTCCCAAAACAACGATGTCGTTTACCCGCGCGACTACGAATTCAGCTGCAGCAACAACCCCGCGCTCTTCCACCAGTTCCACGCCATCACTCATCAAGCACAACTCCCAATTTCTTGCTGTTCTGAGAGAAATAAGTATGCAACATTTGTTTAGTTGATATTATTTAGTGTAACTTTTACATGAAAATCAAAAAACTTTTACTAAAACTTCCTATTGGGTTTAATTAGTCAATTTTATTAGCAGGAACCTTGGCTGATCATTGCAAATTCAGAACGCAAAGGATTAAGCTGATTATCTTTGTTCAATTCTCCAATCTCCAGGTGCTATTGTTCCTATCTATATTAGTTATATTAGCTATTAGTTATGTTGCCTAAATATTTGTCTGGAAGTGAGAAAAGAAATAAAAGAAAAGAAAGAGAAAAGTTACTAGAATCACAAAGGGGGTCTCTTGATAGATTTTTTAATAAAAGAATAGGAGAGACTTCTAAAGGAGTGGAAGTAGACAATGTGGGCCAATCTAATGAAAATTTGAATGATAATACTATTAATTTGAATGATCCCAATTATGACTATAATCGTGCAAATGTGGTTGCTTCTGATACAAATGGCCATGATAATTCCCCAAATCATATCAATGAGGAATTTGTTAATGTGAATGATCCTAATGATGTACAAAATGAGCAAATGTTGAAGATGTTGGGGATGATCTGCATTTTGTTCCTCCTTTAGACATTTACGATCCTAGAAATTGGGGTATCCTTGATAACAAGTCTAGAGACATCTTAGTTGAAAAGGAGCCTTTAAGGGAATTGAATCTTAAATTTCCCTTAGATGGTAATTCTAGGCATTTCTTGTATGCTTATTTTTCTAGAAAGTTGATTAATGGAGAAAGTAGCGATAGAAAATGGTTAGTTTACTCTAAACATGTAGATAAAGTTTTTTGTTTTTGTTGTAAGTTGTTCACAAAGCTAAATAGAAAGAGCTCTTTAGCCACTGATGGAGTGAATGATTGGAAACAATTGAGTGAAAAACTCAAAGAACATGAGAATAGTTTTGACCATATGACTAACATGAACGTTTGGACTGAATTAAGAGTGAGATTAAAGACTAATCAAACTCTTGATAAAGACTTGCAGCAAGGAATCTCAAAACAGAAAGAACGATTGAGACATGTTTTCTTGAGAATAATTGCTGCAGTTAAATGTCTTGGTAAGAATAATTTAGCTTTTCAAGGATCGAATGAGAAACTTTATGAGGAGAATAATGGTAATTTTTTGAGCTTAATTGAAATGATTGCTAAATTTGATTTGCCAATGCAAGACCATATTAAACGTATTCAAAATGAAGAAATGCATTATCATTATCTTGGTCATAAAATTCAAAATGAGCTAATTTCTATATTGGCCCATAGTGTTAAAAGTTCTATTTTGAGAATCATTCAAGAGGCAAAATATTTCTCTATTATTCTTGATTGTACCCCTAATGTGAGCCATCAAGAACAAATGACTTTAATAGTATGATGTGTTAATATGTCGAGTGACAAAATAAAAGTAGAAGAGTACTTTTTAGAATTCTTGAAAGTGGATGATACATCTGGAGTAGAGCTTTATAATGAATTATTAAATGCATTAAATTCTCTTGAGCTTAATGTTGATGATATGAGAGGCCAAGAATATGATAATGGTTCCAATATGAAAGGAAAACACCAAGGTGTTCAAAGGAGACTACTTGAATTAAATCCCAGAGCTTTGTATATGTTATGTGCTTGTCATAGTCTTAATCTCACTCTTTCTGATATGACACATTCTTGTACAAAAGCTATTTCATTTTTTGGGATTGTGCAACGTATATATACATTGTTAGCAAGTTCTACCAAAAGGTGGAAAATTTTGCGTGAAAATGTTTCCGAAACTGTGAAATCTCTATCGGATACTCGATGGAAAAGTCGAATTAAAAGTGTCAAAGCTATTAGATTTCATGCTTCTAAAATAAGATTAGCTTTGTCAAAATTATATGAATCTTCAGGTAATGATGCTAAAGTAAAAAGTGAAGCAGAAAGTTTGGCTAATGCACTTCAAAATTTTGAATTCTTACTTGGAATGGTTATTTGGTATGGTATATTGTTTTCAATTAACAAGGTGAGTAAAAAACTGCAATCCAAGACAATGTGCATTGATACTACTATGAAAGAAGTGGAAGGTATCATATTATATTTCGATAATTATAGAAATGAAGGGTTTGAAGCTAGTATGAGTATTGCCAAAGATCTCGCATTAAGTATGGATATAGAGCCAAATTTTCCAACTAAACGTCCTATTTTTAGAAAAAAAACCAATTTGGTGAGGATTGTCATGATGAAGATTTGCAATCACCTGAGGAGTCTTTTAGAGTTAATTACTTTTTGGTGATTGTGGATATGACGATTGCTTCTTTGAAAGACAGATTCGATCAACTAAAGATTTTTGAAAATGTTTTTGGATTTTTAATTGACTCTACAAGGTTGAAGTCCTTAGAAAGCAATAGATTAAGGGATTGTTGCAATAATTTTAAGGATACATTTTCTCATAATAATTTGTCAGATGTTGATGCAGATGACTTTTATTCTGAAATGAAAGTGTTGCAAATGACTTTACCAAATGAGTCAATGACAACAATTGATATTCTTGAATTTGTAAAAAATGCAGATTGTTATCTCAACGTTTCTATTGCATATCGAATCCTATTAACAATGCATGTGATAGTAGCTTCCACGGAAAGAAGTTTTTCAAAGTTGAAATTATTGAAAAATTACTTGAGATCGACAATGTCGCAGAAGAGATTGAATGGTCTAGCAATGTTATCTATTGAGAGAAATATGTTGGATAAAATCGATGTAGATATAATCATAAATGATTTTGTGTCAATAAATGTCCGAAGGAAATGCTTTTTATAAAACATTATATGTATCTTTAATATACAGTTTTGAAAATTATTTGGGATGTAACGAATTTTTATATCTTTTAACATTATTTGTATTTCAAAAAATTTGTGTGTTAGGGGCCCATTTTTTTCACTTTGCCCCGGGTCAAAGAATTTTCAGAAACGACCCTGATTGAACTTCTCGAATGTTATATGTTTTACTGGAATTTGTTAATTATAAGTTCATGCTCTGTTCGGGGACAAGACTACTTCAGCGATTCAGCCTTGGCCCAAAGTTCACCAAGCTCTTGGCCCATGGGCAAATCGCGGGTTATCGACCCATAAACAAATTGAATGTGCACCCTTCCATTATCACCTGAGTTTGCCTCCTTAATCCCACAAAGTGTTGGAGCATGGATCACCCAATTCCACGCCTATATTGGGATTCAGGAAGGAGGTACCTATTCGAACCATATAACACCCACTTTAGTGTTGTTGTTACATTTGTTTTCACTTTTCAGGTTGCCTTGGTATGGATTCTACTACACACATAGGCATACCAACATCGCCCATTATGCTAGGCTGTTGCTAATATAACTAATTGGCATCTCTTTTTTGAGTCTGTGACTCCATGATAGGTTGATAATCGGTGCTATGTTGACCCAGTTTATGTTTGTTGTAAAGAATGAAGAATGCAAGCTAAGTTAATGATTAAAAAAAATGTAATTAACAATAAAAGAATAAGTGGTTCTATTTCCTATTATTGAAAAATCTCACGCCTTAATTCTTGAGTTCCGAATAATATATTTATTAGACAATTTTACTCAATGTTAATCATGATATTAAAACTTGTAGTCCATTTTACATAACTTTATTTAATGTCAATTAATTTTAAGGTGGAATCTAACGCATACAACGAATAAAGTGGTTCTATTCCATTCTTTTCAATTCTGGAAAGAAAAATAAAGATATAAGATGAAATGAAATGAAATAAGATGGACTTTAGTATATTTCACCTCATTTCATTTTATTTTAAACAATAATAACTAATATCAACTTTTTGAAGATTAATGTATGTTGGAGACAACCTCACTATGCTGCTACTCTGCTGCAATTGAAAGTCCAAACTGTGACTGAAAAATTCCATTACCCATAACTTGACCGTGCATTCAGATTTTTTGTGGTCGAGTCGTAGCTGTTCGTATATAACTTTGAAAATACAAACCGTGCTCCTTTGCATTTTATCAAGCATAAATGTTTTGTTTTTTGTCAAATCTACTAGCATACCATCTATGTGGATGCACTTTGTTATGCTACATATATATGGACCATAATCATCTTTATCCAATTTTTACAGGTACATGTATAAGAATATATTAAAGAGATTGGTGGGCTTAATAACCTTTATGGACCAATTACGCTGGGATTATTTTAATTAGATTTTTGCTACTGCATATGCTAGTGAAGCATGTACTGCAAAAAATTTAATAAATGGCATCAACGTGGACAAGAATGTGTACAGTACAGAGCATAAATAAATAGGTTGACTCAACTTCAAGTCAATTGCACACTTAAGCATGACCATCTGATTCTTTTAGTTACTTATTTCTAACATATTTGGCTTTGAATTTCTTTCATCACCGTTGACTGAGTGAGAACTATTAACCACTTACTACATCTCCATTGTTATGCACCCACGTAACCTCTTTATCCTTCTGACTACTGGCATGCCTAGGTTTACAACTACAAGCTGTGAGTTATGTCGGGAACTTGTAGTTCGTGAATTTCAGATTATTGAATGCAAATCAAAAGCATGGGATAATGGGATGTCCAGTACAGTTAGCGACATTGCATTCGTCACTATGACGCTAACTTGGTAACATTTTCACCTCCATTATATGAGTTCCCTTTCTGGTGAAATAAAAAATATAATAATTTTTTTATATATAAAAGTTTAGTGAATTAGATTTTGAAAACTTACTATAATCAGAACATATCTCAAGATTAAAAGAGTTCTCACACTGAAGTATTTACTTGCAAATAAGATTCTTATATCAACTAATGGGATTCGAAATTTATATATATTCTTATGAAATATGAGTTTAATGTTTAAAAACTACAACTTGTAAATAATAATATAATTGAGCTCAAAATTATTTTACGTGGGATATATGATTCTAGCTGGTAGGAAAACTACATAGACATTACGAGAGACAGTACAGTGAATGAAATCTTTGGCACTTGCGAAAACAACAAAGAAGAAAAGAAAAAGTATTGGATATAATTTCTAATATCTTGCAATGGACGTTGATGTGTGGGACTGCCGAGGCAATCAATGGAGTTTATATGGCTGTGACAGCAAAGCACACAGATCCTGAATTACTTCCACTTCTTTAACCAATTTTAGAAGAGAAATTGTTGATTATTCTTAGAGTTGTGTGTTGTGTCTAGATTCCAAAGTAAATGTTTTTATAAAGATTTTAAGCAACAACATACAATGTACGTAAACTTACAAGTTTGTAATGTACAAGGCTATTGAATTTGCAAGTACATGTGAACCTTTTTTATATAAAAAAATTGTTGATATGACTTGCTCATAAATAGGAGGGTGGGGTGTAAAGACTCTTTATATCACAATAAATCTGACTCAGAAATTTCTCTTTCATCATTGGCCAATTGAGATTTTGTAAAAGTAAACCATAAGGTCAGAAATATGAGAGTTCATTTTAGGACAATGAATGAATTTGATTATTGGGAGCAAAGGCTCCATATGGTATTGGTGGGCTTGACCTAATTTGGTCCCCTATTGAATGCTTGTGTTTTTGGGAGAGCATGTACGAAGATATTTGCAGTGGCAATCAGACAAACCTTTAGCACCAAAATCTCACGAGCATCCCCACAAAAAAGATTGTAAGTAGGACGCCTATGCCAGTTTTGATTCACAAGAAAGAGGGAACTAATAAACATTTTATGTTCATGGATTCCAAATGAACAAATGTAGGTATCTAGGTGTAAAATAGAAGGACTACAGTTGTCAAATTCCACTTCTATGGAGAAGTGGAATTATGAATAATAGATTATCCAATCTGAAAATTAAATTAGTAGTTAAGACATCTTATATCTGGCCTAATAATTTTTATATGCAAACAAAAGATGAAATTGGCAGCAAAAAAGGATTTGGTCCACACAATTTAATGTTTGACTTAAAGAACATGGAAATGATTTAATGAATTGGATTTTCGGGGTTGGTCTAACATAAGAATCATGGACATAAATGATATCCATAATGAAGTTTAGTAGTTAAAACATCTTTTATTTAGCCTAATAACGTTGTATTATTCATGAATCATTTTCTTTCTATTGTTCTCTTGTCACATCATCTTATCTTATTCTTTTCTTTTTTTGTTGTACAAAATTTGTAGAAAATAAAAATGTTATACAAATACAATTTCTCTTACTTTATATGTAAACACATGAATGAAACCGGGAACACAAAAATGATTCGGTCCACAAAATTTAAAGTATGCATGAATTAGTAACATACAAATGAGTGGATGAATTGGATTTTCCGGGTTGGCCTCATGAGAATTGGCTCATAAGACTGATAGTGCCTCTGAATTGTCAAATATTAGGTGCATGACCAATCTTGTTTTTATCTTCTTTCTGGCCACCGCCTACAACTCATGGAACCATTATAATTTATAATACATAATAATAGCTTTATATAGAACCAGATAGTACATACTAATTTATAGGATTGGTGTTCCACGATCTAGCCATTAGGTAGAGAGTCAACAGACAATATATGACTTTCACTTGGTTTTTCCGAAGCAATTAATCTCATACTTTTGTCATATTGCTGACCATATTAATAATAACAATGACAATAAGTGTGTTTTAAATTATAAAGAAAACAGATTATCCAGATTGTGTTCACTTGAACTTTAGGGAAACCTGTCATAAGCAATGTTGGCAAGGAAAACACCAAACTCATTTTCTTCTTCTTCCAATGTTTAGAGACAAATTCGTTGGACTTAAGTTGTTACCTACAAGACCCAATTACCTACTGCCCGAAAGTGGGCCAGGGCCACAACCAGCAAATTTAGTAGCCATTATTCGGCCTGCGAATTGTGCTGAGATGACTCTTTTCCCTGTAACCTAAAGGAGCAATTTTCATGTGCCTCAAGGAGCTTCTATTATATTTTTTTGACACGACAATATCTATTATATTAGATTCAGTTCTGTTTTGGAATATTATTAGATTCAGTGTTTTTTTTAAAGAAATATTCAGTGTTTATTTTTGAACTTTTTTAGTTGCATAGTTTATGTATTGGGAATCACTCACATACCACTCCTAATTTTCACTACTGCATTCTTTTCACTAAGCAGATTACAATGTGGCACATGATTCATTGTACAAAAATAAAATGCACAATTGCTGATTAAAAAAAAAAGATAGACTAGACACTGGATTTAGAATATTTTTAATCCTGTTTTGAAGGCGAACTCTGTGAAAGAGCCACCCAAGTTAAAGTTATGTATATCTACAAACATTACAAAATGAAATGAAATCCCGTTTAACAAGCCCCAATGAGGGTTTACTCAAAACGACTATGATTTTAACCAAGCTTTGCTGCTTTAGCACACTTATTAGATTAGAGTAAATCTTTATATTATTAAACTAATCATCTTAAAAATATAAAACAGTTCTTTAAATTTTCAAGGCTACATCTAGATAAACAAAAAGGATTGGTGGGACAAAATAAAGAAAAAAAAGATTTGAATAGTATACTAGTATACTTTGACTTAAATTTTCAAAATCTAATAAAAAGTTAAATAATAATACACAAACATCCATTTATTTTGAAATACTTCACTAATATTTATTATTATTATTTTATCTATCTCCGTATTCATATATTTTATTTTCTCTTTTTAGATGTTAATGAAATATTTTTTTAAAAAGTTACTACTCTTGGTAAAGAAGATAATCCTGTCCTAAAATGTGTCCGCCATGGCTACCAAATCACACAAAGTGGAAACTCCGTACTCTTTGCCCAGCTGTCACTCCCCTTCCCCTTTATAAACCCCCATTAATTGACCACTCCTTCGTACTCTCAACAAATTCAAAACCTCTGTTTTCTCTCTCCACACTCTGCCTCTAACTTGAAAAAAAAAAAAAACTCAAAACACTCTGTTCTCGTTGCATGCACATTAACAATAAACAAATGACTTCCACAACTATGTTGTTGCTGGTCGTGTTCATGATTCTATGTATTTCACACCCCTCGTTTCAAATGGTACTTGTGCCTCTAACACACACGCTTTCCAAAGCCGAATTCAACAACACCCACCACCTTCTCAAATCCACTTCCACCCGTTCCGCAAAACGGTTCCGCCGCCAACTCTCCCTCCCACTCTCCCCGGGCAGCGACTACACTCTCTCCTTCAACCTGGGTCCGCAGGCCCAGGCCCAGCCCATTACGCTGTACATGGACACCGGCAGCGACTTAGTCTGGTTCCCCTGCGCCCCTTTTGAATGCATACTCTGCGAGGGAAAGCCCAACGAGCCCAACGCCTCTCCCCCAACCAACATCACTCAAAGCGTCGCCGTTTCGTGCAAGTCCCCCTCGTGCTCCGCAGCGCACAACTTAGCCTCTCCCTCCGATCTCTGCGCCGCCGCTCGTTGTCCTCTCGAATCAATCGAAACCTCCGATTGCGCAAATTTCAAGTGTCCACCGTTTTATTATGCTTACGGTGATGGAAGCTTAATCGCGCGTCTCTATCGTGACACGCTTTCTCTCTCTTCTTTGTTTCTCAGAAATTTCACGTTCGGTTGTGCTCACACTACCCTCGCCGAACCTACTGGAGTCGCCGGATTCGGTCGCGGTTTGCTCTCTCTCCCGGCGCAGCTGGCCACGCTATCTCCTCAACTCGGAAACCGGTTTTCGTATTGTTTGGTTTCTCACTCGTTCGATTCGGAGCGAGTGAGAAAACCGAGTCCACTAATTCTTGGACGCTACGAGGAGAAGGAGAAGGAGAAGAAGATTGGTGGTGGCGGTGGTGGAGTGGCGGAGTTTGTTTACACGTCTATGCTTGAAAACCCTAAGCATCCTTATTTTTATACCGTTGGCTTAATCGGAATCTCCGTCGGGAAAAGGACTGTTCCGGCGCCGGAGATGCTGCGGCGGGTGAACAATCGAGGTGACGGCGGCGTGGTTGTGGATTCCGGCACGACGTTCACGATGTTGCCGGCGGGGTTTTATAACTCGGTGGTGGACGAGTTTGACCGCCGAGTCGGGCGAGTCAACGAGCGCGCGCGTAAGATTGAAGAGAAAACCGGACTCGCGCCGTGCTATTATTTGAACTCCGTGGAGGAAGTACCAGCTCTGACGCTGCGTTTTGCTGGGGGGAAGAATTCGAGTGTGGTGCTTCCTAGGAAGAATTATTTTTACGAGTTTTTGGACGGTAGTGATGGAGGGAAGGGGAAGAGGAAGGCGGGGTGTTTGATGCTGATGAACGGTGGAGATGAAGCGGATTTGAGTGGTGGGCCCGGGGCCACACTCGGGAATTACCAACAGCAAGGATTTGAGGTTGAGTATGACCTGGAAGAGAAGCGCGTGGGGTTCGCTAGGAGGCAGTGCGCGTCGCTTTGGGAGAGACTCAATCGCGACAAAAACTAGCGTACGGTATCGTGCACTGCGCATACTAGATTCCCTCCCCTGCTTTCTCTCACGGGTCGGGTCTTTCTGTAAATTGAAATAAGGCGGGCTTTCGGGCCATGCGCTTGTGTGTCTACTAATAGGAAGGAAAGCTGTACACTATTTTGTTTTTTTTTTTTAATAAAAAAAAGCCTGAATTGTATTGTAAAAATTGTAAGTAAAACGTAAATGATTGAAAATAATATATATATATATATTTTTTTTTTTAGGGCTCGAATTGATGTAGTACGTCTTTACTTTTTTTGAATGGTAAGTTCAAGTTGTGTTGCAGTTGATGATGAACAGTGATGTCATGGGATGAAGGAATCTGTCCAAAATTCAGCTGAGACAAACCAGCCATGTAGATAATCCAACGTTCTTTATGGAAGTGGGATTCGATTTTGAACTGCTTGGTTAATTTCTTTTATTTCAGTTTTGGCCATGTCTTTGTAGAAGTTGGGACCATTGCTGTTTTTGAGTTTGGACAGGACGATATGAAAGATTCTTGTTATCCATGTCATCAATCACGGATTCTTCAAGTTTAAATGTAATTTTTTATCCATTTAATATAAATAATGTATGAAATACTATGATGTCCGATATGTAAAATATTGGATTTGGTGGTGTTAATAACATACATTACATTATAATTAAAGACCTGAATTTGTAGTGGTTAAAAATTAGAATTTAATTACGGTAAAAAAAAGTAGACAAAGAATGAGTAGGGAAATTCAGAGAGAGCTGATTCATAATTGGATGAAGCGTACTCCATTGGCCAAAGTATTAATGATCAATCAATGGGGACTTCTTTGGCCAGAGAAACATATATCACAATGAATGAACTTTTTCTGAAGTGATGAGGAGGACACTTTCCACACCCACAGGCCACAGCTTGAAGCTTCACGGTTTCTTGGAGCTTTCTCTGTTCTGAACTTCAGGTCATCCTCATCTTCGAATCTACGTAAGTGCAGCTCCTTAAAAAAATGGCCTGCGATAGTGCGATGCACGTTGTTTTGATCACGTGCACATAAAAAACAAATGGTTTATTGAAAAGAACGAGCCATTCACTGGTTCGGGCTTTACATGTACTTTACGTGAGTATAAAATATATCAAGGGATGTTGTTAACTAATATAAAGAGAGAGGGAGGAAGGGAGAGTTTAATTTAAGAGAAATATAAAAGAAATAAAAAAAACCATTATGAAATTGTTTGATATGAAAGAAAAAATATTAAATTATTAAAAAAGTCTCATTTTATTTTATTTTTAACATATAAAATCTGAATTCTTTTGTCTAACACATACTCCATACAGTGGATTATATCTAGATGCATGTAGCGCATGTTTACATATACACATCTTGATTTCGAATATATTTTTATATATTTAATTTTATGTTAAAAGATAATTCATAATTAATTATAGAATTTAAAATTGGTTATGAACTAAAATAATTTTAAATTATTTTTTATTTTTAACCTAATTTTATTATAAAGACATATAAATATATATAATTTTAAAATCAATTTTAATTAAAATTATTTCTACACAATTAATTCTATTAAAAATTAATTTTAACGCAAACTATTTTTTCAAAAGTCCCACATAATTTTAAAAAATCAAAGTTTAAACCCCCCTAGAGGACATAAGAAACCAAAAAATGGGGAAGATCGTAGTATACTCGTGTCTCTTCTCTTATTTCTTCCATTCTTAGCTATCTCATGTTAATTTTTGGCGAGTGAGGGTTGTAAAGGTCCAAGTCCCGATAAGCTGACGAGGTGCTGACTACCGCTGTTAGAAAGTCTGGATACAGCTAGCTTGGATGTCCCCAATCCCCACACGTGTGCATGCTTCTAGATACTTCGCGCGTGAAGTCCACACTGAAATTATGATAAATTTTTGTCAGATGAATATCATGACGCTTTTAAAATTGTTACTCCATGGGATGTGTGGTTTGTGTGTGTGATGGGCCTAATTTTGATTTCCAAGAAACAAACAGATCCTATGGGCCAACGGGCCTCACTTTCGGTTCTCTGCTCCTACTCCATGGTGCATGTACACCAACTTGAGATTTGGTTCACTTTCTTGTCGCATTACTTCCCACCCTGGTCCCCCTTTCCTGAATTTCAATTTCAAAACACCTCTTTCTCCACTTGTCCTCAACCCTGTGTCTTGAAACCCAGCATAATGAAAACGTTCACCGTCCCACACCCACCATTTCTACAAGCCTTATCTTAACCAGCTATGACTGTAACTTTTGATGAGATTCTTCTACAATAAAAAGTAAAATAGTCTGTGAAATAATGAATGCGCCAGAATAATAATGTTTTCACTGTGCAGTGAATTGAACCAATCAAGATTGTTTCACTTTCATTTCTAAATTTATGCTACCCCATACCTTTTTCTTAACTCATGATTAAACTAGTTATATAATTCAAATCATGATGTTGCACAATCAGTTTCAGTCATATGTCTGCGCTCTGTTTAAGGAGTAACTAGTCTAAGTATTTGAAGAGATTAATTATTATAAAAATCAATAATTTATTATGTATAATTATTTATAATTAAGTAACAGTGTAAAAATTAGTACATATATATTACTCTTTTTAAAAAAAAATACTATACTTGTGTATTCATCGAAGACTCCAAGCCTAAGCATGAAGGCTTATTTTATGGATAAAATTAAAATACAATACTTTAAATACTTTTATAACTATTTATCAATTAAAATCATTTTTTTTATAATCTACACAATAAAAAGCACCAAAAAGTGGCCTGTTATAAGTTTTAAGTACTATTTCAAGGACAACCTCCCCATGTTTTATTCTTTATATTTTGACAATAATGAAAGGAAAATTATTTTTAAAGATCTCTTAGGTATCTATACCTTTAGAGAGATAGAAAAAAATTAATTTAATAGATAATTCAATATGATATTATAATTAAAAAATAAAGAAATATTAAAAATATTGATGAAATGTTTATTATACTATGATATTCAAATATTATCCCACAGAAAAATACATATTAATGCTTTATTCATCTTACTTAACGCCCACCGAAAGGTAGTTTTGAACTTGCCACGTAATGCCAAAGTCCAGGCTGTTATATATATATATATATATATAAAGTTGGTATGAATGCAGCCGTACCATAATAATCATAAATATAAGTTTAGAAGGATAAGACCAAAGTTCCCCCCTAAGGGTATAGCACTTAGATATTTTAGACTATTGCATGGACAAATTGATGATGTCATCTTTATCCATATCTTTGAACATCGCATTACCCACGTTTTGTCTGCATGTGTATAAAAAATAATTATTAAAGATCATCTAGATATAATTTTTCTTTGTTTTGTCTGCATATGTGTATAAAAAATAATTATTAAAGATCATCTAGATATAATTTTTCTTTTTGCCGATTGTCAAATGTTATTCGTTAAGCTTTTCTTAATATTATAAGTTACAACTTACAACAATAACACTACCATTAATTTGTATATTTTACTTTTTGCATATTTAACTTGAAATACAAAATAAAAGAATTGATTATATAGCTATAACTTGCCATTGGTCTCCCACTTACCATCACCGTTCACATTCGTGTTTAGTTGAGATCTCAATATGCTTATGTGTCTTCTGTTTGTGTAAGAAAAATATTTCATGCTTGCTACACCTCTCTCCTCTTTTGCATGGTGAATCCAGAATAAAATAATTAAAGTTTAAGTTGTAGATTACCAACATTTGTTATTAAATTTTTAAAATAAAAATCATACATATTAATTAAAACCTCACATATCACTATTTTCTTTAAAATAATTTTTTCTCCCTCTTGCTTTAAATCTTACATTCTATCACACCGGCATTACTACTTTGTAACGTGATTGCACATCAAAGGTCTTGCTTATTGTCATTGACCTTTATATGCAAAATGGCATCTCTAAGTATTTGATCATAACCTAAAGATTTGTTTGATTTATTAAAATTTATGATACTAAATATGATAAATATTTTCCTCTTATGTTTAATTTGGAAAAAGTTCATGAAATAACATAAATTAATTAGATGAGAACAGGACAAAAACTCAATTTCTTGTTACTTGAAAAATCATGAAACAATTTTTTTATCTCAAATAAATACAAAGTATTTAAAAGATACAACATACTCTCATATCTCTTATTTTTTGTCCATTATTTGCTAACTACAATAACTATGTTGTGTCATGTATTTCAAATTCACATGCTATTAATTACAACCATCAGTTATTATGTATTTTAAATTCATATTATCTATCATCTCCAACAACTTCGCTGGTATGAATATAATAATAATATATTGTCCATTGTTAATAAATAATATATATAATAAAAATTATCCTATAATAAAAATATTTATCCTGTATTATTCTTTTTGTCCTATACCCTATTACTAACAAATTTAACCTAATACTTAATTTTCCATATTACAATTCAATGATGATCCTTTGAAGAAAAAAAATTAGGAAGGCTCATAAGGAAAACTAGGATGATGATTTTCTTGCCTACAAATTATAATTGGTAGCACATTTCTTTGAACATGGAATCAAAACCATACTAATAAATTATATATATATATATAGTCAGACTACATTCTATTTTTTCTCGTTTAATTTGACCATGACTTTTTTCTTCCCTATATTGTTGTTTATGTTTTCTTTCTAGTTGGAAAATATATGTATTTTATGCTGTATTTTCAAGTTTATATTTTTTAAATATAATTGGAGAAAAAATATAAAAAATAATAAAATTTATAAATAAATAAAAATATTATTTTATTTTGAATAAAATATTTAATAAATGAAATAAAATTATTTATTTATTCAAATGCAAAATTTTAGAAGGAATTTGATTATTTTATATAAGTGCTTCATCTAGACACAATATTGGAAGATGAAGGATATTTTTTTTATCCAAAGAAGAAAGTTTAAAAATAGAGAAATTTTAATTTAAGGAATTAAAATTCTTATAATTTAAAATTGTTTAGAATTCTAAAACCATCCATCCAAACACATCATAAATATATTTGGATAGATGGGCAGATATTTTTTTTTATGAAGTCTTACCTTCACATAATTAGGAGTCTATGAATAATGGAGTAAATAGTTTTTTAAAGGAATAGTGTGTCATTTTGTATTTTGTATAAAGGAAAAGAGAAAAACACATGAAAAAGAAATCTGTTCTTCATCAATTGGGCTACGAGCATAAAAAGAAGGGTTGTACTATATACACTATAAGTTTTTCTAATACACTATATAAATTTTTGAAACTGGCAAAAGTGCCCTCAACTATTTTATTACAGTGTACGCCCTTCTTCCTCAGAGTTGCGTACATTTCTGCCTTGGTGTGGCCAGTTGGTGCTGCTGTGGTTGTGCTTTGGAGGTGTCTCAGTTGGAGGAGGTTGTTAGGGGAGGTGGTAGCGGCGTTCACCGGTGTCATTCGTTGGAGAGGCCATCGTCGGTGGTGGGTGCGAGGTAAGAAGCGCGAACCTTGGGTTATCTGCGATACGGATCAGGCAATCCGTACGTGTCCTACGGATTAGGCAATCCGTGCGTATCCTACGGATTAGGCAATCCGTATGCATTATACGGATTGGCTAATCCATAGGATACATACGGATTGGATAATCCGTAAGACATGTACGAATTATGTAATCCGTATGATTCATACGGATTATCCAATTCGTATGAAGCATACGGATTACATAATCCGTATGAATCATACGGATTACATAATCCGTATGTATCCTACGGATTAGCCAATCCGTATGTATCCTACGGATTAGCCAATCCCTATGTATCCTACGGATTATGTAATCCGTATATACCTGAAATTATTTTTTTTGTCAAATTTAAATTTAATTTAAAGAAAAAATAATTGGAAACTTGGATACATGGAATATTAAATGGAAATTGTGTTTTTTGTCAATGTTGTTTAATATTAGTATGTGTGTTTTTTGATTTGTTAAGATGGACAACGATCAGTGGTTTTATGATTGCATTATGTCTGAAGAAGTTAATATGGAGGAAGACATTGGTGAAGAACCTGATGCGTTTGAAGATGTTAATTGTTCAGTTGAATGTTCGGAAGGCTTCATTATGTCACAGGTATATATTTGCAGTTACAGTTATTTAATGAATTTATAAAAGTATACAAATGGTGTTAAATTTTTTGTAGGTGTTCATTTCCCGTGAGGATGTGTTAAAATGGGTTCGCAGTGTTGCGTATTCTTATGGTTTTGTTTCAGTGATTATGAGGAGTGGGTTAGCAAGTGGAAAGATAGGAACAACCTCATATGTTATAATTGGTTGTGAAAGGAGTGGAAAATATAGGTCCTTTAAAAAAGGTGTTGTACCAATTAGGGGTAGCAGTAAAAAATGTGATTGTCCGTTTAAGCTAAGAGCAAAACCCGTTTGTGGAGGTCAAGGTTGGATAGTGAAGTTAATATGTGGGACACATAATCATACAATGGCAAGGTCATTATGTGGACACGCATATGCTGGTAGGCTAACTCAGGAGGAGAAGACGATTGTAGTTGATATGACAAGGTCGATGGTGAAACCGAAAAACATTCTTTTAACTTTGAAGGACCACAATGGCAGTAATTATACCACTTTGAAGCAAATATACAATGCCAGATATGCATATCGGACACAGGTTAGGGGCGATAACACTGAAATGCAACAATTAATGAAAGTTCTTCATCGAGACATGTATATTCATTGGCATAGAATGAAAGAAAAAAAATGTGGTTCGTGACATATTTTGGGCACACCCAGATGCAGTGAGGTTGAGCAATGCGTATCATATGATTTTTTTGATAGACAGTACATACAAAACAAATAGGTATAGGCTTCCTTTACTTGACATAGTTGGTGTGACACCTACTGGAATGACATTTTCAGCTGCCTTTGCCTATCTAGAGGCAGAACGTACAAACAATCTTGTGTGGACCCTTGAACGCTTTAGAGGGATTTTCCTTAAAACTGAATTTTTTCCAAATGTATTTGTTACGGATAGAGATTATGCATTGATGAGTGCTGTGAAAACTGTTTTTCCAATGTCAACCAATTTATTGTGTCGGTTTCACATTGAAAAGAATGTTAAGGCAAAATGTCAAACTTATATTAGACAGAAGAACGTATGGGAATATGTCATGGAAGCTTGGGGAAGACTTGTTGATTGTAGTCAGCAGAATACTTATGATGAATGTCTGAAAAGGTTTGAAATTGCGTGTTCACCATGGCCTGCGTTTGTTGATTATGTGAATGATACATGGTCGGCTCCTCACAAGGAAAGATTTGTAATGGCGTGGACAAATAAAGTGCTACATTTTGGGAACACAACAACTAATAGGTTAGACAACTGTTTAAGTCACTGTCATTCTGTTGTTTTGATTATGCATTATGGTTTTTCATATTATTTTAACACATTTGTCATTTAATGCAGGGTTGAATCTGCTCATTGGACTTTGAAGAGGCTTCTACAGAATAGTGTTGGAGATTTATGTACTGTGTGGGATGCCATGAACAATATGATCACCTTGCAACATACTGAAATAAAAGCATCACTAGAAAGAAGCGTCCATGTGATCGGACATGCATTTAATTTAACATTATACAAAAGACTTGTCGGCATGGTATTCAGCTATGCGTTAAACCACATTGCAGCTGAGTATGAGCGTGTTCATTATGCCGGCAAAAACCCTTCTCGGTGTGGATGTTTCATGAGAACCGCCCACGGCCTCCCTTGTGCATGTGAGTTAGCTAAAGTTGTTGGCTGCATACCGCTTTCAAGCGTTCATATGTTTTGGAGAAGATTAAGTTTTGCAGAGCAAGGTGTAGATGATGGAGAAATTCACATTACAGATGAGATTGAGGCAATATCAAACCGCTTTGAAAACCTTGATGTCTTTGGTAAATCAATCTGAAAACTAAGCTTAAGGAGCTTGCATATCCTGATTCAACATCCATGCATCCCCTAGCTGAAAAGGTGAAAACAAAAGGTGCTCCAAAAAATAAATACACAAAGCATGAACGATCAACCAAGCGGGATCCGTCTTACTTTGAGTATGTTGATGAATTACATTCTGTGCAAAATAGTTGTGGCACACAAACAAGGTCAGCTTCATCTTCTGCTCAAACAATGGCAAAGAGAAACGTTCCTATGTTGGATCAATTCCAAGCTTTTATGCACAAATTTATTGTTAACATCACTGATGTTAAAGCTGATGGTAATTGTGGATATCGTTTCATTGCTGCCGCACTTGGTTATGGTGAAGATTCTTGGCCCGTGGTTCGCAATCATTTACTGAAAGAACTCACACAATTCTCTGATCAGTATATAGCCTTGTTTGGTGGCCGTGATAGGTTTGATCAGTTAAAGCGGTCCCTTCTAGTTGATGGATTAGCATGGGTAAGAAACATTTTTTACATTTACATGTTGAATATATATGAATGTTTATAAATTGAATGTACACTAACTGATACAATATGACTGTGTAGGTAACTAAGGATAAGTGGATGGATATAACCGACATGGGTTACGTTATTGCATCGAGATATAATGTCGTCGTTATTTCACTATCTCTTAAACAAAGTATGACGTTTTTCCCGCTCCGAAGCCCACCACATGAGGATATTCATGTCCATCGCATGATTTGTATTGGTCATGTATATGGAAATCACTTTGTTCAGGTAAACACAAATTTGTTGTTACATGTCACGCCTTGTATTGCATGATTTCACATTTCGTCCTAACATTGTTTCCTAATAATTGGTAATTTAAACAGGTTCAATTGACGGAGAATAGCCCAATCCCCAGTATTGCTTTGTTGTGGCCTACACACTATTTCAATGAAGCTAAACAATGGCCAACACATTACATTGATCGAATGAAAATGTATTGTAATTCCATGTTCTTGTATGCCGAATATGTGGATTTAGGAGATGGATAAAAAGTTATTTATTACGCACGCTACTTGTATTTGATTGTATTGCAAATTTCCGTAAACTTATGGACCAAAGCGGAATCATTAATATGATATATAAAAATGTCATTCATGTCTTACAAGTCAAAAAGTCAACATCAGAAATTCGCTACATTTGTGTCTAATGTGCATCCCATACAAAAAAAAAACATCTAAGTCTTCATTCCCTGTCATCAACACGTCTCCTCTGTGTCCCCCTCACCCGACCTGATCGCACATACACATTTCTGTCATCGGTAACACTACGTGCAAACTCCAATAGACGTTGTGTATGTGAATACGCGGCTGTGCCTGGGGTCACTAACTGCAAGTCTATCATCTCTTGCAACCCCTCTCGTATCCTCTGGCACATACCCTGAAACAATATTTAAAAAAGCACATTAATAATCAATAAGTTTGGCAAAGCACATTAAAAACAACAGGTACCAAGTATGTCTACCACTGCATGTGAAGGCATATGTGTAGCATCAGAAGGTTCTTCCCGTGCATGAGTCGGTGGTGCTGTATGTCCCTGCGTCATAGTAGCCAGGTCCGCAACAGTCGTCGTGACTCGCATAGGATGTCGGCTTGGCTCCCCAGCCTCCGGTGGTAACATATATGGATGAGATATGCGGTAATACCATTCCATATATGCAGGTGCAATCTGACTGGGATATGTTACCACATCCCCAGTGTCAACCATGTACTCTGAGAAATGGGTCCACCTGTCATCAACCTGGTCTGTCATCGGGGAGTCATCCTGCATCAGCTCTGGTATACGCTGGACAAACCCATATTGCCTGAGGACTCGATGCGGTTGATGTCTAACCATGGACGGACCCCATCGAAGGTACCCTGAAAACAGTGAAATCATCTCGAACTCCCTATGTCGACGATGATCCCTGTAAGGCATCCAACACACATCGTCCAGGGTCAATCTGTCAAGCCTCCGCCGATACGTCGAAACAGGTAAAGGCTTTGAAGACTTCCACTGGCATGCACGGGGGGACCTGTCATCGTAGTGTGGATCTGGTATGACATTTCCAACTGTCGGAAAATGTTCATAGATCCAGCACTGTAATATTAAACAACGTATTAAGTATTAGCAAACGCACGCTAAGAAAATAATCTAACAGTTCCTTAAAGCATATAGTGAAATTAAGGCATAACCATTACCTGTAACAAAGAAATATAACCCGCAAGGTGCTTCTCGTGGTGCTGGCAGGCATAGTTCAAATTTTCATACATGTGGACCAGAGCGGCTGCGCCCCATGCATACCCGGCTGCCTGGTCCATGTCTCGGAATGCGTCTAAGAATGCCACACTAATATGTGTGGCACTCTTGTTCGCAAACAATGTACATCCGACTAGGTGCAGCAAATACGCTCTACCTGCTTCAGGCCAATGCCTTGCCGCACACTTGGTAGCATATAACTCTCGGAGCCATGAGAGTCGCACGTATGCACCGTGACAATGCTCCATCTCAGCTTCTGCATCCTCAACTGTGACCGCCAGCAGCTCCACTAGTAATGTTAACGCGTCACCCATGTCAATCGGATCATATGTCTGGAAAACTCCGGCAATTGGGAGATGCAACAGTGATGCCACATCATCCAAGGTGATGCTGAGTTCTCCAACGGGCAAGTGGAAGCTGCTCGTCTCTGGGTGCCATCTCTCTACAAACGCAGAAAGCAACCCTCGGTCACCTGTCTCCACAGAAGTCTCAACTAAAGGGCTTAAACCGGTTGCCGCAACCAATCCTTCAATTTGAGATGCCTGCTTGCCAAATTTAGTCACTTTACGTCCATGAGAAGCCAATTTTAACTCAGGACGCTCCTGTTAAAAATCAATGTTGTTAACAAACATTCCAAGACTTGTTCAATCAAAGTAGATATGCACTTAAACAAAGTTTTTACCTCTCCAGACCAGACTCTGAGAGCTACATGGTTATCATAATCTGTTAGAACTGATGGATCTTCAGGCCCACCAGGGAACGACACTGACTCCGTCACGACATCCTGTGTCAGTGGAATCTGTGGAATCTCATGCTCCATATCGCCTTCCGCAACAACGGGTTGCTCAACAACAGCCTCAGCAGCCCGTTGTCTCCTAACCGATGCGGTTGGCCTACGTCATCCATCCACCTGTTCTTCATCATCGGTGGTGATGTGTGTTCCTGACACTCGGGTTGCAGATCTCCCTAGAGGCCGATGCACTCCTCCTCTAGTTCTTGCCATAATCTGTATAAGTCATATGCTTAATCAAGTTACTCATAAACTGAATACAAACAAATAACAAACATATATACATATCATAGGCAAAGGTTCCAATGCCATAAATCATAAACCCATAATCATATATGTTCATCGCATATCCTACATGTTACTCATACAATTTCCATGACCTTTGACATTAAATCCTAACATAATCAGCTTTATATAGTATAATATATGTATTTGTGATTACTATATCTGCATTCTACTTGATCCTTATGCAGAGACAGCTAGCCATAACCATCACTGGTGAAGGGTATACCTTTCTCTCCCAAAACAGTACCATCAACCTGTCTAATGCTTGTTCTTCTTTATTCTTAAGGGTTCATCATCATTGAAAGGAACTAAGGAAGCCACATTTGTTACAATCGTAGAATAGGTTCAAGGTCCACATGTTATCAAATTGTATATTGTAAAGATAATGAAAATTAAGCTACTTCAAATTCATCTAAATAGAAAAACTGTTCACAACAACATATGTGGATTGTGTCATGCATTTGAAAAATTACAAGGATCGCAACTATCTAATGTTCTAAATTACTATTCCAAATCCAAAACTTTATTGAATGTATTTCATAAGCAATCACAAAACATGTATTTCAGAATATAACAATATTCAACTGATATTCAATTATTTAAATATTTAAATTAACAAACAAAAATATTAAATTAGAAGCATACGAATTGACTGATCCGTATATTCCTTACGGATTAGGTAATCCATATGAAGCATACGGATTACCTAATCCGTAAGGAATATACGGATCAGTCAATCCGTAAGAAGGCCATTATTTCTTAATACGGATCCGTCAATCCGTAGCCTTAATACAAGCGTTAGGTTTAATACGGATTAGGTAATCCGTGAGGACCATACGGATTACTTGATCCGTATGGAGTTTACAGATTATGCAATCCGTATGGTCCTCACGGATTACCTTATCCGTATGTACATAAACCCTTCTTACGGATCCTTCAATCCGTGCAATCTTCACGGATTGACCAATCCGTACGCCACCACAACCAGACCAGAAAACTCACCTTGACGAACCGCGAAAACCGACCTCCACCACCAACAACGACGCCGCAACAACGGACCTCCACTGCCTATATCAACGCCACCAGAGAAGGACCTGGGTACACGGTGCTGCGGAAGGCTTACAGTCTAGGAAGAAGGGAAGAGAAGAAGGGAAGAAGAATAGTGAGCAAGCAAAACGCGCCTTGTCCGGTTTTCAAACTTTTTAATTTTAATTAAACTTAATAAAAGGGTAAGCTTGGAATTCCACTGTACCTATATAGTGTATAAGAAAACTATATAGTGTATATAGTACAGGCCTAAAAAGAAACTAGTCATTGATGGATCTCAGCCCACGTGCGAACATGAAGTTGGGCCACTGTAAGACCTCACAGTAAAGAAGAAGAAAAACTCCCTTTGTTTTCGCAGTTTTGTTGGAACTTGGAAGGCATGCCACACTGCTCTTGAATTTGATTCATAATAATAATAATAAACAGGGAGTGAAAATTCACGAAATGCACAACAGTAAACAAACTATTTCTATCCTCGCCCATGGCACGTGCATAGTTGATTGATCTATATATCATTGCTTTTAATTTTGGTCATGTAATAACGAGAGAGAAAGACTTTTTAGTTTTATAGTATAACCTATCATTGCTTGTGTATCCTTCATTGATTTTTTTTATTTCTCTCTCATAACATGACAGTGTTATGTTACTATTTGCTAACATGAGACGTCAAAATTCGTATTTTAAGAAGCTCTTGTCCTCTTTAATATGTATATATGCACATGCACAGTAGCAAAAATCCAAGTATATATATATGGATTTATCGATCAATTGAATATATTATTTTATTCAATCCATACTATCTCCTGCTTGTATCACTCTCAATTCGAAGTCCCTAATCCCTATTTATGTTGAACATAAATGCAAGATTGCTGCTCAAGGTGTTGGGTTCTAATTATCTGAGGGTGCTGCTTGAGGTTGAGGCTATAAATGTTAGGTTAAATGACTTCACTTATAGGAACTGGTTCTAACGGATGGTGACAAAAGGGTCGTGTTAACTTCAGGCCTAAAGTTCAAAACGTGAATGAGCTAGGTAAGCTTTAGCATATGGGACATGTTCATATTCGCAACAAATGAACACAAAAACTCTAATGCTTATAACTGTATGTCTAATGTTCGCAATAGGAGTGAAATAAGATTACAACATATAGGTAATATTGTTTGCAACCGATGGTGGCAGAAGGGAGGCCTAAAATTCTGATGTAATTGCATTTTAGATTATAAATTTAGAAAAACGGTAGAATCTTCTATTTTCTGCTTTATGATTTGTTGTCATTGAATAAAATAATATGCAAGTGAATGTTTCTGAACGGTACTGCATATTTTATAATGAAGGTAGTAGATTTGATTGTCTGATTTTTCTCAGCAATTTGACAAATTTTCTGGGTTGTAAGCGTGTTCTGTTTATATATGGAGGCTCCTGATGAGAGATAGAGGGCATGGAACAATCTAGAAGTGTTAGAAATGGTTTTGGTCAACTAAGGTACATTTACCTTATGCGAATGACACAATTTTGAATGCAACTGCTTTCTATATATATTTTCATTTGTAGTCTATAAATTGTTTACAGAGGTTGCATTTAATCTGGGAGGTCATTTCAGATGGAATTGTTCATTTTTGGAGGTGTATACACTATACACAACCTGTATTCTACTTATTATTTGGGCACCATTGCCTGAAGTAATGAAATGGATGTAGACATCCAAAACAAATGAGTATATGACTTTGGTATAAGTGTAATTTGAGACAACAAACACGGAAACACACTTTGCTTTTAAGCTAGCATTACAAAATAAAATTGATTTAGAAGCTGCTCTTGGAGACATCAAGGTGTGTTTTCATTTAATTCCTTCAATTTAAACAAAGTGTTACCTCTCTATTATGTAAAATTTGATTTAAGTAATGAAAATCAAATTTCGATGTAATGTCTTGAAGATGAATGGAGGAAACCCTTAAAAAACAAGACGAATAAGGAAAAATTTGAAAAACTTGATTGTGCAATCAAAGGAACTTATTTCGAAAATTTCATTCAGGCATGCGAGATTGGAAAGTGCTGAAAAACAAATTATTTTTGATAAATTGTTGTGGAGAAGTTATGCAGTTATCAATATTATATCAGTGTATATAAAAATGTCTTTGTACACGTGTTGAAATCATGTAATTCGAATATTAGTATTATAAATTTATAAATTAAATTGTTGTAAGTTTTGAATAATTGATACACAATTACTTAATTTCTCAAAACACCAAGATGTTTATTATCCACATTAGTAAAGGTTCAATAGATCATTTAACGTTTACTTTTTTCAATCTCTATTTTTTCTTAAAATTTGACTTTTTCAATCTCTATTTTTTCTTAAAATTTGACTTTTTCAATCTCTATTTCTTATTATTATTGAAATTACTTACAAATTAATCACTAAATTGAAAACACTTTTATCAAAAGTTATTATATTATCTTATAAATTACAATCTTATTATAATTCAAATAGACATATTTATCAAAATTATAATCATGATTTGTATTAAATATTAAATAATTCTCTATTAAATTGAAAACTATTAACTTGTTTGTTTAACTAAAAAGAACTCATGATTGAAAATGAATTATATGTCTCACTTTTAAATATTTATTTGTTAATAGAACAATTCAGTTAAAAATCCTTTCCTATCTTAAAAATAGTCTCCTTTCAAAGAATAACTATAATTTTCACTGTTAACACAAAATAATAGAAAATGGCAAGCGTATTTATGCTTGATGCCAAGATGTTGAGCTCAACAATATTATAATATAGCATTGGAAAATTCTTTCCCCTTTCCCTTTCTCTTTATGGTGGCTGTTCAGAAAGAAAATAATAATAAGTACAGGTTTTATAGAAGAAGATTGACTCTATGGACTAACTAGGAAAAGAAAAAAAGTGGCTTTGTGGCGCAAAATAAGCAACGTAATGTTGGGGGGGGGGGTTGAGTGCTATACAGAAACTGATCATGATTGTTTTTTTTAAGAAACTTAAATCCGGTACATCATATAATGTTAAGAGTTATTTTCTTAATGTTTAAAGAAAGCTAAAATAATGTCGTATGGAATGTCCTTAGGCTGATAGTCTAGGTCACATCACACAATTGCCAAAGACATAAAAGTTACTTATAAAACAGTTCCTCTTGAAATTTTTGTGTGGTATCCACAACCCCACCTGTTCCTTAATTTGGCAGAATATGGATCACTGATCGTGCGTGTGATCTAATCTATTTTGTCATTCTATCTTTCTAGATTTCCCATGTTTTTCAATCGACCATTCAATATGCTTGGTTGGTTAAATCCTTAGTACTGTCCAAAAGAAGTAAAGAAGGCAAAGAGATAGTATAACCTTTCTTCTTGTCGCTTGTTATGATCATATATACCCTTGGTATTTAGGCATTATTCTTTTGGAAGAGACTAAGAGAGAGTACATTAACACGTGGAAATTGAATCTACTGGTCTAGTTTCTACTTGGTCAAGACTTGACAGGTTATTAAAACCTACCAATCATTGATCTGCCCCATAAATGCATGTATTATATTATGAAAATTATTGGCCTGGTCCTTAAAGGCTAAAGTATTATAAAAGGAAGAGCAAATTATCCAGTTTATCACTGGTTTTGGTAAAACTTTCACCCCTTTCTTTAATAATAGTACATCATTAAGGTGTCTCCTTATTTCCACCAAAAGTTACTTTTCTTGGTTTTTCCTGATAGTCTTTAATTTTATCTTACAGAGACTCGGTCATCCAGAGCCAGTCCAATCCTTTACTGAGCACTTATTATAATTGAGTTGGGGAAAAAAGATGCTTTTCTTATTAAGTAGTGATAATAACTGACAAATACTTAGATTGATTAATTGCGTGCTTAAAAAACAGGTAGCATGATCAAGGAAGTTGGTGTAATGATCAAAGAGGTGAATATTCAATCTTCGATTGTTTGGCTTTAAATTCTGAACTTAGAGAATAATTAGTTGTCATAAATTATTCTTAGAATGAACTTGTTGTATCATAGAGAACTTATACATCACGTGATGGATAAATCTTTGAAAACAGTGTAAACTTTTACATCTCAGACTTAATTTGTTCATGATCATATATTTATAAGTCGTAATTCATGAATGATGGATTAGTTTATAATTTATTATTGATCGTGATAATCAACAAGTTGAAAGAACACAAGCTATAATGAGAATCAAATGCATTATCAATTTACATTGTTATTTTGCACATCCTACTTAATATTTTCATTTTTCACATTTATCTTATTTTAACTACTAAAGACTTAAGTTGAATTATGTCTTTCACACAAGGATACTAATATAGCAAATATACCAGATAAGTATCCAGTTAAGATAGTCGGGTAACTATCCAGTCTAGATAAGGATAAAACAGTTAGATTGTAGGCAAACAAGATGAATTTATAAACAAAGGCCTAAAGATTAAGATCCAATAAGATTTGTATAAATAGAAAGAGTTTATTAAGAAAAAATTATTCTTTATTTTATGTATTTATTACTCAAAATTGAAATTTTATTTAAAAGTTTGGAATGTTTTTTGTAAGTACCTCCTCTTAAACACCCCTTCAAACATATTATATAGGATAAGCAGAAACAAGGATCCTCTCGACAGCAGAGATAATATCCGCACACTGTTTGGCAGGAACAACAACAAATATTTTATTGTTTATGCTAGCCTCCTTGTCAACGTGGTAGCAATCATTGAATTAGCTTTAAAGATAAGAAGGGAGTTGATAGAATTTTTTTGTTTCGAGTAATGATTCATTCACTTTCGTCACCATTAACTTTATGGGTGAGACTGAGTTAATAACGATATTGGGCAGGATTAAAGGTGAATTAATTGTGGCCCCTACCAAACAGCGTTGGGAACTTCGTAAATGCCAAAAGATTGCCGCAAAGCAGTGGCACCTACAGACTCCAGGTTTGCTAGCAAAGGGAGACGGAGATACCTAAGAAAGCGTGCGAGATTCTCTTGCTAATCCATCCAAGAGCAATAGTATTTTTTATAATGAAATGAAATATTTCTATAAATAAATAAAGGCTTAAATAACTTTTTGTTATGAATAAATAAATCAGTCTATCATCATTTCATACGAGTTCCAAATGATAGAACAAATTAATTTAAGCATATTTTCCTTCTTTTGTCGACTAAACTCTAGAATTTGTGATATAAAGATAACATTATCGTTACTTGATTGCATGATTTTTTATCACAGACCAGTTTTTTATTTTATTTTTATTGTAGATTGCATTGGTCGTAACATTTACAAACAACACAAATTAGAGGAAATAATAAATTAAAGAGGTATAGAATTTAAAATTTAGGAAAATTATACAAAAAATTATTTGAATCAAGATACATAATTTTTTAATATGTATATATATCATATCAAAATTTAAAAATTAAAATTTACCTCAATTAAATAAATACTTAAAATATAGATTTTTAAAAATATATTTTTAATTTGTTCTATTATATCAAAACTTAAAATATAAGTAAATTTAGATTATAGTGTTTTAAAAAAAAACAACATTAGTTGTTTAGCAAATAAAACTGAACGAATTAATGAGAAAAATGATTTTTAAAATATTTTGTTCTAAGAGTGTAATTTAAAATTTTAATAAAAAATGAACAACCGATAATCTGAGTTTTCATTATAGTTGTCAGATGTTTGATTTTTTTTCCTGCTATAAAAAAGTGAAAGAAAAACTGTACAATAATAATATAAAGTCACATTTTACATTAACTAATTACAAGTAACTTTACAAGATACATTTATTAATTTTTATAATAATTATTTTAAATAAATTATTTTAGATTGTGATACTAACAATAATTTTATAAGTAATTGATGATATAAAATCATTTTACATTATCAATATATAATTATTAAACGAAAAAATAATACATAAACAAAAAATCCAATCATTATATAATCTGTTTCTGTTTAGTTTATGACTCATCGGAATGGATGCAAATTTTCACCATTTAATTATTCTTAATTATATAGTAGATGTTCTTACTGTGATTATCATCCATCCAGTTTGTTTGTATTACGTCAAAGCTGAGATCAAATGTTTTCTAAAATTATTAATTGAGCTCCACCTAACATATTAGACTATTGACATCACATGTCATTCTCACATTAATTTATATACGAATTTAGATCTATTGAAGATTTTTCCAGTAAACGAATATAGTAAAAGATAAAAGGTAATGAATTGACATATATTATTTGAACAGTATAAACAACTTAACTAAACTAGTAAGACACTGTCATTTCTACTAAAGAGGTATACTCAATTATTTGAATCTGAATATTATAAATTTTTTAATATTGTATTTAATTTATAGGTATAAATAAAATTGTAATTTCTTATGAATTATAATTTGGACTTGAAATTATAGGAGCATTTGTGAACACTGGAAACTATAAATGATGAACATGAATAATACATGAAAAAGAAAATTGGCGTACTGGTACCATAAAACAGCTTTCTTTGACTTTAAAGGCCACAACCTATTTATTTAATATTTATCTACTTATAGTTTATTTTGAAAACTCTGCACTCGGGCTGCTGAGTCCTCAAGTTTTTTCAAACTTTAACATTTTGGAAATCGAATTCATGACCTTCGATTTATTATTGGCGGGTCAATATGAAAGTTTTTTGCAAACGAATTGTGAAAATCATGTCAATTTAATTATAGTTACTGTTTTTTGGCAATTTTTTTTACATCTTATTAAATAAAGAAAAAAACATTAAATATACACATGTATTTATATATATCATGTCAATTTAATTATAGTTACTGTTTTTTGGCACATTTTTTTTACATCTTATTAAATAAAGAAAAAAACATTAAATATACACATGTATTTATATATTATTGGGTGTAAAGTTTTGTTAAGTTTATATGAGTGAAAATCATATATTTAAAATGAGAGAATCGATGTTCGATTCTTATTATGGGTAAAATTCTCTTAAATTGACAATCACAAATAAGATTAGTTTTTAACCAAATGTATTAGAAACATTGATAATTATAACCTAAACAAAATATTATCAATAACATTAATTATCACAGTGATTAAAAACATTAAATATAGGCATGTATTTATATATTTAATATTTTAAAAATAATAATACATTTATTTTTCATATTTCCACTTAAAAAATAACTCAGTCTCTCAGATGAAAAATATAACTAATATTCTTGTTCATATTAAAATTATTATAAGTATTCTCAATATAACTTTTATTATTATTTGTCTTATTTATATTATGTAGAGTATTTATAATTAGATAAAACAAAGACATAATTGAAAAATGGTAAATAATATTATCTTTACTTTCTTATTAGAAAAAAAAATAGAATTAAGATTATTTTACAAAAGCAAATAAAATAAGAGTTTTTTTTTTTTTTGCATATTGTTAGTGTAAAAAATTTACACTCTATTAATTAATCAAATTTTTTAAAGGATCAATTAGAAATCATAATAGATATAATTTGTTAGATAATTACAAACTTATAATGATTAATTAGTATATATAAGAAAAAATATATTTTTGGTTCATATATTTTCAATTCAATCAATTATGATCTTAGTCTTTATATTTTTAAAATGACATATTTGCATTGGTTCCCTATACCATAGTTTTGAAAATCGGATCGACCTGGCCGGTTCGATCGGTCAGACCGGGAATCGAGGGGTGAGTCGGGTCGTTCATGTCATTGGATCGGGGATGTTATTGGCCCGGATCCACCCGCAACAACTCGACCTGGTCAATGGTCCAACCACCGACCCATCAACCCAGACGGGGTCGCTAATTAAATAAAAAATCACTGGTTTACTGAACGACATTGTTTTACATTTTTAGATTTTCAAAAATCAAAACTCAGTCTCGAAGATGCTACTCTGCCTCGTTGTTCCTTCTGCCTCGCTTCCAGGTTCCGCTTCGTCCGTGCAGGCTGCAGCTTTTATCTTCTTTCGGGCCACTTTGGTCGTCGTCCTCACAAGTTCCGTCTCCGTCCACACCACTCTGCGTCGCTTTCGTCTTTCCATTGTTCCATACACGAGCATCTTTTGAAGTTTTTAAACTCTTCTTTCACTTTTTGTCCTCGCAACACTGTTTTTTTCAGAGAAATTTTTTTGAAAACGGAAAAGAGTGAGAGAGAGGAATGATAATAAGCGTTGAAGCGTTCACCTCTGTTTAGATTCTCTAGTTTCTGATTCTATTTCTCGTCTCTTGTGCGCTTAGTGCATACTCGTGCTTGAACAAGAAATTGATTGTGAATTTCAACTTTGATGAGTTTGGTTGGTGGGAGAGCGATGCCACGATCCAATTCACTGTGCACCACCACTGTCAGAGCTCCGATAACTTCATGTTCGACGCTAACAAAAGGTAGTTGCACTCTTGACTCTTCGACTTACGCGCAAGTGAGGTTTTCGTTTTCGCTTTTTGGATCATTCATTTTTTAAACATTTTGGTATCTAATTATCTATGATATGGAATTATATTAATTTGTGATTTTTTAAAATATTTTAAGACATAATTTTTTTATATTTTTTTATCATAGACCGGGTCATGTGGGTCAATTAGTGACTTACCGGTTCAACCACTGATCCAATGATCTAGTGTCCTAACCGAATCAATCACGAGTTCGATTTTTAAAACTATACCCTATATATTAAAAAATGGGTGAATTTAAGTCCATAAAGTTAGTTTTGCTTCTAATGTCGTGATGTGTGATGGTCTAATTACAGTTGCAAACCATGAATTGGCCCCAAAATTAGATCTTGAACAAGCCTTTTAAATCAATTATTCAAGCATCAATCAACTATTTGAATTTAAAAAATATTCAAACCCCAAATTGGAGCCACCCTAACACTCTTCCTTCAAATTGCTAGAATTTGGGGTAGAAGTGGCAGCTTCAAATTTGGAATTCCTTGCGCAAATGACAATCATGTCACCGAACCACACTTCAGATGGTCCCCGAACTAAGCAATATTATAGCCTTTCTAAACCCTAATGAGGCAACAATATGGAGGGCATAGAGAGTTATCGATGAGTGTTAAGTTGAACATCAAGTGCTTGAAGTGAGAAAATGTGGGAGGTGTTGTTTTCTTGTAACTGCATGGCTTCGATCGAAACACAAACATGGAATGTTTTAGAATACAAGATTTAATTAGAAAGTTAAGATGTTTGTGGTGTGAGGAAAATCGAATAGAGTGAATTAGAAGTTGTTGGAGAAGACATTGATTTAAGGGTAGTGTTTGAGTTGTATGTGTGTTGAAGGACCAAAATTGATGTTGCCAAAAGAAAAATTGATGTTGTCAGCATTCAAGCAAAGAAGAAGAGACGCGGATGAGAAAAATGAACGAGAATAGGAGGAAAGTGAGACAAAAGGTATCAGGCGTTGGATGAAAATGGTAAAAGAATACATCTCAACCAATTTTTTACTCCAATTTGTGGAGTTGGGCCATTTCGTTGGTAATTTGTGGCGATAAAAAATCATCAATGATTTTGAAGTTTCAACAAATTTTGAATACCTTTTCTCGGGATTTTAAATCTTCATAAATTATATTTAGATTGTCACAAATCACGACGTTAGAAATGGAGCTAACTCTGTTAGTATGCAGAGATTAAATTCACCTATTTTAAAGTATAGGGACCAAGGACATCAATCCTACCGTACTCAATTTCCAGAACCTTATTTTTTTTAAAGATCCAAGTTTAGAGGCGAGGAGCCAAGTGACGCGCCAGCACGTAGCTGTGCTGTCAGTAAGAAGGGAGCAGACGCCTTTCGAATTCAAAGCACTTTCTAGTCTGGGCTGTTTTTTTTTATTGCACTCAAATTAATTTCATGTAACTATGAAAGTTGTTTTCAAATTGAAAAATTAGTATATTTGTAGAAAATTAAAAATAATATCTCTATAAATTACATCACCGAGGTAAGTTTACTAACATTTTTTCTTTCTTAACTAATTATAGTATTAAGTTCTCAAGTTGTTTCCTCTAATTTAATCAAGTGAATTAGACCTTTTAATAAATCTTAATTATTAGGATAAATAATTAAATTCATCTTAAAAAAATGTGAGCGCTCCTAAATTGATTTTTAAAAAATAAAAAAATAAAATCTAATATAAAAAATGTGACAATTAATGATACAAACAATTTAATATCAAATTGATGTTTAAACTTTATAACTCAACGTTAAATTAATCATCAAAAAGTAAAATTATTATCAAATTAATCTCACAAAATTAATAATAAAACTAATTTATCATATATTTTATATATTTAAAAATTAAATTTATATTTTTCTTTTAGAACTATATTTACCCAAATGTGTGTTTTTTAATTTTATATATTTGTATAGGTTTGGTGGCGAGTAGAGAGGTACTGAATTCCAAAACTCTTTGTTATTCGGTGTGTCCAAGTTTGAACGCACTTTGATACTGCCACTTTCTCCACCACAGAGAGAAAAAAGAGAGAAGAAAAGCGAATCCCCTGTGATCTCTCACACCATTCCAATTCCTCTGGATCTCGGCTTGATCGATAGATCTCGAACATGAGCACTGGGGAGCTTCTCAACATTGAACCTCTCGAACTCAAGTTCCCCTGTGAGTTTCCATTTTCCCTTCTCTTCTTCTTTTATTTTAATTCTAGGGTTTCCTTCGCACCTCTCTCATTTCCATTTTTTATTCTTCTTTTAGTTGAGCTGAAGAAGCAGATCTCATGTTCTCTTCAATTGTCCAATAAGACCGATAGCTATGTAGCCTTCAAGGTAATTTTAATTAATTTTCGTTTCCTAATTCTCTCTTTTGCGCCTTTGTTTTTGATTAGTTCGTTCGTGGATTTTGTTTCTCTGCTTCTGTTGTGAGATCTGGTGATTTTGATTTAACCGTGTCAAGTTAGCGTAATGTAGGATTGAAACGGCACTTTTTTTTGCAGTGTTTGTGAGATAAGTTTGGAAAATTTTGCGTGTTCTTTTTTCAGGTGAAAACAACCAATCCGAAGAAGTATTGTGTTCGTCCGAACACTGGGATTGTCACGCCTCGATCTACGTGTGATGTTGTCGGTACTAATATGATTATTCTGAATCCATTTTGCTACCTTTTTTCTCTAAAATTTTTTTGGTAGTTGTGCTTTATGGCCGAGTAATGAATTGGGGTCTTTTTTTTGTGTGTGAATGGAAGTCACCATGCAAGCGCAAAAAGAGGCTCCTGCTGATATGCAATGCAAGGATAAGTTTCTTCTTCAGAGTGTAAAAACTGTTGATGGTACCAGTCCGAAGGATATCACTGCAGACATGGTATATGTGTTGTGCTAGTTGCTTTTGCGTTTTCATTTGATTTCTGTTTGTTGTATGAAATTATAAAGATTTGTTGTGCAATTGGTATTGTTGTCTAGTTCAACAAGGAGGCAGGGCATGTGGTTGAGGAGTGCAAATTGAGAGTGCTGTATGTTTCTCCACCTCAACCACCGTCTCCAGTCCCAGAAGGTTCGGAGGAGGGATCCTCACCTAGAGGTTCTGTTTCAGAGAATGGAAATGCCAATGGTTCTGACTTCACACAAGTGGGTTCTTAAATTATTCTGTTTTAGGCAAACCTTCGTTTTTTCCCTTAAAATTCTTAGGATATAAATTGGGATGCTTTTTCTTGTGTATTTCAGGCAGCAAGAGGATTTACTGAGCGACCTGAATCTCAAGACAGATCTGCAGAGGTAAAGTAGAAAGTACTAGACTTTTTTTTTTTTTTTAATATAAGTTATTACAAAACCAACATCATGGTCTCACTTGGAGCATATTAATTAGAAGAAAATTCTAATGCCAAGAGTTGTATTTAAGGGTTTGCAATGCCTGTTTTTGTAAATTGAAGGTTTTAACAACAGTAGTAAATTAAGGCTTTAGAGATTTCTTTCTCTTACACAGACTCATTGGTTGGTAGTAAATTGTTTTTTTGATAGAGTTTCAAAAAGCCTTAGTTTCTTATTTTCATCTGAAGCTATTCACAGTTTTTATTGATTTTGAACTTTCGAAGCAAACCATTTAATATGAAGGAACATAGATACATAATGCAAACCATTCAATGCTGATGGACATGTTTTCGAGTGTTAACAAGAATGACTTTTAATTTAATGCATGACTTAACAAATGACAAACAAAAGGAGAAGATATTTGTGTTTATTATTTTTCTTTTAAGGGTAAATACAATGGGGTGCTGATCTATTCTAGAATGATCAGAAGTGACTGAGAGTGGCATGTCATTGATGAATAAATAGTATGAAATTAAGGAATAAATGATAAATATTTTATTTTAAAAGTTCAATTAATTAAAAATATAACCATTTTTATCCCTTCTCCTCAAGCTTCTTTCTAATCCTAGGATGTCTTTCACACCTTCCCCCTTGCATTCCATTGAGGATACCCAAAGAAATTTACCACTGGGATGGCTCCAGTATGTCATGAATAACAAATTTGAACAACTAAGTGGCGGTTTTTGTTGTTACAACTCAAAGCCTAGTGCTATATTTTAACTGAATATGTATTCATTCTTTCTACTTTTGTTATCGTTAGTTGAAATTACCCATGATTGGATCATGCAATTCTAGCTTCTATTTGAATCTGAAATAATATAACTACAAATATGGAAGTGATCAGGCTTATAGTTTTTGCAACTAAAATGAGAAACAAATTAAAAATGCAATCCAAGACATAAAAATCTTCCCTGTTAAAGAACAGTGTCTTTTTAGAGAAAAGGCATTGTTCTTAAATTATTATTACTCCCTACTCTGTAATGTGGTGTGTATATATTCATTAGCAATATGCCACTCTCATTCCCTTCTAATCCATTACAAAATGGACCCATTGTATTTAAACTCTTCTTTTTGGTTTGTGTGCTGTAACTTTGCTCCAGCCTGTAACTTCTAGAGTTGGTATTGTTTTGCAACTTTATTTTGATTATAGTTGCGTTGTTGCAGGCTAGAGCTCTTATCTCAAGGCTGACTGAAGAAAAGAATAATGCAATTCAACAAAATAGCAAGCTCTGCCAGGAACTGGTGAGGATTTACAATATGTCATTGATAATTTTATTTACTTATTTATCTATAATCTATATTTATTTTCCTTTTGGTGATGGAGGATTTTAATCTGGAATATGAGCTCCCTTCTATAGAAAGAGAATGATTCTGCTTCTGATTGTGGTGGTTGCCTTGGATATTATGTTTTTATATTGCCTCAGTCTCTGAAACATCATCGGATATACTTTCTAAATATTTATTTTGAAACCGTGCTTGAACTAAAATGTATTTGCAAACAAATGATTTTCTGTGTTAGATGTGGGGAAAAAGTGTCTGGTCTTCTCAAGGTAACTTGAGAAGAATGATTAAATAGAACCATGCTCTTGTTTTCTTTGTGAAAAATATTTTTTTGGGTATTAGATATGTCTTGTTCTTTTTCATGGCATTGGTTAGTGTTTGTGAGGTTCAATTATTTGGTGTTAGGAAAGCTGATGAAGGTAGATTTTCTGCATCAGCATGTGAGTTCAGTTTTATGAACATTTGTGATGGACATGATTGTTATTTGTGTTTCATGTGGTTTCATATTAATTCATAGCTAAGACTTTACCCTAGGTTGTGTTAAATAGTTTTTTTCTCCTCTGCAATCTGCTAGAAATGCAACTCTCCCTGTCAGTGACTTTCCTATCATTTTATGTTGAAACAACAGTCTTCCAGGATTTTAGCCTGAATTGTGACTGAATGTTTTCGTTAGAAAAACTGAGTATGATTTCATTAGTATTAAAGCAAGTGCCTTTTTATATTCTGCAACCATTGTATTGGATTATATACTATTGTCAGCTTTGGACGTGTAATGAAACACTTAATGCAATAATTTTACTACTTGTAGGAGCTACTGAAGAGGGAAGGCAACCAAAGTCGTGGTGGAGTCTCATTTGTCATTGTCGTATTAATTGGCTTGCTTGGCATAATTATGGGATATCTCATGAAGAAGACCTAAGCATTTCTGCGATTCAATCTTTCACCATAGTTTTCGATCTTAGTTTCTTTGTTCCTGACTATTCAAGCAATTATGAGGAAAGTTAAAATAGATCAATTCAGCAGATGTTGGTTTTTCTTTTTATTTTTGCAGTTTCTTTTCTTTGGGTGGATAACATTTTGGAAGTAGAAAACATTAGGGGAAGTTGTGGGTCTGTGGTTGATCATATTGTGAACTGACTCATACTTTCGGTAACATGCATTCTTTTTGTAACTTAAAGAGGGGAAGCTTCTTGTTTCTTCTTTTTGTGGTTCGTCCAGTGACTACGTGGAAATGTCAAGTTGTCAATGATGACCACGAATAACATCATTCTTCAAGGACTCGCTATCGTCTTTTCATGTCAAGAATGACCTTTTAGATGATAGAATATAGTTTTTTGGTCTTTTTTACTAGGGTTTTCTTTCAAGTATTGCCGTCAAACGTATCCTTTTTTATAACTGTTATAACATAGGTTCTTTCGTTACTGTAGATGATCCGCAAAATTATTATAATGAAATGCTCACACAGCCTTTCATTTGTGTTATCAGATTTACATGTGTATATTATCACTCATTCTTTTTAGTGCAGGGTAGTTCAGCGATTTAGAATAACAGTCATTTTATCTATATATTAATCCATATTAAATTATCTCAATTAATTCTTTGAAAGCATCTTCATCCTTTAACAGGCTGTGTCAACATGTAACTTGGTTCGTTAATAGCAGAATGAGCTGAAAAATATAATTCAATTTGATTGTGTCAAATTTTAGTTATATTTTCAATAATTTTTTTTAGTAAATTTGAATCTGTTTTACCGAGTCTAATTTGACATTGATTTCTTTGAATTTGAACAACTCCTTGAGAAACAAAAAAGTTCACATATAATTATGATCTCAATTTTATCATGGTTACTATCTCGGTCCTCTAGAGTAGTCGATAGCGCGACCAGATTTTCTACTTTCTAATATGTAATAACTAAGCTAATAATTATATTGCCTTAAGTCTAATTAACTAGTAGTGCCAATCTCAGAACAAAGCAAATCCACAATTTGATTGAATGCATCCTCTCTTAATCCCCTCATCTATTTGTTATCACTTCTAAGAAACCTATAGGGAAAGAGAGCAATTTAGTGCTTATTAGACGCAACCAATTAAAAACTCAAGATACATAAAATAAATTGCCAAAGCCTACAAAATCCTTCTAGAAGTTGTTTCAGGGATGTATTGGATTAGGATTTTAAAAGATTTTTAATATATAAAAAAAATCTTGTGGATATTAAAGATTATGTAGAAATATTATAATTTATCATACTTCTTTTACAAGATTTTGGATGAAATGACTTTATAGATTTATAAAATTTTAAATGATTATGAAAATTTCTAAAAATACATTCAAAATTACAATAGTTAATGAAAAAAAAAAGAAATGATGAGGTTTGGATAAAAAAATAAAACCAAATAATTTTTTAATCTTTTAATAGCTTTTTTAGCTTTATGTCATCTTATACTAACATTTCTTACAATAACATCTTCTTTCTCACTTTTGGATTTGAACTATAAAATTGAAATTATACAATGATTTTTTGATTTTTTCAATTAGTACAATTATTTCATGATAAATCTAATGACAAGTTCAAATGGGGTGCAATAATAAGCATATATTAGAAGGGAGTAATGAGGGTGAAAAATTGGATGGACAGTTTATGAGTTATGTGGATGATGAAATTAAAGGTAGCAGTCACGAAAACATTGCATCGACTAGGTGATGTACATAGTTAGTAAAAGAAAAACATAGTTAGTCTTGGCACATAAAATAAATATTCATTTAATTTAAAAAATAAAGGGAAAAGTGAGGGCAGGAGTCTATTTGACATTTTTTATTCCAAAAGGATAAGAGAAATATATATGACACACACATGTTGAAAAATATTAAAGAGAGAATAAAGTACATGTGATAAGAGAAAAGAAAATCCGATAACTAATAAAAAAATAAAGAAAAAAATCTAGTAATATTTCAAGGGTTTAAATAAAATTATTTGATAAATATTTTATACTAAAAAGTCTAATGAAATCTATTGAATTCCTTCTTAAAAATAATCCACCATATATTTTTTAATATCAATTTTTTTATAAGTTATAAAAAGTTATAATTGAATACTACTGAATTTTGTTGTCTTTCATAAAAAATCTTTAAAATTTCAATTTAATATCTTAAAAATTATTTATAGTATTTAAAAAAAAATCTTTTAAAATCCTAATTCAATCAACTCCTTAAATGATATTTTAAATTTTTAATTGGTTGTCTTTAGGAGCATATGATGAAATGGCTAAACTAAAATAAAACCAATGAATTAATCTCGTATCAAGTAGCATAAATTTAAATGCTTAGACTGCCTCTTCTGTTTCTTTGCGGTATGAAAGAGCCTTATAATTTAAACTTCGTAACTAGGATAAGCCTTTTGTTTGTTTGATTAATGTTTGTCAGAGTGAGCTAAAAACGTAGACACGGACTTGGGCTGATCGTTCGCACTCTGCAGGGTGTTTCTTCTAATGGTTTCATTCTGGAAATTACAATTTGCTATGAAATCTCCCTTAATAGTTACTTCTTTCTTGCGCACATCAACTGTGTACTCTGTCAACCCTGCAAGTAATAGTTTTGCAACACAATGACAATTCATTTTAGTTTAACAATGGTTTCTTGAATATTCCTTCTTACACTCTACGTTTAACACATAAATTAGAGTTTGTTTACTTAGAATTTCTTTTTTGTTCCCTTCTAAAAAAAAAGAATTTCTTTTTGTGCAATTAAGATTAAACAAATGCAAGAAGGATAACTTAATCGACGAGAGAGAAAAAAATTAAATGCATTAATCAATCAAGAAAGTAAAAAAATGATAAATCAAGAGTTAAAAATGTTACTATAAATTAAATAATGTGATTATTCATAAGAGGTGTTTGATTAATTTACAATATAAAGGATTAAAATTTGGGGAATGAGGAGATAATTACAAAGTTAAGATGACACAAGCAAGTTAGATGAGATGGTATAGATATGTTAATAAAATAGCACACTTTTTTTTTGTATATTAATAAGTTATAAACAAACCATTTAGTCTTTTGACTTTTGAGATTCACTTAGGAATTAGTTCTTATGTGAAGTTATTTTTTTGAAAATAATTCTTATTCAATCTTTTTATAACTTCTAATTAATGCTCTTATTAGATAAAGAAGATATGTTTCAAGACATTAAATATATTTACTTTTCATTTAATATTTTCTTCGTAAAGTTTGCAAAAGATTTGTTGTAAAATCATAACGCTTTTTTTATATAGAGACTGATTCCTAAACAACACTTGATCAAATGATTAGTTTAACCAGTTGGTTAGGTTGAAGATAGCTTTGAAGCCAACTGGGATTACAATTTTACATTTCTCCACAAAAGACAAAGCAGAGTTCAAAACCTACCAGTCATTTTAGATACAACTCTGGAAACTCTCCCTCTGCACCCATCGCACCCCATATTTGCTGCTATCACTACAACCTGAAACTGTTCATCAACCATTATAAGACAAAGCAGTGAACTTGGCATGTCTAAAATCATCTAATTTGTGATTTGTAATGTTACAATGATAACTTTTTTTTCCTTTCTTTTGATTAGTAAGAATTGAACTCAGATATCGAGAGTTTATTACAACAACTCACACAATGTTCAACCGAGTTAAAACCCTTGATTATGACGATAATAGCTTATTCTGAAAATTTGAAACAATTGTGTGGAATAGAATTGGATTAACAAACATTCAAGGAATAGGAACGAACAATCTAATGACAGGAGACAGGTATTAAGATTTAGACTGAAACTATGGAGAATGAATTGTATAGTATTACAGTAAACATACCGAAGGGAGTGTCAAGTTCTCTAAGTGTAAAAGGGAACGTTTATCATTTGTGGTAGCCTTCATGCAAATCTCTGTTTTGTTAATGGTCATATGATTGATTATGTGCTTCTCTTACTGACCCATAACGATTTTCTTCATAAGCTTCTCGTTTTAAAGTTACCGTACTAGGATTAGTTGAAACTAAAACCTTCTATTCAATTATGTCATGTTTGGATAAACAATTATAGTTTGAATAATTCAATGGTTCCATACGTAAACCCTTTACCAAGCATTTGATTTCACATAAGAGATTGGCTGGCACATTCCACCAACCAAGTTTAATCAGTCTTTTTTAACAGATAAACTTGTTTTATGATTTTAAATGGAGATAGATTAGTTCAAACTATAGAATACCATTGAAAGCTGATTACCTGAGAGAAACCAATGAAGACTAGCATGCATAAAGTTATATTTTATTTACCAATGGGATTCGAAGTCAATTATAGAAATGTTTATCCTTAGACGTCAAATACAACGGGAAAAGACGTTGTAACAGCTTCCAACGATATACTCCATTTTTATTATGGAGGTGACCATCAATTGTGTAATCTACTGAATAAATCAAATGTGTAAGCATGTACGTTAGACGTTCACGAAATGTCTAACTTGGAAAGGGAAGGGAAAAAAAGTAAAATATTTATATTAGTTTAAAAAATATTATTTCACCCATGAAGTGTGTAGATTAATTGATGTGATATTATTTTCTCTTAATCAGAAGTCTTAAGTTCAAGTCTTAGATAATTGTATTAAATAGTCGAAAAACTCTAAAAAAAAAATACTCCCAAGAAAAATTTATTGTTTATAGTGATCCTTTTCAAAATGGGATTAAGCACTAATTACAAGGAAATTACTTCTTAAAAAGCAATTACTTTATGGATAGTTACATATATAAAAAAAAAACTTGATCGATAGTTATGGAGCAGCTTGCTCATCCGATATCCGTGAGTCCTTAGGGTAATGGGCAAGTTTATTTTATCTATGCTTAATATTAAGTTCTCTTCATTAGAATAATGGGAGAGTTTCTACGAATGCTAACCACAAAAATGAATGCAGAGTATATATAAAAGCGATCTGAACATTGACCATTAGCATTAACGTCACGGTTGCTGACCATCACAGGTTTGTAGATTCCTCTCAAATGCAACAATTGCATTATTCTAATAAGGATAATTTCTTCAAATACAACAAGGCAAAAAGATCAAAACTTGGCTAGGCATTTGATTCAGCTGATAGATGCTAGAAAATCTCTAAATAAAAAACAAATAAATATATAATTTCCTTTTCTTTTTCATAATTGGTTACACAGCAAGAACTTTAAACTATTAGAGATACAAGCTCGAGCAGATTTGTCCAGCACTCAAACTCCAAATTTCACAATATCGTGATATTGTTGAAAAGGGGGAGGGGAATCCCATCCCATGGAGAAAAAATCCAGAGTGAAATAATATATGGAGAAGAAGTTTATAAATAAATCCATCACACTTATCTCCATCATTGCCTGCAAAACAATACAATATGCTATTTTATTAAACAAAGTAATGAAAACTGAGAAACCAATCCCATTGTTAATCCAAAAAATCAGCCACAGCACACGCTTTTTAAGTATCATCATTATCAATCTGGTGCAGCATCTTACATCCATTTTCATAATTCTTATATGTGCAAGTGGGAAACCAGCTTTACATTGATCCAAATCAGTTTATGCATGATTTCTTAGTCATCAATAGTTATTTTTATTTTTGTAATCTTCACAAATTTACTACCTTTTGTCCTCCTCTAATTCAAGCTCGGAGGGCTTAGGTATCTAAAATAGTTCTACATTGTCACTGTGCCAGTAAAACTAGAGTATCGCAGCTGAGAATTTTTAACATGTAAACTACAGCCAATAAGTATAAACAACAATCCCATTTCCACACTATGATACTTCAACACTAAAAAATTTTCCTTTCTACAACATTCCACTAGCTGACAATATTTGATTATACACTTCAGCAAGGAAGAGTACAAAATATTAAGTTCAAAATGTATTACATATGAATATGAATTTTTAAAGCTCACGTTTCAAATTCAGCTATGGAGTAGGGCCAATAAATCAATCTTAGGAAATGACAGCATTGAAATAGTGACCAATAGTGCAGAAGGTGAACCAAACAAATTCCATAGCAGCCATTTATGGCGCATATCAGGCATATTCTGAATTATTTTCCGAAAGAAGAAAAACAATTATACGAGATAAGGCAAAGAAGAGATTTTGAAACCTATAGAGTGGTAATCCACAAAAATCCTTTGGGATGGAACTAGATGATCTATTCTCAGTGTGATCTAGATGATTTAAAAAAACAAATGAGTAAATAAATAATTATAAAAAAGAACAAGGCAAACTTTTTATGCATGAAGAGTGTTGAATTTAGCAGGGCAGATTTAGAGGAAGATAGAACAGGAGATTCTAGAGAATGAGAATGCCTTATTATTTAAGAGAATGTAGTACATAGGTTCTGCATATCATCCATAAGTTTAGACTAGCAGAATGAGAAACAAACCAAAAATTTGTAAAGATTTTGGAGTGTTGGCTAACACAACTGCAATTGTGGCCACATCATTGTTCACAATATCAAGAAATACAACAAAACTGCGAAACCTTGATTGAAAATCATACAAGCATAGACAGAGTGCCAGCTAAAAGCAATTTTTGCATTAAAATTTTCTCAAAAAAGGAATCATCCGGGTATGTATCAATGCATTATCTCATAAAATAACTTGATGAAAGAAAACCAAACCACTTTGATTAACTATATAAACCTATCTTCCCTTATAAAATATACTACTGAATCCAAATTACATAACTTCCAATTACATCAAACTTCAGAAATCAAAATCAGTTCAGAAAAAGAACATAAAAAACCTACGTTCATATGGTGAACCTCCTCCTACTGCCATAACCAGAACCATCTCTGTGACTCTGCATCTTCTCGCGTCTCAAAGCCCTCTCCCTATCCTTTTCTTTCCTCTCCCTTTTCAACCTCTCTCCCCTCAATTCCTCCATAGTCTTCCTCTTCTTCTCACCCTTATTCTCTCTCCGATCCACGTCACCACCTTCATCCTTGTTATCATCACCAACACCTTCACCATCAGGCTTCCGAAGATACCACGGCAACTGAACCCCCTTCCCTGCAAGCCCATAGCCCAGCCTATATTTCTCATCCTCCGGGCCCACAGCAACTGTGGGCTTGGGCTTGGGTCCTCCTCCCTTCTCAATCTTCTTCCTCCTCTTCGCCCAATCCCTTTCCGCAGCATCGTCCTTCTGAATTGGGTCAAAAATCTTGATCCCTTCGAAGAGGTTGATGTGGCCAGGGTCGGAGGAAGGCTCGGGTTCGGAGCGGGAGGAAGGCTGAGGTTCGGATTCGGGAGGCGGCGGAATCGACGGCGCCAAGCCTCGGGCGACGCGGAGTCGGTCTAGGCGGAGCTCGGCATCGCGCTTCCGGGCCTCTTCGCGCTTGAGCTGCTCCTCCCTGGCGGCTTGCTCTTCGTCGCGACGGACTTTCTCTCTGTTCTCGAAATTATAAACGTTCCATCGCTTTTGGGGGAGAATGTTGAGACCTCCGTGCCCTCCCATTCTCGATTGCTAGCGATGAAGATTATTGTACAGTGTTGCACGCGGTTGACGAATTTAAATGTTATAAAAGATATTCATTAAATAAGAAGTTATTTTTAAAGATTTATAATTTTCAACAAAAATCAGTCAATAATAAAAATATATTTTGTAAAATATATTACCGACATTTTTTTAAAGAAAATATGTTATTAGAGGTTAGATTATTTAGTTATTATATAATTAATTTATTGATTTATATTTTTTCAATCAATATAAAAAATATTAAATTATACTCGCATATTTATGTTTTGTTCAAATTGTACCTGATATCTCTTGTTTTCTGCATATTATGTTTACACCCCTTTGTTTACACATTTCTAGTTTTAGAATTTAGGATTAACCACCTTCGTGAATATTGTTATTATTCCTCTTGTTGACGAGTTATTCTTCAGCTTCCAAACGATGCGAGTTATTCTTCTTCTCACGACGTTTACGTTCCATTTTCATTCCTGTTCACCATTTGTGAGTTTCATTCCTCTTAACCGTTCACGAGTTCTTCACCATTCCTTTTCCAGTTCACGAGTTATCTAATGTTCATCTTCCAGTTCACGACGTTCATGAGCGTTCACTAGCGCCTCTGTTTCTTTTCCTGTTCTACGATTTTTGTTCACTCTAGAGTTCTGCTTGTAAGTGACTACCGTACCTTGTATATAGGTTACTTTTTAAGATTATTTATTTAATTTTGATTGTTTATTATTGTCTATTTCTAAATGGGGTTTCAATGGGACCAATTTATAAATGTTGTTGATGTTTGTGATCACATGAACACGATGGGTGAATTGGAATACATGGGTTCTGAACCAAACAGTGTGGATATTTTGGTCCACTTTACGGACCAATGGGGCAAACCAAGTGAGATAAGTAATGTTGATCCCGATAATTTTGGAATGTTCAACGCACATGACTGTGTGAACAATATTGCTAATGACTTAGACTTGCCATCATGTAACCCTTTTATTTTGTGGTTTTGTCTGCTAGTGGTAAAATTATTCCCCTTAAGACTTATTATGATGTGCTGAAAATGTTTGTTAATAATCAAAATTCAATTTATATTCATATGCATGTTAGTAGAACAAAGGATGATTGAAACCTATATGTGATAGAAAATGTGAATGAACTTGAATTTTGGAATGAAAATTCAGTTTATATTTTTTATTTAATATTGTAAATTTTATTATATTAATATTCTAGTTTTTTAGTATGTAATATTTTGAATTATATTTTTGCCTTAACAAAACAAAAGTGCTAGAAACTCTGAATTTATCCAAGCTAATGTTGCATGTTCACAACAATATGAAGTGACCACTCATGTATATATTTTTATGCAAAACTAATCTTCTTTTAGTTAAATTTCAGCAAACATATTAACCTTTTCATAACTGGTTTTTTTCTTTTCAGTTACAGAAAACACAAATACATTCACTTGTGCACCTTGAATCTTTTAGCGAAAGAGTGAACACTACATAGGATACAAGATCAAGACCTAAAAAAAGGCAAAAACTTAGAGCTAAAAGGAAGACAAGGATGCAGGATGCATGATTGGCTATTAATTTATTTTTTGGAAATTATTGGATCACTTTTGGATATAGACATACTTGTGAAGGGTCATACCTTGTTGTAATGTGAAACTGAGATGCACATTGAGAAACAAGTTGATATATAATTGTGCATGAGATTTTTTTGGGTTTTATATGACAAGATTATGTAAAAAGGTCTATATTGCTACTCTTTAGAGCAACCTTGATGAATTTAGTATGAAATTGTTACCTTTATTATTGGACATTGTACAAGGTCTATATTTGAGATTTTAGACACTTCAAAATGTCAGCATACAAAATTTCCAAGAGTATTGTGAGTAGTTATGTTTTTCTAGCAAATCCATGTGACTCAAGCAATTAAGAAGAAACTATTTAAAAAGAGGTTAAGCTAATTTTGAATCAATCTATTCAAATTGTCCAGTCTATTGTGTCCTCAATACACCTAGTTTGAATTCCAACCAATGTTTTGTGCAATTTTTGGGACAATGTTTCTGGTCCTATTTTATACTCAATTATACATTATAAACATTATTGACAATTTAGTAGTATAATAATAATTAGTTGCAAGAAATTTTCAAGAACACAAAGAAAAATAATGGACCAATAACCAAATTTCTAGTGAAATTTGAGTTATAATCAATCTCTATTTAAAAAAGCATCCCATGGGTGACTATCCAATAAAACTGATTTTGAAATTAAAATCAATGTGTCAAAGCAATTTAATATTGTATGCTGATTTAAATAACCGTGTATATGTTACATCATCAAGGCAAATGTAATGTATAATTTCTCATATGAAATTGGACGAATGATAAATAAATTGAACTAAATTACTTAATCTTTTTAGTTCAACATTATGTTGTACCTTGCAACTTTTGATTGAGACATTATATCGAACACCTTACCATAAAAAAAATATTTCAAACAAAGGAGTTAAAAACACAAATGCAGGAGCAAAACACTAAAATTTGAAGCAAAGAACCATATTCAATCAGAGAAAAAAAATGAACTAAAAAATTGATGAAGAAGAAGGAAGGGTGTTAACATCGGGTACCAACAATATGGGTTCACGTCCCACAAAAATTTGGATTCACGTTCAATTACAGAAAAAACAAAAAGAAGCAAAAGTCTTAAAATATTTTCAGCTTGAGAGAAAGAAGATGAAAGTATTTTAAACATAAAATTTCATTAAAAGTCCTGTGATCAGCATGTGTCAAATTTCTATTAAATTATTAAGCGGTGTTTAGGTATGAGAGTCTAGGTGTAATGTGAGCTAAACAATTAAGGAGATTTTTGTAGGAAACAAGAAAAGGAGGAGTATTATGTGAAATTTGAGTAAAACACATGGGGTGCAAGTGTAGTTTACTCTATAAAAAATAGATTATATATATATATATATGTGTGTGTGTGTGTGTGTGTGTGTGTGTGTGTGTATTAAGAATTACAATTTAAATTATCTTAGAATACATTCAAAGTTTAATTTGTTGATGTATTATTATTATTTTTTAAAAATGTTGATTTATGTTTGGAAATGTTTGTTGGTTAACATACACATACTTATATTTTAAAAGAAGCTCATTAGTAAGTTATAACTATAATTTTCTTAACATACACTAAAGTGTAACTTATAAACATTCTCTGTCTAAACAAAAGAAGAAGGTATACATTAGTCTTTTTTATGTGTGATGCAAAGGGAGTTTTGAGATGAAGTTCACATCCCTAACTCTTTGCTTTTACAAAGTGAGGAAAATTTGAATATAAACTCGACTTGGTCAAAATAAATATTCCTAATAACGTCAAATTGTAAAGTTTTTGCTTCAATAGCAAATTATCATGTATAATTTATTAATTTTATAATAATTACCTTAAAAATTAAATTTATCATAATTTATAATTAATAGATAATGATTAGTTGACATTAAAGAAGAACGAAGAATTGAGCAAGATATTCATCCCATTATCCATTGATCACATATGAAGAGCAATTTCAAAATTTTAATTCAAAACTCTGGAACAATGTGTTGAACTTATGAGCTTTGACGAATTTGGAACTAGAAAAATTGTAGAAATATTGAATTGCAAACTAGTATTGTGACCAATATATATTACTCAAAGGCTAATCTGGACTGACTAACTAAAGTAAAAAAAACACTTGCATTGTGTGTTTGGAAACACAATGGCACATTGTATGTGATTTTTCACGTCTTGATTGATTGGGATGGGATAAAACACGTTACCAAATATGTTATTAATAACAATCTAATAGGTTAATAAACTTCTAAACAGTTACTAGCTACAAACTTAGAAATTTAACAGTTAGTTGCAATGCAAAGGGTTTTCAACCGTCAAAATATGAAATCATTAAGTTGCGTACGTTTGCCTTTATGACCACCGCTTTTTGAAATGTATGCACTTTCTTCCACATTTGCATTCAAGCAATTCATCTTGTGCCTGGTCAAGGGTACAAAAGAAATTAGTGAGGGGAGCAACATAGAGAAATGGGCATGAAATAATAGTACGCAAGTTAGATGCACATGTTATGTCTTTACAAAAAAAAATTAAGTGACAACTTCTATCAATGTTTTCTAAAATTTATGAATTTTAAATAACATTAAAACAAGAAATGTTCTTAAAATTTTTTAATGACATTAATAAATTAAAGATTCAATGATTATTCTTTTTTTTTTTTTTGGCATATCTAAAATTGTATAACATAAAAGTTTAAAGGCAAGCTTAAATTTCATAAAAAAATCAAATTTCAAATTAAAAGTTTTATATGATAAAATTTATTATGTTATCAAAACTCTCAGATTTTAAGTGTAACAAATTTTGATACTCTTTATTTAAATATTTACCATATACAAAATTAAGAAACAATACAATAAGGGTAACCAAATACTAATATCTAAGCATCTTGAGCCAGACATCCAAAATTCCAAAACATCTAAGATATCTATGAACCAAACACCTCCTATTTGGGAGTAGTGACAGATAGTTACTGGGTGAAATAGTCTTCATAACATATAGAATCCCATATAATTGCAAGTCTGACTCCTTTCCTTCACATGACAAGCAATAAACAAATTTGTATTAAGCTAAAGAAAGGTAGATAAAAGTTGACAATACATAAAGGATAAACATAATTAAATATTGAGCAACTGATATTTTGATCCTATGAACTTAAAGTTAGTCTCAAGAGTTGATATTTATAGTCCAAAAGTAAATTATTGACCATAAATGCTCTCCACCTTCAAAATTCTTGAAGGAAAAGAAATAAAAAGGGACAAAAAGTTCAAAATTTGAAGCATGATTGGGTATTACAATCCAATCTAGATATGTGTTTATATAATCACATTGAGAAACAGGGCTATGATATGACAAATCGAAGATACCTACTATGTTGCAGTATACATATCATAGAACTTTTCAAAGGCTTTATCAAAGCAATAATGGCAAACAAAGAGATCCTTGATGTCAGTTACCTTGCATGCTGACTAGCAGCATTTAACCTATATTAACACAGATTGAAATAAGCTAACAAGCATATAGTATGAAACTAAATTGCTATTAAAAAGTGTCATATGAAACATATATATGCAAACATGACATGATACATTCTTGATGACATCCTTGGGTCACATGATTCAACTTTGGTCTACTTACTAGTCCATTCATCCCCACTATTTGTTTGGTTCTTCACAAGTTTATGCAATTTAAACAATTCATTAATCATTTTCTTCTAAATACATGACTTGTAAAAAAACACATGGAAAATTAGAAAAGAATAAACTAGAGGGGGAAAAAAAGGTGACGGGGGATTGTATGAATCAAATTATCATATCTTCCATTAGATTTTAGAGCTATATTGGTAGATGATATATTTGATGGTCAAGACTGATACAAGGTTTAGCTACAACTCGAACGATGTTCAATACTTGTGTTAAAATACATTTATATCATATAGAAGTGAGACTTTAACCTTAATTCATTCAAAGCATGGTAAAGTAAACAAATAAAACTCACCAGACGTTTAAGCTTGTGTGAATAATATTTTTGATGGGAAGGGTGTGTTCGTATATGCTCATCCAAGTGACCTGCCCTGCAAAATAAGTATCGTAGAATCAGTTGGAATGCAAGAATACACAACAAAAATATCATGGGGGAGGTCAGAAAGATAATGGAGAAGAATCTATAGGGATTACAGTAATGTAATCTTTCTATCTCAATTAAAAGCCATTTTCTTAAGTGTGATTAATTTCCATATTTTATCCCTGCATCCATTCATTTTTTTTTGTTTTACAATATGTTCTACAATTACAATATATAAGAGTAGCATCAACTACAAATATTTCAGCACAAGTTTATTTGATTGGAAAAGAGCATGAATCATAGTAAAACTCAACACTAAGATACCAACTAAAAGTGCATAAACCACATGACAGCAAAAGCTACTTACTATATCACTCAACTCAATAGAGCAACACTGTTCCAAAATGGGAACATTAAAAACATCTTCCATAATTTGTTGTTGCACAAGATCAATTACCACAATTCTTATGAATATGGTAACATATGCTTCATTATCATCATATTTGCAAGTCAATGTACTGAATGGGGGGAGGGAGATACATGAATTCTTAGAAACTGCTACGTATTATCATTTGCAATAGCTCAAAACAAGATACATAGCCAAATTAAAAAAATTCAACTTACCCACACAAAGGGCAATACTACAATCAAGACATGTTACCAAATTTGATGATCTGCGACACACGTTACAGTTTGCAGCCAACAAGTCTACCAATCTGATGGCATCTGCAAAAATCAACTAAAATCTGCTGAGTTTGTTTAATTTACAAGGAAATCTCCACAACAGATCAAACAAATGTACAATCATTCAACAACACATTTAGCAAACATCTCTCTGGGCCCTTTGCTTAAGGATAGAAGCATGCAACAATTTATTTTCCTTGGGAACATACACAAATTCAACATTAAGCACAAAGCATATGGACTTTTTCAAACTTATATTTATCATTCACATTTGCAACAACCCAATAAGACAACATATGCATTTTATAATATCAACTGAAATTGAAGAAGAAAGACTGGATGAAAAACAAATAGGTAAATTATATTGTAGAAAGAAACTTGATAGTAAACTAAGATTACTTAAGTATTTTTCCAAGTATCACGCTAGTCCATTAAATATAAATATAACAACATAAACATATAATTACCAAGACAAGAAGTAAATAGAATTTTCCAAACCTTCTATACAATTGAAAAAGATCCTTTGATAAGTAGAAAGACTACATGTCTTTTTGGACCAATGATGTTGATTATAATCCCAGGTATCATCACCATAAACTGGAACTAGTACAACAACACTAATTCCAGATGAGGAGATATCTCTAACTTGGTTGTGGGAGGACCCCTAAAAATATTAGGAATGCAGAGGAGAATATTTTGGGGTTAGAATGGCTAGAACTTTCAAACAAAAAGATTACATAAAACATAAAAGTGCCGCATCGAATTTAAGAATTTCCAGAAGTTCACTTTTGCACTCCATGTTAAAGACATCATCATTTGTCTATGAAAGCAAACAAATATTAGAGTAAAAAAAAACTATATACCCCAATGTCTAGAGACTCCACGCTATGTGCAAACAAATGTTAAAGTCATACCGAAAAATGAAACTTGAAAAGTACAAGTTGAAGAGAATATTTATATCACATAAATTTTGCCTCATTGCATATATATTCACCATATCTTCCACATATAAGACAAACAGGTTCCCTAGGGACAGGGAATCACTACTCATTTTTACTTTTTTTTTTTAACTCCATCAAATTCTTCTTTTTGACCATAAGCAAGCAGAAAAACTCAATAAGACAAATAAACATTGCTTAATGAATGATTAAATGGAAATGAGAAGGAAAAAAATTAAATGCAAAAGTAGAAGTTTAAACTAGAAGATTGAGAAACAAACTAGAATTTAGAAGAGTATGTGTTTCTTCACAGTCTGAAGGAGTATCATCATCACCTAAGTGTCCATAAATGTAATTGAAATTATTAGAAGAATAGATGGACTGTCAGCTAATAACATTTTCATTAAATTTCCTAGGAAAGGAAACACTGGTGTGTCAGCTCATGTAAATACTCAATAGCCCAAGAATAAATAAAGACACATTTATTTTCCATAAACTAAAAAATATAAATAACTGAAAAGTATCAATGTCATACACTAATTCTAATTTTGTTCGAGTCTTCCTAATATATATATATATATATATATATATATATATATATTAAAAAAAAGTATAAAAGAAGAAAAGGACCCCAAAAGCGCAAAGAGTCCATTAGGCCAGAGATGACAACTAGGGGTGGAAAAAGGCCAGGCTTAGTTAGGCCTAGCCTTGGCTTGATTTAAAAATATAAAGATTAGTCTGACCTATTTACCTATCATAGGCTTTTTTTTAGGTTTGGCCTGGCCTGTTTAAAAGTATAGTTTAGCTTGCAAGCCTATTAAAAAACCTATTTTACAATAAATATTATATATAAAGAAAATCTAATGACTAGTGAAATTTTGAAAATTCGCATAGTACTTTTTAAAATTTGATATAAATAAAGATAAATACTTTCCTTTTAATTTGTGTGTGAAAAAATAAGTTAAAATTAATTAGAGTACTTTAAATATTCAACAAAATATTATAAACAAAATAAATAAGCTAAATAAAATATTATAAATTTCATTCAATAATCTATTCATATATATATATATATAAAAGGCCAGCCTGACAAGCCTAATAGATTTTTTTTAAAGTTTAAGCCTAGCCTTTTTATCTAAAGAGGCTTTTCAAAAAACCTTAGCCTGACCTTTTTTATAAACAAGCTAGGCCAGGCCTGGTCCATTTCCATCCCTAATGGCAGCAATACAAAAGCACATAAAATGACAGAGTCTTAGCATTAAGTACACAAAGAGAAGGCACAAATCCTGGAGAAAAAAATACACCAATTAGGTTACGACATTTAGCGGTGCTGTCAGAGAAAAGAGGGGGTCTCTCAAGTATCCTTCATTCCTTGTCTTCTTTTTTTTTTCTTGTTTCATCTCACCACCGCACACCACCATTGCCTCCCTCACCCAAGCCACGACGGCCTCGCGTCGCCAGGTCCCTGCGCCGGTGGCGTTAGGGGGGCTGCCTCCTCCGATGAGAAGCATGACCTCTTCCCTTAGCCGTTTTGGCTGCTATGGCAATAGGGATTTTCCAACCCTATTGCTATTTGCGGGTTGAGTCGGGTTATTCTGACCCGGTTCCCACCCTAGTCAAAAAATAATAAAAACAAAAAAAATACAATATTTACACCTATGTTGTAATACATACACCCTTCCCTCTAAAACATAACTATTACTATTTGCATCTACCGTTTTCATAACTACACCCATACTTGTTGGGTCGGGCCAATTCTGAAACAAAATACATAATATTATTTTACACACACAGTTTCATAACTACACCCCGTCACCTATTGTGCCTAGTCCATTCTGAAACAAAATACATAATGCTATTTACACTCACCATTTTCATATCTACACCCGTTTCCTTTTGGGCTTGACCCGTTTTGAAATGAAATAAGCACTTGTAGCTGCATTTCCTTTTTTTTTTCCATGTATGCAACCTTAATTACTAAGTGTATTCCCCACTTGTGTTCTATCCCTTTCAATTTCCATTTGATTTATTTGATTACGTAATGTTATGTCAATTATTCATTCATTTTTGCAATTCCACTTTAGTATTCTTTAGTACAAACTTATGTTCCTTACGCTCAATGCTGGGTCTCTGACTCGCTTGGTGGTATTTCAATAACGTGTGGATAGATTTTGCAAATGTCATGTTGGGTCCCCAACTTGCTTGACTTCACAGAATTTACCGCAAATCCAAAATCCTTTGTTTAAAAAAATCTAAAAAGATTCGAATAAATGATCACTCAATTCTCATTTTTTTCAAAAAAATTACACCTTACTCGATTGCTTAAGGCATTTGACGTTGAAGCTAAAAACAAGTTTTGTCTCCATAAATAATTGTTTTAAAAATGATAAAAGATAAAAAAATAGTACTAATTTTACCTAAAAACTAAATTGATATTAATTTTACTCACTTTAACTTTTTAATTTTATTTGACACGATGAATAGTGGCAAACTACTACTCATGTCAATCCCGCTCCATTATTATCCCTAATTCTATATCCTTAGAGCTACTTCAACAGAGGTGATTTAGATTATGTTTGGATAGCCATTTTGGCTCCTCCAACATACTTTTGGATTATTAAACTCAGATTGTGTCATGTTTGATTTTCTTTAGAAGTAATCTTCGCCAATATTTCATCTAAAACTGAGTTTCAATTAAAAACAACATACTGGTTGTGACACCCTTAACATGTGTAAAAAGTAAAAAGAAAAAGGAGAGAAGGTAGTGATATATGGATATTCATATATCATAACCACTTATTCTTTCTCTTTATCTCTTTTATATTATCAAATTATATCACTTATTATACTAATACTTTTTTTTTCTTTTTTCTCTTTCTCTCTCACGGGTAATCACGAATCTAAATGAATCCAATAACCCAAGGAATCTGAACAGATCTAAACAAGAGAATTTGGATTGGTTCCAATCATTAGTTCAAATTAGATTGAAAAATTACAAATCTAATGAGTTTGGATTGGATCTCATATTTTGCTTTTGAAAATAAAATCCACTTGATTACATAGTATTTTTTTTTAACCTTTAGAGTTTGATATTTTTAGCCCACACAATTTGATTGTATTCTTTTTTTTTCATTTTGAGGCTACTGATCAATTATCACTATAATTATTATAATATACGATATGGATTAATTTTTAACTTGGAATTAAACATATTTCATATTATACCAGTAATTAAAAAATAGTTTTTAAGTTAAATATATTAAATTGCATACTATTAGAATACTTTTCTAGTATTTTTTAAAATAATCATTTTAACAATAAATTCAATGACATAATCAGATATAATATAATTATAATTTATTTTTTTGGATTTTAAACTTAAACAAGATAAAATTCTATCAGAATCAATCCAATTAAAATTGATTGGATTAGATAAAACAATGTCACAATCCAATCCAATGGTGATACCCCTAAGTATATTGAGTGTCCATGAATCTTTATCTAAAAGAAAAATAATTAAAAAATAATGTTAGTACTTTGGACACTTTTAATATGTGTAAAAAATAAGAGAATTTAACTCATTGAAAAAAATATAAATATTATAAATTTTTGGATATATTATTATATTTAATTTCTAAAAAAATAAATATAAGTAAAAAGTAAAATAGAAAAAAAAAGTGTTGAGTAGGAGATGCTCTAAATTTTGAGGACATCATCATACACGCAAGTTTCATTGTCTTTTGCATTAAATTTCCAGCAGACAAGTTGAAAAAGGAACAAGGTAGATAACGCCAATCGCTATTAAACAGCGCCCTAGAATATTAATTTCCCAATTGCCAAAGCATCCGTGTCAATTTGTAATTTATTTGCTGACTTTTAGCTATCTAATTTATTTCATGCTCTGATCTATTTGATGTATTACATTAAGATTTTAAAAAATTATTTTAATATAAAAAGGTCGATTAAATTGAAATATTATTATTTATTAAACTTATTTATAAGATTTTTATAATAGTAATAGATTTATTTATAAGATTTTTATAATTTTTTGAATTTTAATAAATTTATATTATAAAAATTTAAAAGATTTGAAAGAATTGTGTAAATTTTTTGAAATATATTTAAAAGTATAAGAGTTGGTGAAAAATAATAAAAATATTGAGATTGGGATAAAAAAGTAAAGTGAATATAGTTTTTCTTTTATTTTAATAATTATATTGATTTTATCTTTACGTCATTTTATACTTAATATCTCTTATAATAATTTCTTTTCATTTTCACTTTTGGATTTGAATATAGATTTAAAATTATACTATAATTTTTAATTTTTTTAATTAATATAATTATTTCATAATAAATCTAAAGATATGTTTAAATGAGGTGCAATAATATACATATATTAGAAGGGAGTGAGGTGAAAAATTGTTAAAAAGATTAATGAGTCATCTGGATGAAGTAATTAAGAGTGATAATCATGTAAATATTGTGTTGAACATAAGTAAAATATGGTTAGTCTTAACATATAAGACAAACATTAATTTAATTTAAAAAGAAAAAAATTACATAAGGTATAATAAATTTGACATTTTTTATTTCAAAAAAATACTAGAAATATATACTACACACATCTTCAAAAATAATAAAGAGAGAAAAAAATAAATGTGAAAAAAGAAAATTTGATAATCAATAGAAAAATTAAGAAAAAAATCTAACAAGAATTTGAGTAAGATTATTTAATAAATATTTTATACTAAAATATTTTATGAAATCCATCTAAATCCTTATTAAAAAATAATTCATCCAAATCTTTCTTAAAAAATAATTTATCAAAATTTGTATATTTTTAAATAGTAGGAGACTTTTTATAAGTTATAAAAATCTTATACCATCTGACTTTATTATCTTTCTTAAAAAATTTTAATTGAATGATATAAAACTTATCTATATTATTTTAAATTTTTGGTCGAATAACATAAAACATTTTAATAAAAAATTCTTTTGACATACATCTGAGACTGACAGAGTTGTCCAATTTGGACTCCTTTGTGGTCCAGATTGTTTGGAGCGAAAGACAACACTGTTGCAAAACCTAGAAACATCATTAGATGCTTGTGCTTGATGAATAACATACCTCAGCATTAGTATGATCTAATAAAACCCACAACAGAAGCATCATCTGACCCCAAAAGATGGCAATAATCGGTTGCAGCAGTGATGGACACATGGATGACACAAAGTTCAGCAAACCGATGCCGTGGATTGGCATATACATAGCAACAGCATCTCTTGCCTGTCTCATAACAATGGCAGCAGATCTCATACACGGAATTCGCGGTCGCAAACTTTGGTTCCCTTGCAAATTCTTCTGCCTAAACGCCACTTCCTTGGCCATAATAGCTGTTGCAGTGAAGTTATCAGTGGATCTCAACACCCCCATGCCTCACCGCCACGATCAGCTATCGAAACTCAGCAGCAGCGCCTTGATCTGCACAATAATGGCCAATTCCATGCCAACTCTTGGCATCACGGAGAACAAGGACACCATGTTGAACCTCATGGCCATGGCCATACTTGTGATCACCATGATTGTGAACATCTGCATACAGTTTGTCACTGGTGTTATCTATTTGTTCTGGGTGGAACATGCTGTCATCATGCTCATCATGCTAATATTGTTGATGACCATGACCTCCTCAGCCATAAGTCTTCCAAAGATTAAACACTATTTTGAGCTGAAGTATAAGATGAATGAGGAGGCATTTAAAGAGTGTTCAAAACTATTTGGTGAGGAAGGGAATCAAATAGTCAACAGACTCAGAGATCAGCTCATGAAAATTTGGATGATGACTCACACAAGTAGTCCTCAATTTGTTCTTGGAAGGTCAGTGACTTGTACTGCTTCTGGTGCCTTTTGTCTTCTAAGTACCTTAACTTTAGTAGAGGCTATGCTTCGATCTTACTTGATGCCATGGTCGTTTGATTTTTGCACTGGTGACAGTGACTACAAGTGGTCCATAATCTTAATTGTCATAGTTCAGGTTGCTGCAGTGGTGGTGGGTACTATAGCTCCTGCTTTTAGATGGTTCGTTGCCATAACTTATAAGTGTCCTAGTGTGAGGAATAAGAGATGCAAGAGAAGGTTCCATGTAGAAGGGTACTGGACTACCAAGTTATTGTTGATTAAAGAAAGCCCTCTTGGTTTTCGAATTCATAATAGGCAGTACAGAAAACTTGCCCATGATGCAAAACTTGTTCTATTGTGTTTCTGTGTTAAACTGCAGGTGGGGATTGTGCTATTGTGTAAAGCCACCCAATACGTTTCAATATCCCTCATGTGCTTGATCTTGACATGTTGTGATCATTGCAAGAAGGTGAAATCCAAGTTTGTTTCTAGCGCCTCGAGCGTTAGCAGCTCGGGAACTACAGAATCAAGGCCTGGACCAAAGCTAGACCTGAAATGTTTTGTCTTGCATCTTGAAGGTGAGGAAGAGTTAGTTGAGGTGATGTTGAAACAGAACCGTGATGCCACTATTCACTGGGTTCAAGTGGGAGAAAAGAAGCAGCCAAAACTTCTCATTGAGTTATTGGACCAGAAATGTTCTTTCTTGCAAGGATTCAAGGGAGTGGAAACATTTGACAGTGACCAAGTTCTTTCTCTACATTGTGTAGAAGCTGCATATAGTTGGTCACTTCCTTTGGTGACACTAGCTAGCGTTGTAGTAGCGCTTCCAAACATCAATAGGGATTCAGTCAAAAAATTGATAAGTACTCTAAATGAAGGACTCCACTTTGTAAAGTTCATAGAAAATAACTTGGACAAAAAAGGAGAATTGTTTAAACTCAGGACTGCTGCAGAAATTGTGTGGCTTGGAGTTGATCTATATGATAAGTGGCTAGATGTGGATCTTCATGAGCTCTCACTTCAAGACAAGAGCCCCAAAGAGACACTTGAGAAACTAGCTGATGCTGCAAAAATCAGGTATGAAAAATTTAGAGCCAAATATAGCCACTTATGCATAAAGGAAAGCCCTTCCTTATGGCCCATCAAAGTGTCTGCATCTCACACTATGTACAGAATATGTAAAACTGCTCTCTTAAATCATGAACTCTTAAGAGACAATTCAAGTCAGAGGTTGTTTGAAGCGCTTACAGTGATGATTTCTGATATATTGGGTGCATGTCTCACCAACTTGCCCCTTGTTATATCCAACAAGTGTTTGAATAGCACCATTGAAGAGAGGGAGGATACTGTCAGACATGCAGTTTATATTCTTGGTAAGACCAAGAAGATTATAGAAATGCTAGAAAAGAGAGCGTTTCCCCGCGTGAATTTCTGCCAAGGGACCTTCATTGAAGATTGGCGTTCAATGCATAAGCAAAACAGTTTTTTGCACTTTGTTCCATCTTCACTGGAGAATGACACTCATACAGATCCTCTCAAATCAAGTGATCTTTACCTAAATGTTGACTAAGAGCTAGAGGTACTGGTTTTTTACAATTTTGTACATTATTGCTGGAAAAGCTTTCAGATTTGACTTGATATATAAAATTTATGTAAACTAGGAGAACTTAGGTGTAACAGAAATATTAGAAAATTGCACAGTAAATCACTAGCTTTTGCTTTAGTAACGTTTATAAGTGTTGATCATATCTTCCAACAAGTATGATAAAACTTATAAATAAATACATACATACCCTGAAATCACTTCATTGCGTGTTTCTTTTGTGTTGATTTAGTTCAATATGGCAAAACATAACCGCATATGCATTGCTCACGTTGCTTCAATAACATATTTGTTCCCTGGTTGACTCTGACTAAAATTACTCATAGTATTTCCCTTCAGCAGTTAAAAACTTCATGGAACCGAACATGATTAGTTAACCCCCATATCAACATTTCATCTTGCAAACTGTGGTTACAACAATGTCTTGCATAATCCATGTTTGCTTCATGTTAAACTGTTACGGAAAGTACACTAATTAACAATTGGGTATACTACTACTTATTGAACAGATTCACCCGCTAGAAAGCCCACATAGGAAATAATTAGTAATGACATTGGCCTTATCATTTATGAACTTACCTAAGGTATACTTTTCTTTATACGTCCGCAAATGTTAGTATGTAGAAAGGTCAGCGAGTGAGAAGATTCGAACCCGCAACCTCTTCTCCCTCCCTTCAACCTTAATCCCCTCCTTTCCAACCACTAAGCCACCTTATATCTCCTACCGAAGGTATAATTGAGAAAATATAAGAGAGATTTTCAATTAAGTGATAGAAGATTACTACTACCTGCAACAGTGGTGCTATGTTGCCATTCCTAAGTAGAGGGAATCGAACCCACCTCCCCCCTTTTTTATCAGTAAATGTTAATTTTATTAGCAGAGGGAATCGAACCCTCCTTTTCTTCTTCTTTAACCATCCAATTCATCTTATATCTCTCTGATGCCTTCTCGTGTTTGCGGGTCACTAGATGCATTACTTTTTTCACTAATCTAGATCGATGCTTCTTTGAACGGCAATAAATTGTCATTAATTTCTTACTGCATTGCAATTGCAACTGCATTTTACAGTAATGTAGCCAGTCTCAGTGTAGGCTTAATGCAAGATAATTTACAGATTCGGTGAGTGATGCATGGAATTGAACACACCGACATGTATTCAATCAAACTCTGAAAACAGAGATCCTGTCAAGTATAGTTTTCCTACTAAAAAAGAACCTTCCAATTTTCCTGTAACAGGTGCAAAGATCCTATCAAAATTTGTCAAATCTTTCATCACTTATTATTTTTTAATAACTATAACTGATCTAATTCTCAAGGGTTAACTTGACCCGACTCTGGCTTGTTAAGGTATACATTTTTATAACAATTCTCACGCAATAACTTTTGTTCCCCATTAATTTTTAGAGCATTGTTATATTAAAAAATAATAGTTAGATTCGATTATTTTAAAAATGAATAAAAATAAAATAATAAGGCGTATGTTTCATGTAATCCTTTTATATTCCTGAAAATATAAAAGTGCGAATATTTATTCTCATTATTGTTAAAAAGCTTTCGAAAAGAGACACAATATATGCACAATAACTCATATCTCTTTATATCCATTATTAAGATTATGTAGTAGCTTGTTTGTAAAAAAAAGATTATATAGTAATTCCTTAAAAAAAAGACTATATATAGTAATAAATTAATAATATTATTACTCTTATAATAGTAATCAATTGTTTTATAAAAAAATCAATTAATTTTTATCAACAATTACAAATACTTATTTGACCAACTAAAACAAATTATTTACTTTAAATTATCTGCTAAGTTGCAGATAAATAAGGAGTGTTCATATGACCCAATAAAAAGAATTTATAACAGAATATACCTATTATTCCAAAACTCATATCCTTATCTCTCATACTTTCGCTTTGATGAGGTTGCAGATGAGGTTGCCGGGTGGAGCTAACTACTCACCAATGCAATGAATAACGATAATTAGTTTCTTTTTTCTTCTTTTCCTTAAAAATAAAGTTTTTTCCTTCTTCTTTTAGAGTGATGATTAGCTTTTTAAATTTATGAAAAACGATTTTTTTACGCATCAATTCTTATGTAATAAAAAAAAATTCACTTCTCTCAATTTCTAAAAAAATATTATCAACATTTTTTTTATTTTTAGAATTGACTAAAAACATATCTCTCCCAATCATCTCAGATAACAATATATTTAATTTTCTTAACCATCTATTCATCTTTATTTATATATTTAAAATGTTTTTTTATTATAAATTTTAATTATATAAAAAAAACATTAAACAAATATATATAAGCAAAATTTTGTATAAATATTTTATTGAAAAATAAAATTTTTCCATGAATTTAATTCGTTTCAAAGATTATTGTAAACCAAACAAATACATATCACATATTTTTTTTAAATAATATAGCTATTCATTAATGAAATTAACGCAGAACAATCTCTGTAGTCTGTATTATCCAATAAGATATTTTACGGCATTGGTATATAATATTATAATATGAATTAAAATCTTAAAAAAAGCACAATATGAATTAATAAGAAATCCATAAATATATGATTTAAAAATAATATTATAAAAAATTTCATATTTGATAATTAATAATCAAATACCAATATAAAATAAATGACCTTTTTGATACGTATACAGATTACAATTTTTATAATATTTATATTTTCGAATTAAATTAAATTTTGATAAAAAAAATATATTTCCATTTTATGATGGCTGATATGTGTCATGCACTGATGCACATGGACATAGTACTGACTGAATAATGCTAATTTAAATGATGTATACAATTAATTAATAATTTAATTATAGCAGATGAGGTAGGTCGGTGCCGGTGGCCGGTGGCATAGACATTGAGTGTTGCTGAAAATTTAATATTTTCATATTTATATATGCAATTAATTTCTGAGTTACAATTAATTTCTCTTTCTCAACAATACTTTATCAAAGAGGAATAAAGATAAGATGATTTATTTATTCTTCTAGTTGCTGGTCAAAAACTTCGATAGTCATATAGCACATTTTGTGAAACGTTTACACTAAATAAACTCCTTCATTATTTGAAAGCTAATTTGAATGTTAAAATTTTTAAAAATATATAGTATAATTTTTTTTTGAATAAGTTATAGTAATAAAATAAGATTTCGTTTCATTTACTTAAATACTTGTCATGAAAAAAATACATATATAAAAGAATTGATTAAACTTAAAAGTTAACTTTTTCTATATAATATTAATTGATAAAAAATAATAATAAATATAATTTTTTAAATAGTTATTATAAAAATTAACAAAATTATAATATTTCCTATTGTGATTAAATGAAAGTATTAGAATTCAATATTATTTACTGTTATAATAAGTATATCCAACCTCGTAAAAAAATATCAAAATTAGATGACGATATGAATACTTTGTTTTAGGAAGAGTAATAAAGCAAAGCAGCAATATATTTATTTATTTTGTTGAAGCAAACACGGCCTTGTTGGAGTTGTTCGCAAGACACCGGAGCGTTGATTTTCTTCTATTTCTCGATCGTCTTCACGAGGTTTAGTTTTCTGAACTATATACCATCAAATTCGTAAACCTTTCGAAAAAATTATTAATCGCCCAGCAAATTTCCTTCGCCGATAAAAAGTAAATTGTCGCAACCGCTTTGTATCTCTTTCCCTGTTTTTTAAGGAAAGATTGTCTGCAATCAGAGGTTTTCTTTTATTCCTAAATTCAGTTGCTTGGAAGAGTTGATCGGAACATAATAAAATTTTCTTTTAAATTTTATATAACGAAGTCAATTAGAGGCAAATGGTAAAGTTGTCTCTTTTGTGATTTATTATTCATGTATTCTAATCTGAAAATAGTATCTTTGCATTCGTAAGGATAAAGTTGCATATAATATTCTTCCCCTTACCTTCCCATAATAACGAGCCTCTAGAGCCTGGAATATGTAGTTTTTAGTTTTTTTTTTTAATTTTATATTAAGAAGATTAATGTTCTGTTGCATACTCTTTTTGTTAAATAAGAATTTTAGGTGTAGGTCCATCTTCAATCTTCATCTTGTTTTTTTGTGATTATTGCTGGGTACTTGTTTGCTATTTTTTCTTTTTTCTTTTCTCAATGATGCCCCTTTTTTATTTGTTCATTTCTAAAACTTAGTATTTATTTTATTTTATACTTTTATTTCGAGTGATTAACGAATTATTTGTCCTTTGTTGGAAGAGTGGACGATGCATCATCTTAGTTTTGATTGACTTTTGTTTTATGCTAATTCCAGGAAGAATGGCAAAGAGTTACTTCAAGCAAGAGCATGATCTTGGTATATGCTGTAGTTTTCTTTATATTGTTATTGGTTGGTGAAATATAATTTTGTGGAAAGCTGAATAACATACAAATAAATGGTTCATTTTATCTGCAGAGAAGAGAAGAGCTGAGGCTGCTAGGATTAGGGAGAAATACCCAGACCGAATTCCAGTGAGAACTAGTTCTGACTTTTTCTCTACAACTATCTGTTAATGATGCCGTCTATGTTGTTCTCTTATCTGTTTTGCCTGTTGAGGATCAACGCTTTTCAATCTATGTGACTCTTTTTCAACCCTATAAATGTGTTCCGATGTTTAAATGTTCTCTCTTTCATGTCATAATTTGGCAGTATAGATAGCTGACTAGATGCTTTATTACTGGATGTGGGATCTAGATGCTTTATTTGCAACCTTCCATGTTAATAGTGATAAATGCATGTCACTGGGTTGCATAATTAGTTAATTACAGATTTGATATTCATCAGGATTTAGTGTTGTGTTGTGCTGTTGTTCATTGGTGGTGATATATACTCTTTTGGAAGACTCAAAATGTTGTAAAACACAACTATTGAGATCCCCGAGTCATGGCTTGATTGGTTTAGTCAATTAAATTTGTTGGGTATGGCTCAAACTTTTCGAGGCTTAATACTGTTGTTGGACCTGAGGTTTATTATTTGTAATTTGGGCTTTGGCCCATGAATAGCTACTATGCTTAGGGTTTCTAAACCTATATATTTCCTTGTAATCTGAGTACATTGTAACGAGTGTGTGAGGAGAATATAGAGAAAAACTAGACGTAACCCACATTGGGTGAATCAAGATAAACACTATGTGTTATTTTTCTTTCCCTTTCTCAGTTTCTGTTTTTTCTCAATTGTTGTGTAATTGCTCGGTACCAACAAAATTCATGGTTGAACTGGATAATATTCAGATTAGAGACATTGTAGGTTCATGGTTTGACCACTTCTACCTGACTGGTCGGCCTAGTTTGGTTTTTAAAACATTTTGGAAATATACCGCATGCTAAATTATTGCAACTTGTGTTGCCATTTTTTTACCAATTTTGATTATCTCTGTGGAAATCCTTTATTGGAGGTTAAATTACTGATTACAGAGTCCATTGAATTATAGAATGAATTCATCTCAAGGAAGAATATTCAAATGATTTTTACTCATGAAACTGCATTTGGGACCTAGGCCTTTAACCAAAGGTTGTATACAGTAATGCAAGTATGAAGTATCTTATGCCCTCAAGCTATTTTATTTGCAGCTTAGAACTAGTTCTTCTCCATTCTATCTGTCATTTAAGGGCAATTCATGTTCAAATATGCTTCTACTTGCTGCCTGCTGTATGTGTGATACTTGAAAATGTACATCAGTTATATATCTCTAGGTATTGTGCTAAATTTTCTCTCGGTGTGCTTGAAGGTGATTGTGGAGAAGGCAGAAAGAAGTGATATCCCAAGTATTGACAAGAAGAAGTAAGATTTTGTCAATACTTTTCATATAATCTGGAAACATCACATTATTTGTTTCTACTCATGTTCATATCTTGAAAAGGAAAGGAAAATAGAATTTTTGGTATTATATTTAAACTAGATTGTAATCAACAATAACATATTTTAGAAACGGAGGTCATTAGGCAAAGTAAGTGGAAGGCGAGAAATCATGGTTTTTTCCCCTTCCTAATAGCAAAAAATTCTGGATCTTCAGGAATTTTTTTCTATTTGTCGATAAATTGCTGCAACCATTACAAGTAAATTTTGTAGGTTTAGAAGCTTACTCCAATAAATATGTTCCATTAGATGAACTCTTAACAAAATCCACATTGGATTGAAAGTGTGTATAATGAAAGTCATGCTTATAAAGTTTTGCATAAAATTAAAACTTTTACCCTCCATCTATTGTTTTAAAATTAACATACCGCATACTTTTCAAAGAAAAGATAATTCAAGCATTTGATTATATTCCTGTTTTTGTTTAAATTTTCTAAAATTTGATATGAAATTTTACATGCTAAGCAATTATTATTCAGTAGATTGATCAAAATTACTTTTCTGCTAGTACTTATTGGTGTACTAAATTGATCAAAACATTGTAGTGACTTTGGCTCGATAGACTATTGGCAATAGTTGAGAAATTTGTTGATATTGGTAATTGATGAATTGTATGAATAACTATCATTTCATTATAATGTGGGTAGCTAAAGCGATAATTACTACCTCTATTGAAAGTACCTTAATTATGAATTAGATAAACAGAATTTGAACCGGATATCTATTTTTAAAAGAATTTGATGTTATATGAGTGTTGGTTCTCGTATAGCTTGGCACCTGGCCATGATGGATTTGTATTTTCTGCTTGATGATAACAAAGTGATAGAATGGACTAGATATCATTTGTTGCAATATTTCTGTTGTCAAATGACTTTGTCACACGACATTTAAATTTTCTAAGGTGTATAATTGGCAGTAGCAGCCGTATGTCCTTTGTTTTAGTTATCTAACTGAATGAATTAATTGCAGGTACCTTGTCCCTGCTGATCTGACAGTTGGACAGTTTGTCTATGTTATCCGCAAAAGGATTAAATTAAGTGCAGAAAAGGCAATCTTTATCTTTGTGGACAACGTCCTTCCACCTACAGGTTAAAACTTCAGAAAATAATATTCTCCTTCAATTTTATTTGATTCGATTTTGCAATATGATTCTTTAGCCTTCTAATAGAGAGTAGCAGTAGCAGTAGCCTATAAGTTTTCTGTGTTTCTCAAATTTTTCAGGAGCAATTATGTCTGCCATATATGATGAGAAGAAGGATGAGGATGGGTTTCTTTATGTTACTTACAGTGGAGAGAACACCTTTGGGGATCTGACTTCCCATTAGCATTATTTTAAGGATTGGCACTATAATATAATTGCTTTCTCATTGGCCAGTCTCATAAATTTGTATCGGTACTCGATATCAAAGAACATTGCTCTTAATATAATGTACAGTTTGTATATAAACTCTAAGCAGAACCTGTTTAATGTTAAAAATGTTTCCTCCTTTTCAGCCTTGCAACTCTTCTCTCGGTTGTTCATTATGCTAATTTTGAATCGATACTTTCAAGTAGTTTAGTGTTTCAATTTTCGTAATCCACTTTTCCCCTTCATCTGGATTACATGGTTAATGGGAAGAGGCAAACTCGCATAGAATTGAGTCAGTAATCATTATTTGGTGGAATTTGTCACAATTTTCTACTGGATTGTGGAATTTATATTATTTCAGAGAGCCAAAAGGGCCTGAGGCAGGGAACTATAGCTTCTAAGAAATCTTAGAATCTCATCTTGGCTTCTTAAGGAAATCAGCACACTGGTTATCTTCACGGAGAGTATGATCAATTTTTACTGTCAACAAACGATCTAGGAGCTCTCTAATAGAATTAATTAACGTATATAAATAAATTGATCGATATTTTTTTACAGTATTCATTATTTTATTTATGAAACATAAAAATATAAGTATTTTAATAATATTATCAAATATTATATCATTATTGAACTTAATAAACTTAATAATAGTATCAAACGTATAACTTTTAAAATCAATTTATAATTTATATATATTAAAAATTAATTATTAAAATTAAAAATTATATACTCTAGTATATAATAAAAGTTAAAAACATATTTTAGATTCTTTCATAGAATATTTTTTAATTATGTTAAATTAAATAGAATAAATTATATGTTTTAATATAAAAAGAGAATGACATTGTAATACACACATATTTCAAAACTCTCAGAGAGGAAAGAATTTAAATTAACTAAATTATATATTATATTTTAATATATAAAAAGAGGGGTGTGTAAAGAATCAGTTCAAATTACTGTGGAACTAAATCAAATTGATTCATAACTGAACCAAACTGTTTCTATAAAATAGGTTTGGTTTGAACCGAACTATTTTATAAAAACGGTGAGCACCTATATTTTATAAATTGGGTGTAATGTAGTGATAACTGAACAGTGCTCACGTGTTTCTAACTTTTTTATGATAATAGTAAAAAAAACTATTTACGAAACTGATGTAGCATTAAAACTATTTACAGTGCAGGAGTTGTTTTTGTTATATTGGTTTCAGAAAATGTCATCCTAACTGATGTCTCGTTTTTAGCTTTTGTCCTTTGGCAGAAAGCACCATATCCTGAATGTAGCTTCACGTTGCAATTCTGGCATGTGTGGAATTTGTATAGAAGATGCCATCCTGTATGTAGAATCAAGAGGCTTAATCCTGTCTTTAAGCTTTTTATCTATGTTAAGTTTTATTTATAGGCCAAACACGAGCTGCTTATTTGCTCAATTTTGGGATCAAGAAGTGAGTTGTAAGTATTCCATTTTCTCTCTTTATTTTAAGTGTCAATTGTCAAGTGCTCTGCCTTTTTAACTTAGAGTGTGAAGTTTATTTCTAGGTCAATCATGAGCTGCTTATTTTGACCCAACATATACTTAGTATAGTAAAATGCACACTGCACATTCAAACAAGTCTCATACACAAGAAAGATGCCTCTAGCATAGAAAGGTGAGCCCCTACTCCAAATCTAGTTTTTAGTTGTTAGATGTTATTACAACTGAGTGGTTTTAGTTAGCATAATCTGGTTTTCAGTTTCCAAAAACCCTCAAGACTTCCTCAATATCTGGTTTGGAATATTTAATGCAGCAGCTTGAGTAATTCAAACTACACAACTAACTCAATTGTATGAGAAGTTGCCAGACTCAATATCTATATTTTTTATTTCTTTTTTAATGAATTAAACTTATCAACAATTAAATGATTTAAAAAAAATATTTATAATATAAATAATAAATAAACATATGTCAATCAATATTTACAAAATATATAGATCAACATTTGAGATATGTTACAAATACTAAAATTATGAATTTTTAAAAAATGAGGGACAAAATAATTCAATTAAAAAATGAGAGACTAAAATGGTGAACTTTGAAAAAATAAAAATTAAATGTCTTAATTAAAAAATAGAAACATCAAATTTAAAAAAATAAAGATATCAAAATTATATTTTATCCTTTTTGTTTATTAACAGGTTTATATGTGTAATCCCATTTGAATTGCATTGAACATGTTGAAGATCTTAAAAAGGACTCTCTGAAAATTTTATACTATAAACTTTCCTCTCGGCCATCTCTTTACCAAATTCTGATTTCTTTTATCTTTGCTTGATTTGTACCTTTGACGTAGAAGCTTTTATTTTTATATATTAGTTAGGGGTGGAAACAAGAGGGCTCGGCGGATTTTGAGGTTGAAAGCACGTGCTTACCTTTTCTAGGTAAATAAAAAATTGTCTTTTGACAATTGACATTGAATTATAGTTAAACCATAATCTTTAGCTAATAAAATGAGGTTAAGTACTTCTCTAACTTATCATTGTTTTGCTCTCAAATGTTTAATTACATCCAATGACATCTCTTTTAGTAGTAATCTTATGTATTATGTTATCAAGAGAGAGAAAACAACAAAAAGAGTTAGCTCTTTTTGTTACATCCAATGAGATTTTTTTATTACTAGGTTCTTTTTTTTTTTCTATTTTGGTCATAAATCACCGAGAAAAATGCTTGTTTAAAAAAAAATGTAAATCTGTTGAAGAGTTAATTAAAAATCAAAATTGAGACTCAGTGTTAAGAATCAAAGATATATTTGCTTATGGAAGTTTGTTTGACGTCACCACACTAATGAAGACATGTTCCTGTGTTTGCTTGGATGATGGTTAATTTTGAGTTATATGCTATTGCAATCCAAGATTTACAGGATTCATCAATATGGCCTATACCGTCACCTTCCTCATGATATGAAATGATTCAATCATAATCATAAACCCGAACTTATCGTCTATTTCTGGTTATGTTATTGACTTTCAACAAAGAGAAAATGAACCCATGATGATGTTTGCCTTCAAATCTCTGTAAAACATACTGATAATGGCTCAAGTAAACCACAAAACTTGGCCATAAAAAATAAATATCTTCCTGAAGGGGCAATAATTCAAATAATATAAAAACCAAAAATGGAAATCTGAAAATGGTAACTCTCCATGTAAACTCAATTATCGTGTCCACATTCTGCTCGACAAAATCAATTACTGCTACAGTTGACAATAAATGGGTTGATAAATTTGATAAATTGAGATGTTCGGATCCCTAGCTTCAGATCAACCTCACCACCACCCAACCAAAAGAAATCTGGAGTTAGTTTTACAATTGCTTCATCCAAAATCACCTGAAATGGACCCAAAATATCTAATCAACAAAGGAAGAAGTTAAAGGCTAATCTTCTATATACAATCCATCATGCTATTTAACTGGAAAAAGAGAATGCAATGGGATTTGACTATAGTGTAATAACAGAAGACATATTGTAATTAATTAGTGGACATTGAGCCCTTGAACATTGATGGATAAAAGATGTCTTGCGTGTGTGGATATAAAATATCAAGTTATTATATCTGAGTGTGTGGGCTTGTGTGTGTGTGGATTGAGAACACTACATGGATCATTATACGAGAGTCATGAGCAATTCTCATAGTAATAATGTTTTATTTAGTTCATTAACTTGAAGTCACTATAGTTTTCAAGCTGAGATGTGTATTTTAATTCCCATCAAATATTTCAGGTAACAAGGTTGATTATATAATTAAACATGATCTAAATAAAATCCTTCAATATTGGGGGGGGGGGGGGGGGGGAGTGAATTTTTACCCTTTATTCTGCCCTCCAAACTCTAGAACCATACAAGAAATTTTTATTGAAATTTCTACCATTCTTTCCATTCCTATCCAACTAAATAGTATGTAGGTGTCTACTTGTACAAGGAAGAGACTAACAGAAAATCATTCATATAGACAGTCATAACTAAGGGTCAACTATTACCATAACACAAGGATCAGGAATAATCTATGTTAACAGCACATGTAATAAGCTAGAACAAATCAATACCATGAGTATGAGAAGGAGCTCATAAGTCGCAATCGGGCAAACCAAGAAAAAAATTTTCCATTTCAGCTTTTATGCTATTTTACCAACTGATCCATGTTTGTATCAATGATCAACCCATGTGCTGATATGCATGACAAAAAAAATGGGCAATGCTAGCCTTAACAGTGTGAATAAGGACTTGTGTTGGGTTTGTTATCAAGATGCAACATTTTGTTGTCTATATATCATAAGAATCTGATACCAATCTGCATGTCCATTCTTACCGGAATATCTGTTTTCATGCCAATACAAGTCACAGCATTGTGCCCATATCCAGTTAACTCCATTGATGTCTCCTCAGGAGCTAGCCTCACTGCATAATTAATAACAAATTAACAACCATTATTATCTTGTAAGCAATACCAAGTTATTACAAATATAATTAACAGAAATTTTAAATAAAAGGAAAATAAACAACAGGAAATCGTCCATGAATATATAATGAAAGGAATAAAAGAGAAAGAATTAACCAAGAGAGATAGCATGGCCACATGATACAATGATTACAAAATATAAAAGATATTTTCAAGTGCTGAATATATTTTTCAGAACAGTGGTTCTGCAAAGTGATGGGTGTCAATAAATGTGGACTGCTGATTCTTTCTCTTCGTCTAAAAGTTTTCTTCATATATCTACCAAGAATTTTCATTTAACAAAAACCATATATGGTCAAGTGTTTCTGGTCCAGCTCCCATGCAGTCTCATCTGCTATGGTTTGCAGAAGTTCAATGTAGAAAATTGAGATAATGAGTACATTAAAAACTAGTTCAATCAATGTGAATATTTACTTCATCTCTTGACTCTCGCTAGAGAGTATTTACAATTGTCTGGCTGCCCAAAATTGAAACTTTCAGTTTCATGCATTGAAGTTGATAACTATCACACACCATCAAAGACTCATGGATGACTACCACCACTAAGTTAAAGCTAATCGAACATTCTCAACCAAAGACAGAGGAATTTTAACCTTAACTGTCTTCTAATCATGCCAACAACCCATCATACATCTCATAATTGCTGCAACACAGTCCTTACAACTCATTGAGACCATCCAATTCCCAATCACTATTTCAATCACATTTATCATTTTACAATTACACTCAACTTTGGTCGATGACACGTCCTCTCTCACATCCAAGTTTTTCAAGGCTTTCCTCAATTCTGAGTACTTGATCCAGTTTCAATATACTAATTTATATTAATAACTGAATTAAGAATTGGGTTGCAGCACCAGGGGAGAGTCAGTCTGAGATAGCATGAGAAGTAGAAGCCTGTTGCCTTGAGGAGTGTTAGTAGGAAAAAACGATAGCAGATAGGGTTTATTTTAAACTTTTAATAAGTTGACAAAATCTACACAATATACTGTTGCAAACATATACTAGCCTATCCCACCCAACTCATGTAAAACATTTTTCCTTCATGGCTTCACAGAATCATACTCTTATTTAGCAGGGAAACCTCCTTAACCAACTACCTGAAAATCCCTTCAATAAAATTGTCAATTACAACAACTAAGGTACCCAGACAGAGGTCAATTTCTCATATATACCAACCAATTGGATAGTGTTTGATATGGAAAACAGAAGCCGAGAGGGTCTCACACTGATATTTCCACTACATTCAGTTTAGTCACTACTCAACATTCATCCACAAACACACGGAATTCTCAATGTTCAACTGGAAATTCATTCAACGCAGTTATCCATATCCTCAAAAAAGAAAAAAACTCAATACACATTAATTTAAAAACAATCACTCAGGAGCTACACAAATAAAAAAGAGTGCAAAACAAAATAGCTTAGGATGCGTTAGGTTTCTATTTTTAAAAACTGGTTTTAGTTTTCAAAATGCAACTAAATAAGGTTGCTAGCAGGTGGAGAGTGGTATAAGGCACAAAACAGAATGTGCAATTGAACAAGATGAAAACTGAAGACATGAGAAAACATCTCCTAGCTATCTTTTTTGTTTTTTTTTAACATTTGTTTTGGAAGCAATTTTCATAATTTAAAGACTTTGGACAATGAAATTGATTGTTCATTGTTGAGTAGTATGGAAGTGTTATAGAAAACAGATGTTAAAACCAAATGGGACCTTACTGTTGAATTTCTTTTTCGCGATACTTCCATTGTTGAGCGAGTATAGAAAATTCTTGACAGCCTCAGCGTTGAAGCGGGCGGTGTACTGCAAAAAAAAAAAAAAGAATCCGTAAGAGCAATCCGCGGAGGAGTTAAGTAACGAGATAGCGAGAGAGAGAACCTGAACGACAACGACATAGTATTTGGAATTCTTGCGGTCGCCGCAATCGACGACGTTGGCGGGGGCTTGCGTGTTAACGAGAACGATGCTTTTGCAGAGATGGTGGACGGAGGCGGCGGAGAGGGCGTCGCGCCGGGCTTCGAGGGACCAGTCGTAGTAATCGGAAGGGACTCTCTTGAAGGAGAAATTGGGAACGCCGTTGCTGCGCAGAATGGAGGAGAGGCGAGCCACGGTGTCGATGGCAGTGTCTTCGACGGTGTCGTTTTGGGAAGGGGGTGATGCAAGATGTGAATGCTCCAGTTTCGATATGCGTTGCAGGAGCTGGGTTTGGACTCGCTCCAGCTCCGCAAGGGCTTCCTCTATTCTCATTTCGCGCGGGTGTTCTGCTTCAACTATGGTCACATTGCCATTTCCCCCACTTATGGAGCATCTTCTCCAATACACCCCTCTAAAATTATGTATTTTTTCATCAAGTGTATTTTTTTATTGATAAAAATCAAAGTTAATATTAAGAAATTTACAACACTTAAAATTATAGTCTTTTGCTATATACATGAGGAATTCAATTGACACCATTAAAATTTTCAGATACTAAAATCGTACATATATGATACTTGAGACCATTAGTTCAATTAAACATTTATTATAGGTTTTATGAGGAAAGGTGGTTAGTTGCACTCAAATAAAAATATACTCTATTTGTTCCTATTATAAGATTCAAGTATAAAATGATATATGTTTCTTATATTCAATCTATAATATTATATGCATTAATTATTTTTAGACTAAAAATATCTCATTAAAAAAAGAGAGATAATGTATTGACAAACAATTAGAAAAGATAAGTGTATTAATGATAAAGAAAGTTTTGGAAAAAGTTATAAAATTTAAAACAAATTTATTGTTATAAACTAAATTAACCAAATTTCTTAATTATGATGAAATATGTAATTGAGTTTATTATATCGGAACGCTGGGAGTAGTATATATAGGTTATGTGCTTGTTGTAGTGATAAGAGAATACATCCTACAAGCAAAGTATTCATAATTTTGTGAACATTATTTGTTGTAATGAAGAGATAATACGACTTATAATATATTTGGGTTTCTTTAAATAACAAATGGTTGAATCAACTATTCAATTGAAAAATATTGAGCATGTGGTTTCCATCCTTTTTTGAGAAACAAGTGGACCATTTTTTTGCAAAATTATGCTCATTCACATGTGTCAATTTTTCGGAGGTATACATCAAGAGATAATTGGATTTGTCCGATTATAACATGTGTGATTAGTAAACAAGGATCAATTTTTTAGCCAAGTACATAATGTATCATCAAATATTTAATAACTCCACAAGATCTAGCCAATTGAAAGAATCTTATGATAAATGGATAAGTATTGCTCACCATAATGAAGAGATGGTGTAGCATATGAAAACATAGTATGATGATATACTAGGTGAGGCAAAACCCACAACTTATGATATGCATGATTTATGACAATAAATTTAGATTACTTCTTGTTTTGCATAGCTATAGTTCTTTGAATGTAATGTACTATCACTACAAGAAATCTGTCATATAGCAATAAAAAGCTACACTCGATTGTGACATCGACACTACTAGTATTGGTTTAGCATCAATCAAATTGACATCATGATGCCTCATTTTTTTGTAAAAGAAATATTATTTTTTGTCAAGTTAGCATAGACCAATGTGACATTAAGGACTCATAACAATATTTATATCAGGCACAGTGTTGGTTAAATCAACATTTATGTTATAGAAAAAAAATAAAAATTTTGTTAGTTGTTTTTTTAAAAGGAAGGAACCATTCCTCAGACAAAATATGTGTCATGCACACAACACCATTTAGGTTGAGGCTTGAAACAATGGAACTTGACTTCATTAGTTTGGGAAAACATGACCTTCACCCTCAGGCAAAGCAAGTTTTCCATCAAAATCGAGGAAAGTTGGATGAGTACTTGCGGGGTCAAATTAAGTTGCCATGCCTAACTACAACATATATGATAGAAGAATCCCACAATAGCCAAATGCTACTAAAGAAACCATGGGTGTCAACTTTGAACCGATAGTCTAGTCTCAAATGACTTAAAATAACACCGGTTTTATTGTCACTGACTTTAGTTTCAAATATTGCTAGGAGATCAATTTGATACTTAATAATCAAATCCTTAATCAAACAATACATTGTTCGCCCAACAACCCTTCTAATATTCCATGCTAGAATGTTTATTATAAAAACATCTAATAATAAAACTAGGAACACCCCAAAACCTTGATTCAAGACCTAGTTTCATTTCAACATTGTCTTGAGGCCTAAGAAGTTCAACCCAAGTTAGTCACCCCTTGATCTATGCACATTTTTCATCATAATAAGATCTTCTGATATATGACCACTACTACCACCACCCCCTTGATTGAGTGACCCAACATCCTTCTTATGACAAGTGAATGAACCCATGTGATCCAAAGCCATTTTTCAGTACATGATATACAAAATACATAAGTAGCTCTTACTAGCCAAAATGCTTTCATCTATACCATCCTTAGGATCATACACCATTTTCATTGCCTTTTCAATACTCGAGCACCTATTGTCTTTAACATACTCACCATGCGCACCAATGATTTACCAAAATGATGCATATTTTTCAATTATAAAATCAATTGTTAATACTAATAAGTGGTTGATCCGAGGAACACCATGATCAATATCGTTAAACATATTATCTGATGTTTGACTTCTAATCAGTGTGTATTGTGAAGAAATAACCCTCTTATAAGTGCCAACATATCTCCTAAAAAAGATGAAAAATGACTCGTCAAGATACTTCTTTATAACCTATTTGGTATAGATGAATTATGGGGAGAAGGAAAGATGAAAAAATGATGTTTGGAAGAGGAGAAATAAGGTGAAAACAATTTTAAAAATGATGGAACTCATTGTACTATTTTTCACATATTTTCACTCATTTCTCTACATCTTTTCTCATTTATTCTTTATTTCTCTTCTGTCAAATACCTTTTAATTTTTAATTTTTTTCACCAATTTTTACTTGTTCTTTTTATTTCAGTCTATGCACTCCATTTTCTCTACTAAAGAAGGCCTTAGGATCATATGCACCATAATTTTTTTATATATTATATTATATGTACATGATAATAAAGATATTTTTAAACATTAATTGTGAACGACTAAGATTACATAATAAATTATTTAATTTAATTTAATGGATTCCTTCTTCTTCTTTTTTGAAGGAAAGTAACTTATTGCATTGATAGTGTCTTAAATGAATTTAATGGATTCCTATTGAATTGATATTATGTGCTGACATTTTTGTTCTAGTAAAGTTTCCCATTATTGCCTTTTTACATCTCTAATGGGGACGGTTATAATTAAAGTCGTGAAATGTAAGCGCTGAGCACAAAGGATACCAAAACCATTGAACATTAACATTTTGTGGAGTTGAATATTAAACACAACGAGGGGAAAATATTGATATCAGTGAGATAAAGAATTGAAACCAAACACACTAAACTTAGTAAACTAGCGGATAAATAATGAGAGAAAGAAAGAATTTGGCACTTGTTCTACACACAACACACACGCACACCGGACGGAAGAGGAGTATTTTCTCTCTCAAACACTAATTCACTTGAATTTCACTATCTGAATGAATTTTGATGCCGTGCATATGTTGCTGCCCTGTAGTAGGCAATGGATCTATGATTATTAGGCGGTGAACTTCTAAGTCTCAACTCTTCTAATAGGAGCTGAATAGTGAAGATAAAAATCGGTGCATAAAACCAACTTGATTTTATTTTTTATTAATCGATAAGTATATTCACCATTCACCAATAATTATTGAATTGAACACGTTTCAAACTTCAAATAGCAACACGAAGTACCAACCTTAGAAGTCAGAACACGGATTTGTAGTCTCAAAAGTAGTGAAAGAATCAATTCAAAACAGAAAAAGGCATTTGTGTTTATAAAAATAGCTATGTTGTTACCATTTTTTTAAAAATCTATGCTGATAATTTTAATTTTGATAGTTAATATTTTTTGTCTTAATTTTGGTGTATATAGGTTTATTTGAAAAGCAATTCGTCCCACAAGTTGGTCTAATTTTCTAAAGATCCAATCATCCAAACAAATTGGTCTAATTTACTGGTTAAAGAACTCAAAACAATTTTTCTTTTTAATTAAAAATCACATTAAAAATGCATTGAACATTAAAATAGGGATGCATCAATCATACTTTTTAATATTTTTTTTCATTTTTACTTCTTAATGCTAGTAGGTTATAATGAAGATGATTAAATTTACTGGTTAATTTTTTTAATCGTGATTTCGTTCGTCTAAAAACGTGTGAAGTCCGTTTCAACTTTCAAGTTTCAACAATTATATACAATTACTAAAATTACTAAATAACATCGTTAACAAGAGAAAAAGAAAGGTTATACCGATAGTGTAAAACATGTAAAATTACTTTACATCTCGAGTATATCATAATTCATAACCATTAACTCAAAATACTACCTACCCAGTCAACCTTTGTTAATATTTAAAACATGTAATTTTGAATTTAAAAAAATTAATTTAATAGCTTTTAGTAGTCCATTAACCCTGTTTAATAATAGAAAAAACTATTGGTTTAGTTCCTGTAAAAGAACGTTATTACTAGGCAGCAAATAGCAACGGTGCTTTTGCTTCCGAATGGAATCAAAGAAGAAGCATCCGTGGACCGTGTAACTGAGCAAATAGTCTCATGATGTCACGATACTTTCCTCTTTGAAGTTTGAACTAGCGTCGTACAATTCCTTTTACGACTTGTTTATTTAGTCCAAAAACGCTCTTCTGTCCTTCCAGACCACAGTGGTGAATATTACTAACACTATTCTTCAGCCACTCACACTCTATCCACCCTCTTCTACATTTGCACCAACAACAAATTTAATCATCTTCATTCTTCATAATAATAATAATGCACAAGAGCTCTTCAGGTTCCACGTTGGGGCCGGGGGGCCTGGACCTAACCCATGCCTTCTTCAGGCCTATATCCCACGCGGCTCCTCCCTCTCCGACGAAGCGCCACAACAAGATCTCCGTTATCGGCGCCGGCAACGTGGGAATGGCCATCGCGCAGACCATCCTCACTCAGGACCTCACCGACGAACTCGTCCTCGTCGACACCAACGCCGGCAAGCTCCGCGGCGAGATGCTCGACCTCCAGCACGCCGCCGCCTTCCTCCCCCGCACCAAGATCAACGCCTCCGCCGATTCCTCCGTCACCGCCGGCTCCGACCTCTGCATTGTCACCGCCGGAGCCCGCCAGATCTCCGGCGAGTCACGCCTCAACCTCCTCCAGAGGAACCTCTCCCTCTTCCGCGCCATCATTCCGCCTCTCGTCCGTTACTCCCCCGACACCATTCTCCTCATCGTTTCCAACCCCGTCGACATTCTCACCTACGTCGCTTGGAAACTCTCTGGTTTCCCCTCCAACCGCGTCATCGGCTCCGGCACCAACTTGGACTCTTCCCGCTTTCGTTTCCTCATCGCCGATCACCTTGACGTCAACGCTCAGGAAGTACAGGTCAATCAACGTCACTCCCCTTTCTTTTTTATTTTTTTTAAATTGTAAAATAAGGAGTAATATATTAAATCAGTATTAGTATATAGTATCAAAATTAAAATTTGTCTCCAAATGCATGAATCGATTGATATTTGATACACATTATTTTAGCATAATGAGTGGTATATTTTTAGCATTATTATCATCTCACTTGTTAATTATGAAATTCTTAATTCAAATTAGGAACCAGAAATTCTAGCTTAATTAGTTCAGAAATGTGCGTTAAATGTTATATATTTCTGTACTTTCAAATTAGGGATTAATATATATATTCAAATTATGAAATTAGGATTGAGAATTAGGATCTGAATTGATTAATTGGTACGAAGGTATGAGTTGTTCTTAATTTATCAGTTTTAATTTCATTGTTGGTCCAACATTATGGTTTGAACAGAATTTTCTCCTTTAAAATATGTATATGTTTGACTAACCGTTCAGGGTGGTCGAAACGGCGTTTTCCAACAGATCAAGAGCCTATCTTGTGCGTACAATGGACGTGAACTCAAGCATCCCTATAAAATTCAAATTATGAATTTACTAATTGAAATCATGAAATTATGAATGTAGGATATGGTTTAATTTTGTGCTTACTTTGTAAAGCTTATAGAATGACGGAAAGTTGTGAATGCAGGCTTATATAGTAGGGGAGCATGGGGATAGTTCTGTGGCGTTGTGGTCTAGCATTAGCATAGGGGGTGTTCCGGTTCTGAACTTTTTGGAGAGTCAACAGATTGGGTATGAGAAGGAGACGTTGGAGAACATACACAAGTCAGTGATAGATGGTGCCTATGAAGTGATCAGGCTGAAAGGGTACACTTCATGGGCCATTGGGTACTCTGTGGCTAACTTGGCACGGTCCTTTATCAGGGACCAGAGGAAGATCCACCCTGTGTCTGTTCTGGCTAAGGGCTTTCATGGGATCGATGGAGAAGTGTTCCTGAGTTTGCCTGCACTTGTTGGTAGAGGAGGGATTCTGAGTGTGACCAATGTGCACTTGAATGAAGAGGAGACACAGAGGCTTAAGGACTCTGCCAAGACCATCCTCCAGGTGCAGACTCAGTTGGGTATTTAAATTTTCTGTGATGGTCACGTGGATATCCGGTTACTGCTTTTTTGTCCTTAAATTTTCTTTTGTTCTTCTCCCCATCATGATATGTTTTTGTTGCGTCAAGTGCTGGCCTGGGTCTTGTGAGAAGTGAGATGTGTTTTGTTTCCTCTTATGATTTTAACTGGTCAAGTAAAATTTCATCCAAGTAAAATTTCATTTTTATATAGTTGCCAGGTTTTATGCCTCAATTCAGTCTACCGCATTGTATAGGTGCACGCAATTTAGCCTTTAATTTTTAAACTGTTTTTGTTTTAATTTTTTTTTCTGTATATTTTAAGAAATAAATCATATTTATTTCTAAAAAATGCTTATTTTAAAATTATTTTTTTAAGTTTAAACAAACTTATCCTATTTTTTTATTATATGTTAGATTTAGAATTTAATTGAACCAAAATAAAAGAAATAACACAAATGTAACATTGAAAATTTAACTAAAACTCTGATTTTTTTTATAAAAAATTTGGAGACTGAAATTGTAGGGGAATAAAATAGGAAAATTAGAATAGTAAATTAATAATTAAAAGAGGTTTAAATTTTGTAATTTAACCAAATTGTTTTATGTGACCTTTGTTAAATACTTAGCACAAATAAAATAAGAAACATAAAGTTAAATTCGTACAATGGAAGAGATATACAAAATGCTATTATGTGAATAATAACCATCTGTCTATACTTTTCGATAGTGATTTTGAGAAAACAATAAAAAATAAAATTATTGCCATTGATAATTTTCGTCTTCAATTTATACAGTATAAATCAACTTCATCAGTCCACAATACCTGATTTTAATTTGGAATGTTTTTTATTTTTGTTTTATGATTAGGAGAATTAGAATGCATGTGCATAAGCCAATAGGTCGACAAATATTATACAATAATAAAATATGGAATTTTCCGACATAACGGTTCATTGTATTTTTTTTCCCTGTAAAATTGAGTTCATTATGTTTTTCCTCCTTAGAAATATTTATTTTTTAAAAAAAAAATTGAGGAGAAAAACAATGTATATTTTCATGTGACTGTGGATATAGGCGTGGGTTGAAAGCATAAGCCCCCTTTAAAAAAAGAAGAAGATCCAGTCCAATTGACGATTGATTCATAAAAAACATAAAGCCCAATTGAGAAAAACTGAAGGAAGAAAGGGAAGAAAGAAGAATCAGGACAAGGAAATAATCATCAACCATGGCAGGGAGATTGACGAACGCAGCATCGAGGATCTTAGGCGGAAGCGGCGTCGTTTACCGATCCGTAGCTTCCTCTCTTCGCCTCCGCTCCGGCATGGGCCTCCCCGTGGGCAAACACTATGTTCCCGACAAACCCGTATGTTTCTCTTAACTTATCACATTCAATTTTTATTTTATAAAACCCTAAAAATCAATGTCTCTTTTGAATTTGGGGGTTTCAGCTTCCCATGAATGAGGAACTCCTGTGGGACAACGGCACTGCATTTCCCGAACCGTGTATAGATCGTATTGCTGACACTGTCGGAAAGGTAACTTTTTTTTTTTTGGTATGGGAAATTTAGGATAATAATAATGCGTGAAATCAAATGTCTTTACTTTATTTTATTTTATTTTGAAACCAGTATGAAGCATTGGCCTGGCTGTGTGGGGGATTGAGTTTTTTCGCGTCGCTGGGATTGTTGGCTGTGTGGAATGACAAGGCCTCCAAGACACCGTTTGTGAGTCTTCTACTTCAACAATTTTCTCCTGCACAATTCCTGTGTATTTATGCTTAGTGTAGACTTTGATTTGGTTTTGTTTAGCTATTTATAGTGCCTTTAGGATGCTTGCTGATTCCAATTCTATGATAATAGTTGTTCATCATATATTTTATGGAAAATTGGCCGTGGTCGACATTGATGAGTGTTAAAGTTGGAAGGGTATTAAGTTTGATTGTATTGGATGCCATCTTTCTCATTCCCTGCTCAGTAGGTGATTTGAGTTGTTGTGTTCTTATACTTTAGATCCTTTGAGCCTACTGCTAATACTTATAAATCTCAGATAGCACAGTGCATGCTATGGTGGAATGCTTCCTGTATTTGAATGTAGTAGACACAAGACAAATAATTTATACTATAGTAACTATACATATTCAAATGCTCACAAATAAAGAATTGTCTAACTTTAAGGACATTCATAATAATAAAAAGTCTCATCCTAACTGGACTGTCACCATAAAAATGGAAGATGATGGAGTTAATTAAAATAAACAGAACAGAGATAAGGAACCAAAATCTAGTCTCTTGATAAGAGTCAGATTCATTATGGGTCTATCACAGGCAGCAGCCTTACCTTGATGCTATAGTGAACCAAAATCCTTTTGTCACTTCCACTTCCAAATAACAGTGCAATCACCCAGGGACCTACAAATATGGGAGAAATGCAGTACTTAGAAGCAGAAGGAACCCAGAAGTTGGGGGAATTGCCGCACCCAGTCCTCCCAGGACTTGAGTTGCAGCTTTAATGTCTTGACATTCATTTGGCAGTTATAAAACCGAAATCCAGACTTCTGGTTGAGCTCATTGCAATTTGTATCAGCCTAGGGCTAAGATTTTCTTTTTCCTGGGTTTAATTTCAGTTGCCCTGGTATAGATGAAGGACTAGTTTTTTGTGGGTTTTCTCTGGATTTGAGCTAGGTTATTGCCAGATTTGGTGCATCGGATCTCATGATTGTGCTATCCACTGAGTTCGTATTTGAGCATGCAAACCATCCATGTTTGCAGATTGAATTCTGAGATTCAAGCTTGCATAACACAGAATCACATGTTTGTATTTTGAACATGATGACATAATATATTATAATTTGAACGTAGCAGCCGATTGAAGATGTTATTAGATGTTTTAAAATTAAAGAAAGCCTTTATTAACCTGTGTTGCTTTCAGATGACAGGATATTATTTTGTTGTATGTTTTGAAATTGAAGAAAGGCTTTACTGTTGCTTGTGTGCTTTCAGATGATAGGATATTGTTCCGTATTCCCCATTCCCCATACGTTCTCATTATATCCAATATTTTTGTTATGTATGATTCTATTGAAATAGTCTGGATTTTTACCTAGTTCATCATGGCTATTCTTAATTTTGCCTGAAGCTAAATGTGAACTTACTGTTCTGTTTGGTTGAAAGCAAAGTGCAGTTTGTTTGCTAGAGTTGGGCATGGTCATGGTCTATGGACTAATGGAGGTTTCTGTCCTTTTTGTTTCATTGTTATAGTCCATGTATCCCGATTGCACTCTTGTATTAGTGGCCACCTTCTTTTTGATATTTTCCTTTTTTGAAGCTTCTTATACAGTGCTATTTTGCAGCTTTCCAGTACTTATGTTGATTGATTTTTGTTATTTTCTTTGTATCAGGCACCCAAAGTATATCCATATGACAATCTGCGAGTGGAGCTTGGTGGTGAACCATAGGTAGATCCAAGGCAATGATCGGATGAGAAGTTCTTGTTTGATGTATTGTTCTTTTACGTTTATTTGTGCTTTTGTGTAGTTCAAAATAAGGGATCGTGGAGGACTTGCTGAAACCATCTAAAGGAATGGAAGAGCCGAATCTGGTTGTTCTTTTGATCATTCTGATGCTTATGGTGACTATTCTGAGGAGTGAGCCAGTATTATGCTCAGCATGTGTTTGGATATGCATTTACCAAATTGATTTTGAATCAATATGATTTTATAAAATTGGTGTTAATATACTCCATCACTGATTTTGGCAGTGACAGTTAAAAATAGATGCAATTGTCATTCAGGTCTCACCCGACAAAACAAAATAAAGTTAACTAATAAACTTAATTTATGACTTTCAACTTCCTCTACCTGCAACACCAACGAACCCTAAAAAGGTTTTAATAGTAACCATTACAATTCACAAGTCCTATTTTAAAGATAAGCAGAGTTGTTAAAAGTGGTTCATCAGAATATAGTGAAGGCTTAGCTTAATTAGCGATTTGCAAGGAGAAACAAAATCACTATCTCAAAGCTATCCACTGACATTTTCTTCATAAATCACTTGAAGGACAGCAGATAAGGATACTGCCATCTTCACTTCCAGTAACATTTTTCAGAAAAACCATTCCTACGAAGGTTGCTATCAGTGAAATAAAACTCCACCTTTATCTAACTATGGCTTCACCATTTATCAAATGGGAATCAAAAGAATGCGAGTGAGGGGAGTAGGACTCTTGAGATGGTTGGGTTTGTTTTTGAAAGAGCAAAGAGCAAAGATGAGAAAAAATAAACATTTGTGCAACAGAAAATCTATCTTAGATTGATACAAAAACTACTCCAATTAGCTTCAAATTGAACTTCTATTTCCCTTTTTGATTCGCATTTCAAATCTGCCTCCGAACATCTTTAGAATGCCGAAATTGCATTTGTGATGGCTAAGACTCACGTCTGACGGTTCTAATTTCTAAACGTGGAAAGAAACATACTTCTGCACTCTATGTAGTTAAAAAGAAATCTTACATGATTAAAAAGTTAAACATCCCCCTCTCCTGGAACTACTTTTGGGTTGTTGCTTCCTGCACTTCAATAATTGTTTCTTGCACCCTTTTGAAATGTTTTTTTTTTTACCTTACAGAATGACCATTCCAGAAGGTAAAAGGTGGAGCCAATCCATAATGTAATTGCAGGAAGCAAAAGCCCTATTTTTTTATTGTGATGATTTTTAAAATCCAAACCATCTTTGATGGAACCTTGCTGTAACACAACTGAAACATGCCGGGCCAACTGATTGGGTTTTCATTTCGACATTCTCTGTTGGGCTGACATGCTTGGGCTTTTCTTCTTATAACATGGGGATAAGATTATAGCACTTTAAAGAAGTGGTGGTAATCTTCCATAATCATTTATTCATACCTTGACATACATTTTAACCTATAACGAATACGCATTTTTATAAGTTCTAATAATTTAAAATTAATTTTATCAAAATTTAAAACAAATAAACCCAAATAATTTATCTTCCGACAATCTGGTAAATGTAGAGATGGAGAAGATCAGGATAAGTTTGAAAAGAATTTTAAAAGGTCGCATAATGCAGCTAACATTGTTTATGATCAAACAAGATGGAATAAAGTGTGATAGATACCTTGTGCGGATGGTTGGGTTGAAAAAAAAAACTAGTTGAACTTCTTAACACGGATCTACTGGTATGGGTTTGGTTATAATTTTAAAAAACTACTTTCAATAATAACAAAAAATACAAGTATTATCAATAACATTTTATAAACAATGCATATATTTGAAAAATAATATAATTTTTATATAAGTTAATTAGTGGAATATGAATTTCTTTTATTTGTACTTCTTGTAATATCTTTTTTTTAATTAAATAATACACTTTTTTTTTTCTTTTCAACTCATTCTCATCCAAATTTTTTAATTATTCAATTAATACAAATTTAAACTATTTGTAGTAACAGTAAAAGATAATATATCACATTTTAATAAAATTTATCACCTAATAATTTAAATAAATTAAATAATTCTTTTAAAAAAAATATATTAAAATTTAATAACTTCGATAATTCGAGGCTAAAACTGCCTCATTGATCTTGCAGCTGTTGTCCTGACCCCTGACTAAATATAATAAAAGCATTTTTAATAATTTTATAAAAACACTTTTATATTTTTTTTTCCAGAGAAAACCACTGCATGCCAAATTAATATGCACAATCTATGTTGTCTTTTATGGTTCTTGATCAACCACTTGCGCTTAATTTAGATTAGCTTGGATTCCACAGCTCATGTATCCATGTCTATACGCTATTGATTGCCCTACTGGTTGAGACTTGAGATTATCAAGAACTTCGGTGATTCTAGAAAAGGAGGAGAGAAGGGTTAAATGTAATTCTTATTTATTCAAATATTTTGAAAATTATGGCCAGGTCTGAGGTTTAAAATCAGGAGTGATTCTTATTAATTTGACAGAACGTTTGTTGAAGTAGTATTGACATTTTCAGTTAGAGACATTTTTGAGGAGCAGAAAAATACATCTACATATGCTTTGCCTTTTCTGTCGACCTAGATAGATATTATATTGATTAACACTAAAGTTCCATCACAGGTACATAGCTTGGAATGCTGATGATGGAAGAGAATGAATATATCACGATCATAATCAGCCCCAAAAGTCAATATTATGATCTAATATTCAATATTAACGACCATAATATTAAATTTAACGTACTTGTATCACAGGTGCTGCTCTTAGATCCACATTTTCAGCAGGAAGCAATTTGTCAAATATGATCACGACTCATGACTTGATAATTGTGATTTTATTTGTTTTGATTCATCCCGGCCCCTCCTTCGTTCTGGATGAAGCTGGAACTGGAACCATTCTAAAACTTGTCCTCGACAATGAAAAAAACAGACAATAACGCGTACTAATAATATTTTATGTCTTTTAGTTTATCAAAATTTTATTTGTAAATTATTTTTTCAAAAAACTATGCAATCTTTTTAGTTTTTACTCACACTTCTTTATAAATTTTAAACACACTAAATACTTAATAGCAATGATATTTAGGATAAAAGTTTAAAAAGAAAATATAAGTACACGATAAAACGTAACAAATTTTACTTCGCTTTTCAAGGGGGATTTCATGGAAATTCCATTCATACGTAACCCTAACATTTGGCAATTTTCAATACTTAATATCCATATTTGAGGTCAACATTTACTACTGAATTTTGTACTTCTTTTTGCTAAGAACATCGTGAGGTGACTTTTTCGAATTTACGCGTCTATGCTAAGCTATCTATTGTCGTATACAATCTTCTTCTGTAGAGTTTGGATGAAAATGATGGTTCCTCTTTTAGTTAGATAAACTTAGCTATGGGATATCTAAACTTGTGGTGTTAATAACGAGATAATCCAAATGGCACATTGGAGAGTCATGGATGAACGCAAATGTTGGAGAAAAGCTAGCTGGTCCTCCAATGGCCTACTAGCCTAATAATGGTTTTACTTTGCTCCAAATTTAATGGTTATTCTTGGAGATACGCTGATCTAGCCCACAGGTTTCATGCTAATTGCCGATAATACGCCAAAAGAGTGCACCTTTGCCAATTGCATTTGGTTTGTTTTTTCCGCAGCCTTAATAGAAATTACGAGTCAACCATCTTTTGAAATTTGAAGTTGCGCGTTTAAATTATTGTTTATATTGGAAAATGACTTCCACACACCCAATCTTGGGTGCCGACTTGTGAGCAAATCATTCTATATCCCTTATAGTTGCTATTTATTTAATAAAAAAGATATTGTAAGAAATAAAATAATAAATCTCAATTTCTAATTAAAAAATAATGATCAATATATATATATATATATATATATATATATTATAAATATGACAAAATATAAATCATTGATTTATTTTTAAATGACTAAGATCTATTGTATACGTTACCTCAACCAGTTTAGAGGAGGCAAATCCCAAGGTTCTCAACCTATTGTTAGATCCAGTAATGGATTTTTAATTATTAATTGATATGTTAATGGAATAATTGCTTATAAAAAAAATAATGGAATAATTAATTGCTTCCAAATTAAAATAGGTTTTGTTATATTTCGTCACTTTTTTTTTTGAAGAAAATATTTCCTCTGTTCTTTTGTATCTATCTTTTAAAAAATTTATGTAAAAATTTTAAAATTTAATAATTTTTGTTATTCTAGTAAAGGTTATGAACTTTTCTATTCTACCCTTATTCATTTATACTTTACAGTAAATGAATATGTGTTAATTAACTAAATATTACGTGGAAAGTAGGGATATAGATATCAAAAGAATAATTAATATTTTTTTAATAAAATTAAGATATCTCTATAGCCAAAAGTCGTGAGAGTAATCTTTAGAGGTGTAGAAATTATCAAAATGAATTTTATCTCTTCTAATTAAATCTTCTTCTTATGCATAATTAGAGAATCAAATCCATATTATTATATGTAAAAAACTCAATTTTCTATCAACTATACTAGACTTTATCAGTGTAATCAATGTGATCTTAAACTTTGAAAATAAGAAACAAATAAAAACAAAAATATTTTAAAATTTGACAATTTTAAAAAAGAATAGTGAGTATATTTATAATAAACTCAGCGTACGAATCAAGCAAATCAAAACCCTATCTCAATGTAATTCAAGAATGCCACGACTACAAACCTCAAAGCCCTAAGTACGATAAATCATATATATGATTCTGGATCATACCATTTGGATCGATTTTCAAATGACACGTAACCATTTTCATCTTGAACATGTAACAATTTTTCCATAAGAAAAAAGTTTTTTTTTACAATAAACCAACTGTTAATTATTAATAGACAAATATATGAACATAATATAATTTTAAGGGTTTAATTTTTATTTATAGTTAGCATAAATTTTTTTATAACATCAAATAATCATAAGTCATTCTAAGCATGAGTCTAAAATAGTAAATATTATACTATTTAATAAATTTATCATACACAACAATTTGTTATTGAGTAAATGTTATGTATGGCTTAATAAAGATATAGACATTTGACCTAAATTATTTATAGAGACTTACATAAAATTTAACAAATAATCAATAGTGTATTGAAAAAATATGTCTAAGATTTTTTTAATATATATAAAATCAGCAGTTTCAATAATTTTTTCAATAAAACATAAAAAAGAAAATAAAATCAATCAAAGAAGTAAAATAATATTAAATAGTTCTTGTTATTTGTTATCAAGCACAGGTTGAACATGATCTAAATAATGAGTTCGTTTTTTCATGACATAAGTATGAGTCGTAGGTTAGAGAACCTTCAAACAATCAAACATGGAGTAGTCTTATAGACAGGGCATTGTTTTTTCTGTATGGAGAATGCAAATCTGAAAAAATATTCTTGACTGGTGAGTTTCACATGTTCCCTTATTTTCTGTCTCAATAATAATAATAATAGAAAGGCAATACAACCCAGAGTTCAATGAATGATTGAAATAAATTTCCTTAGACGCAGTCTATGATTTAGCATTTTAGATTTGTCACGCTAGAGAATGACACGCACAATATACTCACTACTAACTGCCAATTATCAAAGGGAAAAAAAAGTGTTCCACATTTTTTAAGTTTATTTGTCTTTTACATTCATGTAATTAAACATGAATATGAATTCAGTAAGAATGAATACACTAATAGTGCTAAAAAATTTGTGATATGTGAGATATTTGTTGATTTCTACGCTAATAATTTTTTTATTTGTAAGAATTAAATATTATATTAAGAGATTTACAATATTTATATATCTTACTCAACTAATGACAAAAACTCATACTTATAAAATGATATTTTTTGAGTTGAAAATCTATTTTTTTTACATTATGACAGTGAGTTAAAAATAAACTGATTCAGTAATTAGAAATTAATTAAGAAAAAAATAATCACTAAATAAAATAATTCAAAGACTAATAATTTTGGGCCTGAAGTAAATAAGTTATATTATAAAATATACTTTTTATTGTCTCATAATAAGTGTCTAGGAAAAAGAAAAAATAAAGTCACAAAATAAATATTATTTTAACTTTTTAATGTAATATTATTTTTTATGCTTAGTATTTTAATATAATATTATTAATAAGATTATTTTCGTATTTTTATTTTATTTTTTACTATTTTTTCTTAGTTTGTATAAAAAAATTTAAGAGGACACTTATGATGGAAAATTATAAAACATTAATACATATATAGATACAGATTATAACATGTTGAATAGGGGCAGACCTATGCATTAGGAAAATGGGGCCGTGGCCCCCCTCATTTTTTTTAAAATTTCATAAATAATATAAATATTTTAATTATATATATTTTTTTAATTTATAATTATTAGATAAAATTTTACTCTATTTTAAAAGGTTTTGTTGCGTGGCCTGTTTGGCTTTTCTTTGCAGTTCCAGCCCACGAATGTTAAATAAATATCCTTAAAAAAATATAGGATACATTTTTAAAATTAATTTAAGTTTAATGTAATTTGAAAATTTTAAATTCTTTTATTAGTAAAAATGTAGAACATATCTAATGATATTCATATAAACAACTTAATTATGTTATTTTAATCTTAAGCAACTCAATTAATTTTCTTTCCAATAAGTATTTTTATTAATAAGTTGCTTAGTTCATAAATATTTTATTTCTCTTTCCTAATTTTTTATTATTATTTTTAGCTAAGAAACAAAGACATTACTAAGAAATTTACAACAATCACATATTTTGTGTGCAACCAACTGAACTATATCCTTTTGATAATAGTTAAGTAACTCATGAGTAATACTTGTTCATATAAACAACTCTCTTCAATATTAAGCATCCCAAAATCACATGTGACACACCAAAACAATATTTTTTTTGTTAAGCAACTCCCATTATAGATGGTCTAATAAATTATTTATTAATTGAACTTGTCATATTCAATTATGTAACTAATATAGAATTACACAACTACATTATAAGAGTTTAATGGTTAGGAATTGATAATAAAAAATAATTTTATATTATCATTCAATTATAAATCATTACTTATATAACTTTTAAATATTATTATAAAAGTCAACAAACTTATTACACATTAATTTGTTGATTAGATAATTGTATAAAATTATTTTACCCTATCAATGCATATTCATTTTTCTTACATTATAATATTAGCAAACATATGTTTGAAAATTTTGTTTGTTTCTTATCTCATATATGGAAGTTTTTTTATTTATTTTATTTTCATGTATGTTAATTTGTATTATATGCATTAAAAATGTAATTAATTTAAATATTTGTTTTCATAATTTAATTATTTTAATTTCTATTATTGACCGTTGTCAATGATAAATAAAAATAATTTTTCAGAAAATTTGTCATCATTGACCCTCTTAATTTTCGATCCTAGGTCTGCTCATGATATTGAATATAAAGATAAAATTTAATAGATTGTAAAAGACATATCTAAAGTCGCATTATTCCCATGAACATGGTTTGATGATATAAACCCTTAATTAATCTTGAGAGAATTACTGATGACTTTCCTAGAGACTCTTTAAGAGAATGTAACTAAGAGGGGAACAACCATAAAATATAAATTTGCTTAATGAAATAATAAATTTATAATCCCCTAGCAATGATAGAGACCTCTCAATTCTCATAAGACTATTTATTGAATGATTGATCCAACCCATTAGAGAATCAGTTTCATCTAAAAATAATATGTAGTTCACATATAATGATGATGATTATCATATCTATAATTGTGTATTGATGATGCTAAAAGATAATTTATTAATTATTGATTTATACTAATCCACAATAAATATTTTAACAACTTATTATTGGATAAATGGAGTATAAGATAAGGAAAAAACGAATAGAGTTGTGAAATGAGTAAACAAAAAAAGTAAGAATTGTTCTAGTATTACATAATTAATGCGTACATGGAGCTCATGTTATGATTTTAATCAATGGTATTGTTAACCCAACCTTATTGATTAAGGAATTAATAACAAAAAGTTTTAATTGAAAATTATGTTAGGAACGTATCAAAAATTACACTAGAATGCGTTAATAATATTTTTAACATTTTATTTGTATTTTTAAAGGACATTAGTTAATATTTATCATAATTTATTTACCAAACAATTATTTGTCATTAATAAATAAAAAAATTCAATTAGTGTTTATATATTTATGGGCAGGTTATAATTTCAATTAAAAATAAAAGTGTTTCTTTATTAATAATAATAATAATTTTAATTTTTACTCTTATAAATAATTAAAAGTATTTAATAAAATTATCGACAGTTATAATATAAGTAAAATATATGTGTAGAGAATGAATAGACATCACGAAAGTAAGGGGGAAAAAATAATATATTGTAGTAAAAAATAATATAATAAATGTCCATGAGGATCTCTATATTTGATAATCTATGCTTGTGATTATCATTAGACTATTCGAGGATAATAAATGTTATAAACTCTCTCATATTTAACTCTTACTTATAAAAAAATACACACACCCATCCATGTGACATCACACACATATATATATATATATTCAAAAAGATTGAAATTTATAGATGAAAAATATAAATTAATTTAATTTAATTTTTTTATTTATGTCAAAAGTCTTTTGCTCTTTTTCATACTTAATTCCTACGAATAAAAGAAAAATACACACCCCTCTATGTAAAATCACATATATATCCAAAAGGTTGAAATTTGCATCGAAAAATATAAATTTATTTTATTTTATTTTATGAGAAGAGTCTTTTGTTTTAAGCTTAAAGAAGGCACGGGAATGAAGATTTATATAATTAAAATCGAATTATTTAAAAAATATATATAATATTCCAATATAATTTCTAATACATATATCTCCAACATAATTTTTAATATATGATTTCTTTATTATTAATTCTTTAACCAGTGTGTTTAAAAGAATATTTATTATAGTATATAACAGCTTGATTTATACTACTTATGGCGAACCTTCAAGTGATCAATTTGAACAAAGAATAATCAATATATGAATAAAACTATTATCCAAGGATTCTAAAGGCAGATAGATGATAAAAAAACAAAACAAAAAAATGATACATAAATTAATAATCTGTAATTTTTAAACACGTACTGCAAAGCCATTGCTATCTGCATGTCACGTTGAACTTTTAGGTCCATGATTCCCGTGATATTTTGAATGGTTTCAAGACAAAACATTAATGTTCTGGATTAGTTAATGAATAATGTGTTAAACACTTAAACGTAACCTACATTTTTATTTTTGGGATCGTGAAAGCCTCTTTTTTTTTATATATTTTATAAAAAAATAAATGTTACCTACTTCCACTCTGTATATAAAAATATCTAATTTACGAAGATCAATAAAAAATTAAATTATTTTTTAAAATATTTATAGAATTAAATAATTTAACTAGTACACTCTCCTGTCATTATTATAAAGTCCTAATTAATTCAACAAGATTAAAAAATTTAGTTAATTTAATTAAAGAAATTAATTTTTTCGTAAATTATTTTTTCTTTCCAAAATTATCCATATGAAGAAAACTAACCAACATTAATAAATTATATTTCTCACCTTATCACATTATTCTAGAACTAATTTTAATTAAAGTTATTTTAGTGAAAAAATAGTTAATATATGATAACTAGAGGAAGTAGTTATATTTAAGGAAACTATTCGTAATTTATGGGATAATTTTTCGATTAATATGCGTGACTTATATTATTAATATCTCATTTGATAGAAAATGAGTGAATATATTATGATGCATATCAAAAGTGTGTTTAACGGCAAGTTTATATGTACAATGGATCTTAAGTCTGGATATTATATCCTAGACACTATATAATAAGGAGCAGTCCAAGAGAATAAATGGTTGAGAAGGCTTTGTCAATTACTTTGCACAAATCAAATTGTCACGATTAAACTATATCACTTCGAGAAAATAACATACAGGAAGGCACATGGTTATGATTTCGATTATACCTTTAATTTCCCTTAATTTCCATTCTATTTGAATCATCATCAAACTTCTATTGCAAATTATTCCTCTCTTATAGATCGCATGCATACAAGTATGAACCTAGGCCTCCTGATTCCATACAAACAATAATCACCTTGCAGTGATTCAAGCACAAACACCTCCCACAGGGTAATATAATTCTTCCATTAAGTTTATCTAGACTTCACACTTATGGTTCCCCTATGCTTCTTGACCTTCCAGATCACAGAGATCTTAAATGAACTATATTTGGGTGACTATTGGGAGTACACACCCTTCTTGGTACTCTGTCAGGGTACTGACAACTAACCATGGATATGCTTAATTTCTATTTGTCAAGGACGCCAAGCTGACATACATGAGTCTCTCAGCTCAGTTGAGAAATCACAACCTATTCTACCCCAAAGGACTCTGGTATCTTACGGACATCCCTCAAGTACCATGTTGTACTCAACCCAATTATTTTCGTAGGTTTTGACACCTCACACATGTCTCTCATTACTAGGACTTGTCATTTAAGGACTCATCCTTCTTCTCTAAATTTTGGCAGAGCTTCCTCTATGCTTCATATTTTGTCATTATATTTTCATAATATTACACATTTTATCTCCTAATGACATATCATCATGATATTAGTATTACATCGTTGTCATGTGTCATCCATCCATATCAATACTATGTCAGCATCAAAATCCCATGCCAGTGGTCAATGTTGTCACGTCAACATCAACTAATGGACTTAACCAATACTAATGCAAACATACATTTTGAGTCGTCCATTATACTATCAATTATATGCAAATCAGTGTTAAAGAATAAGCGGTATAACATTTTGTAAATATATAGAGACTTTTTACATTAACTGATACCAAAAGTATTCTAGTATTGAATAAAATTTTAATCAATATAGAAAAGAGGTCTACATCGGTTCAAATTATAATTAATCTAAAAGTCATGATTTGTTGTAAAATATTTATTATGTTTTATACACTTTCGAACACACACACGCCTGCACGTAAGCATCCAAGTTGAATATACATAGTTTAAATTCATCTTATTTATTTAATAAATTCAATTTTTAACTCAAATTCAACCCATTTAATTTATCAATCAAATTCAACAAATTAATTTTTGATTGCTAGTCAGTGATTATCCATACACATAAGGTTCCAAGATTTCTATTTTCAAGGCCAAGTGACAATTGTTTCACGGGTTTCAGCCTTTCACATGATCAGCACACGATTTTCGGAGTTCGGTTGCATTATTATTATTAATCACGCTTGAGATAGAAGGCGTTCAAATATGAACACCAACTGCAAACCCGTGTTTATAATCAAACTTAGGGAATGTTTAACTTAAAAATCGTGGCTCATCGATCTGCTGACATGTGTAAATGTAGTCCTGTAGCGATTACTCAATTAAGCAGACAACTTTGATAAGCTAAGTGTGATTAGATGCATATCGTAATTTCTCAGCATGTTCTTCGACGACAGGAGTTGAGTTGTAAGAGACAAATACAGAGTAATAAGAACAATCTTGAGCCCTCGTAATTATTCATTCTTAATAATCCATGAAAAATGACAAAAACCCGCAATATCCTAGTTGTTGAGATTAATCAAACTACTTTGAAAAATTTCAGAACAACGTATGCGTGAAATGATTTCAATTTTCATCGACTTGACAACTAACCACACTGCAAAATTCTTACATGGTTCCAAACTAGATATTATATAATATCATACTCTTTCTTACGTGCTGACCCGCTGCCAGCTTGTCAAATTTTCTCATCCAATGGGCTCACTCACATCATCACATGGGCCTGGAAATAAACCTAATTATATTAAACCTTAAAATTTGAAGACACGCATCAATCTTACCCTATAAAACCCGCACTTTTTCTCTCCAAGCTCACACACCAAACCAAAGTAAGTGTTCTAAGAGTGAATACCATAGTGAGAAATGGCTTCCAAGGGTGCAATTCTCTTGTGTCTGAATGTTCTCTTCTTCACTGTGGTTAGTTCCACATATGTGCCATGCAATCCACCCCCCAAAACTCCCAAACACCCACCTGTCCCAAAGCCACCTTCCCCAAAGCAAGTTTCTTGCCCCAAGGACACTGTTAAGTTTGGTGTGTGTGCTGATGTGTTAGGTTTGATTAACGTGCAACTTGGCAAGCCACCAAAAACCCCATGCTGCAGCCTCATTCAGGGTCTTGCTGATCTTGAAGCTGCAGTGTGCCTTTGCACTGCTCTCAAGGCTAATGTGTTGGGCATCAACCTCAATGTTCCAGTGAACTTGAGCTTGCTTCTCAACTACTGTGGAAAGGGTGTTCCCAAGGGATTCGTCTGCTACTAAATCAACACTTCGAATGTGTAGTTTCTTAATGTTAAGTATGTCTTAAGGTTCTATATTGTGCTATATTCGTTATTCATCAATCTATGAACTTTGTTGTTTTGTTTTTCCGTCTGGCACGTGTCATTTATAGCCAACGAACATTTCGTTCGTAATTGGTTATTATTACTATTGTTGTTGTTGTGATGGTTGAAACTTGAAAGGCTTCTCGTGGTCTTTCTTGTAGCCTCGCCACACTACTCCTTTTGTATTCTAAGTGAAAATTCTTCTAATAAAAAGTTCTACATTTAAGCTAAAGATCCATTATTTATCAATCTTCCTTTCCCTTATCTCCTATTTCTTTTCTCAATTTCCATTTTAGCATTCTACAGTACTTATGAAATCTTGTAAATGTATGGCTTGACAGTGGAAGGTTTGGGTAACTTGTAGGAGCTTTTGGCTTCAGACTTTATTATCCCCATTCTACATAAAAATAATTAGAACTCTAATAATGTAGAGACAGGTGCTAGCTGAGTAAAATTATTCTTCACTTGCTTTCCTTCTTTTCTAAATCGAATCAATAGAAAGACTGAATGGAAGCTTTTCAATAATCTTCCGAATAAAGAGAGATCGAAGTGTACAAAAGGAAAACGACAAAGGTGAAGATTTTCACTTTCAGCAATGAAATAATTTTGACAAAAATGATGCCGGGAGTTTAAATATGTTGGTGGTACCTAATTTACATGTTATTTTTTTAAATAATATTTTTTTTTGTCTTTATTATTTTATTTTAGTTCTTGTATATTTTTTCTTCTTATTTTGGCACTTATAATATTTTGTTCATTTTGAATAAGTTCCTTTGAAAAAAATGCTAGGACTAAAAGCAAATTATGAACATATTAAAAGGATCAAATCAAAATAACAACAACCAAAATAAAAAATGAAAAATTTACATGGACCATTTTTAAAAAATAATTTTATAAGGACATAAAAAAAAATTTATATAACAGAGATAAAAAAAATATAAGCCTATGATAAGAAATTATTTATATAATCTAGGATATGTAATTACTCCGATCTCGATTATGAGAAAAAAATATAGTTCACATTTAATAAGAAAATTAATTAACTTATTAATTTGTGTCATTTTCAATTAAAAAATAATAACTTTTCTAAAATTATCCTTCATTAGATCACTTGATATTAAGTATAATTTTGTTTAGCCATATTATATGAAGAATATTTTGGAGAGGGTCTTATTAAATAAGATATAGATAAATAATATTTGCTAATTATATTCGAGATAAAAAAAAAAATAAACTTTGTTGTTTATATTCGAGGCCAAATGGAGTAATCAAGTTTCATTTAAGTCTTTCTCGTAATTGAAAAATTGAAAACTTGTACTTGTATTTATTTTGATTTTGATCGATTTTACATGCCAATACCATTTTGATTTGGCATATTGTATTGCTTGTTTAAATTAGGGTATGTATGTTTAGCATAGTATAGCTATGTAAATCTAGGATAAGCACGATATTCTAATAGAAGCTTAGTAACTCTTCTGAACTATTTTTTTGGCTTATTTTTATCATAAACTTGTTAATTTTTAGTGAACATTATCACTAACTTTTTAATTTGTGGTGCATTTTACTACTAACATAATTGTAACTTTTATCCCTAACTAATTATTTTTTGATAAATTTCACCCAAATCTTTTAATTTTTGACGAATTTTATTTTTAATTTTTTTTGACAAATTATATTCTCAACTTTTATGCTTATTAATTGATAAATAATAGAGGATAAAATTTACAAATTTCTTAAAAGTTGAGTAAAATGCATCAAATTAAAAAATTAAAGATAAAATTTGTCAATAAATAAAAAAATTGAGGATAAAAATACAATTAAGTCTTTTTTTTATATTAACTTTAGGATGATTCATTACATGGTGTTGTAATCGATTAAACCAAGTTCCAAGGCTTCTTACCAAAATAACAAGTTACTGTTATAATTGATTATCAATCAATTACAATCAATTAGACGAAGTATAAACTGAGTTTTGAAAGAAATAATGTTATTGATTTAATTGATTATACTTATCAATTAAGATAATCAATTACATAATGAACAAAAACATGTTCATACAAGAATGCACCTTCAATGTTTTAATCTATTGCACCTCGAGTTAATCATCAATTACATCATGTTTCTTGTGGTTCTTGTAAAAACAGTGCCTTACTCTTTTAATCGATTATGCACGTAATGTAATCATTAAAATAATTAGTCTAAAGCTTTCCTTGAATCAACCAATAAAAATTTAATCAATAGCATATTGATATTAAGTTAAACTATGAAATATTATAAAAGTCCACAACTCCTCGTTTGAACTGTAACACTCATATTCAAGAATCATGAGACCCACCTTCTTTGAGAGTTTTGAAGCTTATCAAGCAGGAAGAAATACATGTTTTATTACGTCTTTGGTTTACATCAAGTGATCATCAAAGCTTAATTATCTCTCTTCATCGATTAATTGCGCTTAATTATTGGATTCTTCACATAAGGTGAATTTTTTTCCTAAACATTTTCTTTCTAAGGTTTGCGTAGATCTGAGATAAGGTTTTTCAGACATTTCTTATGGAAGGGTTGTATAAAGGTAGGGTCATTGTGTTTTCTTCTTGAGGGTTCAAGAAGAGGGTTTATTTTAATCTCATTGTGTGTGTACATGCATAGTGTTTGTAACAACTTTGAAACTAATAGCAAAAATCTCAAAATAGGTTGTTGAGGTAACTAAATGTAGATCAACTATGACCAAAACGGTGTAAAATTCTAGGTGTATCTCTCTCTGTCCTTCGTTAGTTTTGTTTTTTGGATAAAATTGTTAATTACCTATTCTATCTTTAATGATTTTATGTAACATTGAGTTTGAGGATATGAGCTAAGGCATCCAATGATAATAACTCAATTGATAAGTATTTTCATAATCCAAATATGATTTGAGGAAAAAGATTTTCAATTTTTCATGATTTTGAAAAAAAAATCAATTTATCTTACTTGATTTCAAATCATAATATCAACATCTTTTTATTGACAAATATTATTAATTGTTATTATTAATTTTTATTAGTGAAAAAAATTTGAATTTATCATTTTTTTTCTTTTTTTTTTTCGTTTTAACCTCAAGTCAATTTTATAACTTCCACCATAATATTATGTTAGTCAGATTAGATTAGAGAGTACATTTTGTCGCTTCTAGTAAATATTAACTATGAATCACAACTAACTATGAACACAAACCAGTAACAAAACTATTGAAAATTTCATACCAATTGATCTCATCAGTTGACAACTAACCATATTGCAAAATGCATGAGGTCGATTCCATACTTGATTATTAGTATTATTATATTCCTTATTCCATGCTGACCCGATGCCAGCTTGTTTGATTTCCACCCATGGGTTCACTCACATGAACCTCCAAAATATGTTGGAAGGAGGATATTTGAGAAAGGAAAGGTTTTAGAAAGTTTTGGAGGAAGAGAACACTTGTATAACTACATAACTCTTTTCTCTTGACTTGGTACAAAATGGTGGATATGACCCATATTTATACTAATGACACCTCCTTAACTAATGACTAGAATTGTGCCAACACAACTCTTAACTAGTGATTACAATTCATTCTCTAGAATTCTTCATAATTTTCCTAGCCTAGATATTTCCATGGTAGTTTCTAGGTTGGACTATTCTAGATATTTGTATGGAGAAATCTAAAGTGGATTACTCTAGAATTTGGACTACACACTTCTTGGATATTTATAGATATTAGGTCATTTAACAATTAAGACCAATGGATCAAAAAACTAAATTAAGTTTAATATTCAACACCCCCTTAAACTTGATTTTGTAACTCCAAGCAATCTTCTCATATTGACAAGGTCTTCATTCTTGAGTGGCTTGGTGAAGATATCTGCAACTTGTTCTTGAGACTTCACATACTTTATATGCACCTCATTTCTTGCAATGCATTCCCTTATATAATGATAGCGTGTATCAATGTGCTTGCTTTTGTCATGGAAGACCGAATTCTTTGCTAATGCTATTGCAGATTTGTTGTCAACATAAATATTTGTTGGCTCCTCTTGTTGCATATTCAACTCCTTCAGCAAATTCCTGAGCCAAATAGCATGGCAGACACACGATGTTGTTGTGACATACTCGGCTTCACAAGTAGACAGAGTAACAATAGGTTGTTTCTTCGACATCCATGTGAAAGCAATATCTCCCATGAAGAACACAAATCCAGTGGTGCTTTTTCTATCATCCATGTCTCCGGCCCAATCGTTATCACTGTATCCAACAAGTTTATATTCATTAGAGGATGAGTAAAACAAGCCAAAGTTGATAGCCTTTAATATAGCATTGTAGCTTTCAAGTGTGTGGTAGTTGGAGATTCCATGTAGCGACTAACGAATCCAACAACAAAGAGGATGTCAGGTCTGGTGCATGTCAAGTAGCGCAAACTTCCAACTAAGCTTTTGAAGAAAGTAGGATCAACATCTTCTCCTTCACCATACTTGGACAATTTAACTCCACATTCCATTGGGGTGTTGATAGACTTGCAATCGTCCATCTTGAATTTCTTCAGTATCTCCCTTGCATAACCTTCTTGAGTGATGAAAATGACTTCTTCTTTCTGCTTGATTTCAATGCCGAGATAGTATGCCATCTATCCAATGTCAGTCATTTCAAACTCATTCTTCATTACTTTCTTGAAATCTTCGAACATCCTTGGATTATTTCCTGTGAAGACAAGATCATCCACGTATAAGCACACGATCAAAATATCTCCATCTTTGAGCTTAACATAAAGTGCATGCTCATAAGGGCATTTGATGAAATCGTTCTCTTGGAAGTACTTGTCTATTCGACTATTCCAAGCTCTTGGTGCTTGCTTTAGCCCATAGAGTGCCTTCTTTAGCTTCAATACCTTATCTTCTTGTCCTTTGACTTCATACCTTGCTGGTTTCTCGATGTACACTTCTTCTTCAAGTACTCCATTCAAAAATGCTGACTTTATATCCATTTGGTGTATGCTCCACTTGTTTTGAGCTGCCAAAGAAATAATTAGTCTAATAGTTTCTAAGCGAGCAACAAGAGCAAATACCTCGTCATAATTGATTCCTGCTAGTCGACTATAGCCTTTTGCCACCAATCGCGCCTTGTATCTTTCAACTTCACCCATAACATTCTTTTTAGCTTTGTAGACCCACTTCACACCAATTGCCTTATGCCCTTTTGGAAGTGAGGTTAACTCCCACGTTTTATTCTTCTCAATCGCCTTGATTTCTTTTGTAACGACCCCGTATGCATCCAGTTCATTAACATTAAAATATGGTCTTAAATGCAGCAATACTTAACGTAATTAAGTAAATACGGAAGCATTAAAATAAAACAAGATGTCATCTTACGTCATACAATAACACTAAAACATTATGTATGGAATATATACATCACGGCACCCGGGTTCTGTTCCAAAAGATACATCATAGTACAAACCCATGCCGGGTTACAAAATATACAACAAAATTGAGCCACCAGGCTCACACAAAACTGCCTTCCGATTTTCGCTCCCTTGAACCCAACCTCGGTCTCTTGTTCGGGATCCTCAATTAGTAGCCATCTCGGCCTCGGTCTATCCGGCCTGTCAATTGAGATCCACCAAACAACCCCTACTCGGGTCTCTTACCCCGGGCCTCGTCCTCCTCTCTTTGGCTAGCACCTGCAATAAAATATAATCTCCAACCGGGGTGAGATACAATCTCAGTAAACTCAGGGTTCTTGGAGACTCACCTCCCTCTGGTTCACTTCCATAGTACATAACATTTATATTGGCATTACAAATAACATAGCCAACCCGGCCTTTTAAGAAAATAATATATGTACATAACCACATCAACGTTACATTCCATCACCCATATGCAATTTAGCCAGCCAGTGCAGATATCATACACAATTGCATATAAGATATACAAGTTAGACAGCCAGTACACATAAAGTGCACTCTTGTATATCTTCCAGTGTACTCCGCGTACACATCACGTATCTCCGCCTGAGGTTCCAGACCCCAGACTCCGCGTGAATTCCACCAAAGACATGCACAAATGTAAAACTAGATATACAACTTAGCCAACTAGTGCACTCCACGTACACAATTGTATATCTAGTTATACAAATTAGACAGCCAGTGCACATCTCCATTACATGTATGTTTTCAATCAAAAAACAATAACACACAATGTAAATACACGCACCATGACATCCAATTACCATCACTCCCCAGGAGTATGGTGGAACACAATCAAAGGAACAAACTCCCAAGAACAAAGAACTTACCTTCTCTGATTCCAGCACTGATGACCTCAGCCCTATGTTCACAACCATAGATATCTTCTTTATCAAGCCCTACACCAGGCACCAAAAGATATCAAGAACGGTTCTCAACCCTCTTATGAAAAGAACCCAGTTCTTTTCTAGACCTCAAACATAAACCTCCAATGTTGACTTGTAAACCCCCAAAATATCTGAGCATACAAAATACTCAAAACCCAGAAAAGTTAGCTTTCTAGGTGGAACCTTCATCACAACAACCTCCTAAGCATATTCTCCAAAGACATAACAGCCAAAACCAACCCTAACTCATATGTGTCATTTTTCCTCTTAACTCCAAACTCAAAGGAAATGGTAAAACTTACATGTCTTACCTTAAAGATGACAAGGGAGGCTTGTGGACAACTTCTAAAAGCCTGGATGTCCTTACGGTGTCTTCTAAGTCTTAAAGGTTGAAACTTTAACTTCTTGGAGAAATGATCCCCTTGTCTGATGATTCTTTCAAAGAATAAAGGGTGAGAACTAGTTTGTATAGTGATATTCTTCAATCCTTACGTTGGCTGTGAAGATGTTTAGGCTAAGGAATGGTTATCTAAGAAGCTTTTTCTCACTTTAACAATGGAAGAAATATGGAATAAGAGAAAGAAAGTGTTTTAACAAAGACGGTGGAAATAAGGTTACTACTGAAATATCTCACTCCTGCATATCTTATATAGCCCATAAGTTAGCACGCGTCATAAAATAGTAGGAGAGCTTTCCCGCTTCAAAACAACAAGTAGGGAGTCAACACGTGTCACTCGAATTAGGTGAATATGTAGAATCTACACGTGTCACAAGGCTAAGTCTGGGTTAACAGCAAACACTGATTGTTTTAATCACTTATAAATACTTATGTGGTCGATTTCATAAGAACCCGTCCTTGGTACTATAGTACGTCCAATGTTCCCTCCTCCTCCGACCTCATCCAACCTAATCCAACCTATCCCGAACTCATCCGAGTTCCTACCTTGGTACTTCACACGTCCAAGGTTCCTCCCAACCGCTTCCGGGATCACTAACTCGATAATTCTATCACTAGGGGTTGCGAGCTCTTCCGGTTTCTCTACGTGGTAGCTCTTACAAGTCAACAAAAAATACGAGCTCCTCCAAGCTCATCCGAGATCACTACCCGGTTGCTCATCTGAGATTACAACTCGGTAACACATCCGAGCTCATCCGAGATCACAACACGATCCCGGATTTGAAAAGTTGCTATCTACACCCCTCCCATATCTGAGTTCCAAAATGCATCCCCCTAATGTGACAACTTAGTCATATGAACCCGGATTTATCACAGGGTCATTATATCTTCATCCATTGCATCTCTTCACTTTTTGCTTTGGACAACTTCTTGTAAACTCACTGGCTCACAATCAGCAAAAAGACAAAATAAAGTGAGATTATCTTGATTCTTCGTTACCTCATAAAGTTCTTGCAAGCTCTTGAAACGTGGTACTATTTCGCTTGAACTTTCAGTTGAAAATGGGTCTTCTTGTTGACTTGCAGTTGGTGAAGTTGGGAGAGTAATAATCTCTTGTCTTTCTTACTCCATCTTTGGTTGCTCCATTTCTTCGTCCTCCATCAAGTTGGGAGTAAGTTGTAGTTTTCATCTTGTAGATCCCAATGTCATTCTTCTTCTTCATTGAACTCCACATCACGACTAATGATGGTTTTTTTATTTTTCAGATTATAAAGCTTATAGCCTTTAGAATTAGAATCATACCCGATGAATATGAACTTCTCACTTTTTCATCAAGCTTTGACCTCTTCTCATCATGAATATGCGCATAGCCTATGCTTCCAAACACTTTGAGATGAGAAATCCAGGCTTTCTTCCACTCCATGCTTCTTGCGACGTCTTTCCCCACACGCTTTTTGTTGGCTAACGATTTAGAAGCTAGATCGCAGTTGCCACGGCTTCAGCCCAAAACTCCTTTGGCATCTTCTTACTCTTGAGCATGCTTCTTACCATGTTGAGAATGGTTCTATTCTTGCTTTCAGCTACTCCATTTTGCTGTGGGCTTCTAGGAACGGTTAAAGGCCTTCAGATTCCATTATGATCACAAAATTCTTGGAATTCTTTGGAAGTGAACTCTCCACCTCTATCGGATCTCATGGCTTTGATTTCGCGTCCACTTGCTTTCTCAACACTTGCCTTGAACTTCTTGAAGACTCCAAACACCTCGAATTTTTGCTTTAGGAAATAGACCTACGTCTTCCTTGAAAAATCATCTATGAAGAGAAGAAAGTAATTACTCTTACCGAGTGAGCTTGACTTTAATGGTCCACAAACATCTGTATGTATAAGCTCGAGCTGCTTGTTGGTTCTTGACGAAGACTCCTTCAGAAAGCTCTTTCGACATTGCTTCCCAAGTAAGCATCCTTCACATAGCTGGTCAAGTTGACTGATGGAAGGCAATCCTCTCACCCTCTCCTTCTTGTATAAAAGCTCAAGACCACCAAAGTTGAGGTGTCCAAATCGCATATGTCATAATCAGGATGCATCCTTATAGCAAGCTTTGAGACACTTTGCAATATCTTGTTGAATATTTAGCAGAAACATTCTATTTCTTGTCATAGGCACTTTAGCGATCAAGTTGTTTTTATTATCTCTTAAAGAAAAAGTATTATTCTTTAAGTGAACATCGTACCCTTTCTCCAAGAGTTGTCCCAAACTCAAAATATTGTTCTTCATATTAGGCACATAGTAAACATTAGAAATGAATTCGTGCCTACCATCCTTTAATCAGATAAGAATTTTACCTTTGTCTTTCACTGGTGCCTTTGATTCATCTCCAAACGAAACATTTCCATTCACTGATTCGTCAAGTTCCACGAACATGTCTCTCTTTCCACACATGTGATTGCTTGCTCCAGAGTCTAAATACCATGTATTGTCTTGTTCTCGTACGTTGTCTTTGCGTACCATCAACAGAGTGTCATCTTCGTGATTCCTCTTCTCCACATAGTTTGCCTTCTCCTCAATCCTTTTTGTAGGGACTCTACATTCGGAAGCATAATGACCAAACCTTTGACAGTTGTAGCACTTGACTTGAGACTTGTCACGTCTTGGTTGGGAGCTACCTCTTCCACGACGTCTTGTTGAGCTCTCACTTCGATCTTCATTGGCATAGTTGTTGAAGAAGCCTACTCTTCCACGTCCACGACCTCTTCCTCGACCATGATATCCTCCTCGTCCTCTTGTGTTGCCAAGGTCCTTTTCTTTTTCTTTGGAGTTGAGTTGTGACTGAAGTAGTTGTTCACCAGCCCCTTGCTTCTTCTTTTGTTTCTCCTCATAGGCTTGTAAAGAGCCTAAGAGTTGCTCTATTGCCATAGCTTCTAAATCTTTTGTTTCTTCTATGATGGTGACAATATGATCGAATTTTGAATCTAAAGATCGCAAAATCTTCTCCATAATTTTTACATCATCTATCTTTTCTCCATTTCTTTTTAATTAATTAGTCATCGTCAAGACTCTAGAAAAATAATTTGATATACTTTCGGCATCTTTCATGTGTAAAATTTCAAACTCACTTCTTAGAGTTTGAATATGTACCTTCTTGACTGGTTCAGCACCCTTGTAAGAGGTTTGTAGCTTCTCCCATACTTCTTTTGCGGTGGTTGCCTCTGAAATTTTCTCAAAAGCATCATCATCTAATCCTTGATAGATGAGATAGAGAGTTTTCTTGTCTCTTTTTCTTGAATCCTTCAAGCTATCCCTTTGAGCTTGGGATAGAGTAACTTCTTCTTTTGGCTCATCGTAGCCTTTCTCTACCATTTCCCACACATCTTGTGATCAGAGGAGGACCTTCATCATGATACTCCAATTATCATAATTGCTCTTGGTGAGCATAGGGACTTGGAAATGAACCATGTTGCTACTTGTCATCTCTCTAAAATAGGATCTTAAGGCTCTTGATACCACTTTGTTGGAAGGAGGATATTTGTGAAATGAAATGTTTTAGAAAGATTTGGAGGAAGAGACCACTTTTATAACTACACAACTATTTTCCTTCTTTTGATACAAAATGGTGGATATGACCCATATTTATACTAGTGACACCTCCTTAATTAATGGCTAGGATTGTGCCAACACAACTTCTTGGATATTTTTATGGAGTAATCTAGAATTGATTACTCTAGAATTTGGACTACACACTTCTTGGATATTTCTAGATATTGGGTCATTTAACAATTAAGTCCAATGGATCAAAAAATTAAATTAAGTTTAATATTTAACAAAATAAACCCAATTATTTAAAACCTTCCAACGTGAAGAGACTCTCCAATCTTACCTATAAAACCCCCACTCATTCTCTGCAACCCCATCCCAAGCTCACACATACCAAACCAAAGTAAGAGGTATAGTGTTCTAAGAGTGAGCAACTTGTGAGAAATGGCTTCCAAGGCTGCACTTCTTTTGTGTCTGAATGTTCTTTTCTTCACTGTGGTTAGTTCCACATATGTTCCATGCAATCCATCCCCCAAAAACTCCCAAACACCCACCTGTCCCAAAGCCACCATCCCCAAAGCCAGCAAGTTGCCCCAAAGACACTATTAAGTTTGGTGTGTGTGCTGATGTGTTAGGTTTGATTAATGTGCAACTTGGGAAGCCACCAAAGACCCCATGCTGCAACCTAATTCAGGGTCTTGCTGATCTTGAAGCTGCAGTGTGCCTTTGCACTGCTCTCAAGGCTAATGTGTTGGGCATCAACCTCAATGTTCCAGTGAACTTGAGCTTGCTTCTCAACTACTGTGGAAAGGGTGTTCCCAAGGGATTCGTCTGCTATTAAATCAAACACTTATAATGTGTAGTTTCCTATTGCTATATTCGTTATTCATCATTATTCTGTGTATTTCAATATTTGTGTCTGGCACGTGCCATTAGCCAACGAACATTTCGTTCGTACTTGGTTACTATCACTGTTGTGATGCGCTGAAACTTGAAAGGCTTCTTGGTCTTCCTTGTCGCAGCCTCACTATAGTCGTTTGTATTCTAAGTGAAATTTCTACTAATAAATAATCTACATTATTTAATCTATGATTAATTATTTCCGCTACCAATCTTTTTTATTTATTTATTCTTCTCTTTCTCCTATTTGATTTCTTATTTTCCTTTTGATCATTGAAGCCCACACTTAGGAAATGATATATGTGTATCGGCATATTAGAACTCGAATAATCATGGAGAGACACAGAGGCTGTAGAGTAAAATTGTTATTTAATTGCATTTTTTTTCTTTTCTAAATCGAATCCATAGAAAGACTGAAAAGGCTAGGCTTTTCAGTTATCTTTCGCATAAAGAGATCGAAAGAGGACAAAAGAAAAATAATAAAGATTAAAATTTTCACTTTAACCGGTGAAATTATTCTAACACAAACGATATGATAAATTATTACTATTTTTAATTTTTATTCATAAAAATAAAAGATATATACTATAAAATTTATAATAACTTATCCATGCTGTGTTGCTAAACTAATAAGAGTTAATCATTATTGTTTGAACTAACCTTTATATGACTTGTAAATAAGTGTATTTTTTTTCATAAATTAAAAAAATAAATTATATATTATATAAAGGTTAATCAAGACCATCAACATAAATAATGAGACTTCTTTTTTTTTATGCTTCAGAAATATAAAGATAAAAGAAACAAAGAAAACAAGAAACTAGCAAGCTATCTCAGTCTTAAGAACTGAGTTCCAGTAGCATCCACAATAAGATGGATCCTTGAGCTAGATGGGCAGTTATTAAAAACGATCCATGCCAGCTATTATCTTGAGAAGAACCTAACTTAGCCAAGCTATCTGCAACACTATTTCCCTCTCTCTCAAGATATGAAGGAAAGAGAGGGACCAATCTTTGCTCATGAAATCTCTAATCAGCATGATAATGGCGGCTGCTGCAGGATGGGAAAGTTTCACTTCTTTTAAATGAAGTTCAAAACACTTTCAAATTAAGAATCTGATTCACACATAAGGCTTCAGATACCTTTGGACCAAGCAAATTATTGTAAACCTCTGTAGATGGCATGTAGCTCTGGTTTCGCTGGTTTTTGTGGTAATCTGAGACTAATAATTCTCATGATACGACGAGTTCCACATTGATATTTATTGAAGCAAAACAGAACTAGGATTTGTCACTTAAGGTAAATTTTAATTATAGGTTGATTTTTTTTTTTTGTTGGGTGTAAAAGTATGGACTGTAAGCTGGATAAGTTTTAAAAATAAAACATCGTGAAAGATATATGCACATATGCTGTATATAGGTGTTCAAACGTGATTGATTGTCTGCGTGCGGAAGCTCTATTATTATTTATTTATGTTTTGGAATTTTGTTTCTCAAATTGTCATTTGCCACTACCTGCTTGACCTTGTTATATATGTGTATAGTCCTATTCATCTCGATAATGACACTGACACAGTACACACACACACACATATATATATATATATATATATATATATATAATTGTTTTACATGTTTTTATTTATTTAATTCATAAAAAAATTAAATTTAAAAATAATTATATGAATTTAATAATATAAAACATTTATGCAGATTTCTCTGCATATTTGCATTCTGCTGGTGCATTTCTGCTCCTCCCTCTTGTTTGGAGGATTCCTCTAGCTATATAACATAGGTGTTAATATATAGGTTTGTTACTTTCTTTTTCATTGGTATTGGCTTGGTCCCCCATGTTTTGTTGCTTTGTTCCATTTTTTCCTTTAATATATTTTTTGGTTTTTGCTAAAAAAAGAAAAGATAGATAAATAGAAATTGAGTTAGTTAATCATGCACCCATCAAATCAAGTTATATACAACTCAATTACAATTCATTCAAGTTCAACTTTTAATTTAAATTCAACTCATTTGATTCATAAATTAAATTTAATTAATCAATTATTAAATTAAGTCTCAAATTATATTCAAATTGATTTAATTCATTGTAAGTTCTACATTTTCTCCTCTCCTTAAATTTGAGGTCATGAATTGTAGTTGATGTAATTGATGATATGTGTGTATTAAGTCATGCAAGTCAACATTGTCGATCTACGAAATGTTGTAAAAATTGCAGTATAGTCCTAGTCCTTTATATGCATATTAGAGATGTACATCGTGATAATAAAATTGTGAAATAATAAGCTATTAATAAATCATAATAAAAAACCTCGTTAATTACGGAAATACTATGAATAGCAACTAATCATGACCACACACCAGTAAGCAAACCATTGAAAATGTAATACCAGTTATTAACATAATGATTTCATCGAGTTTGACAACTAACCACAATGCAAAATGCAAATTTGGTTCCATACCTGATATTATTGTATTCCTTATTCCATGCTGACCCGCTGCCAGCTTGCCCAATTTCCACCCAATGGGTTCACTAACATGGGCCACCAAATAAACCCAATTATTTTAAACCTTAAAACGCCAAGACGCTTCCCAAATCCTACCCTATAAAACCCCCACTCATTCCTCTCCAACTCCATCCCAAGCTCACACACCAAACCAAAGCAAGAATAGTGTTCTAAGAGTGAGCAACAACTTCAAACACGATTGTGAGAAATGGCTTCCAAGGGTGCACTTCTCTTGTGTCTCAACATTCTCTTCTTCACTGTGGTTAGCTCCACATATGTCCCATGCAACCCACCCCCCAAAACTCCGAAACACCCACCTGTCCCAAAGCCACCTTCCCCAAAGCAACCAAGTTGCCCCAAAGACACCATTAAGTTTGGTGTGTGTGCTGATGTGTTAGGTTTGATTAACGTGCAACTTGGAAAGCCACCAAAGACCCCATGCTGCAACCTCATTCAGGGTCTTGCTGATCTTGAAGCTGCGGTGTGCCTTTGCACCGCTCTCAAAGCTAATGTGTTGGGCATCAACCTTAATGTCCCAGTCAAGTTGAGCTTGCTTCTCAACTACTGTGGAAAGAGTGTTCCCAAGGGATTCGTCTGCGCTTAAATCAACACTTCATATAACTTGTTTCCTAAAGTTAATTAGTATGCTTAAGGTTCTATATTTTGCTATATTGGTTATTTATTCATAATATTCTGTGTATTTTGGTATTCTGTTTGGCACGTGCCATTTAATGTGTGCTTGTTTTTCTGTTGAAAAAGCTTCAAATGTTCGTTCAACGAAAAGTAAAACGTACTCTTAGGCACTCTTAGGCAACGAACATTTCGTTCGTACTAGCTTGGTCATTATTATTGTGGTGATGGTTGAAACATGGAAGGCTCCTTGGTCTTCCCTGTCAACCTCACTAGTCATTTGTATTCTAAGTGAAATTTCTTAATTAATAAAAGTTCTATATTTAAGCTAAGATTGATTATTTCCTCTTTCAATCTGTTTTTTCTCCCCTTTTCCTTTCATAATTTCCATTTGAGCATTGAAGCCGCTTATGAAATGATATGTATATATGTATCGGCTGTAGAACTCTAATGAAGAGACGGGCTGTTGAGTAAAATTATTCTTTAATTGCTTTTTTTATTTTCTTAATCGAATCCATAGAAAGATTGAAATGGAAGCTTTTCAAAACTCTTTCCCATAGAGAGAGATCGAAAGAGTACAAATTAAAAAGAGCGGAACTTAAAAGAAGAAGATTTTCACTTTCACCAATGAACTTTATTTTGGAATTTTGGTGAAAGAAAGTTTGACAGAGATAATTTACTGGTAGAAATAGAGGGAGGTCCACAGTACTGTTTTTTTTTGTGAAGTCAGGAATACTTTGTAGTTCATTTTTTTATATGGATTTTTGGTATGCCTTGTACCTCCAGAGAAATATATTTTCTTTTGCCGATAAGAAAAAATTCTGCAATGAAATTAATTCTAACACAAATGATTCAAGGAAGTTCCACGTCCATATTCATTGGCTAAACAGAACTAGGTTTATCATTTTCTTTTTGTAGAAGCAAAAGATAAATATATTGATGATAAAGAGGGCAAAAGGTTTGCAGCTCAAGATGTACGTGCCCAACTAGGATTTGTCATTTAAATTTGTAAAGAAGGCAATTTTTTAGTATAGATTGTAATTTTTTTTTGTTGCGAGAAAAAATATGGCTTTTGTAATAAGTTTTATAACTAGAAACATCGTGAAAGATATATGTATGTGTGCTATCTATATATGTGTTTGAACGTGGCTGATGCGTGCGCAACCTCAATTATTATTTATTTATGTTTTGTAATTTTGTTGCTCAAATTATTGTCGTTTGCCACTACCTGTTTGACCTTGTGATGTATAGTCACATTCATCAACGACCTAGGCAAAGTAAATATATAACAACTTTTGAATTTATAAGCAAAAGTATCATTAAATAGTCAAAGTTGAACACAAGAGATACAAAAGCATTCAAATAATTGTCTAAGAAAACTCTAAATGCCCCCTGGTACAAAAGTAACGTAAATATATTACTCCAGCTAATAAAATTAGCATTAGAATTGTGCCTTAGTTGCGCCTTCCATCAGAAAATATATGCAAGTCTGGGATGTGTTAAACCAACATTTACAGTGAGGCACACTAAGTAGTACTATTTTATTACCCGTTTATTTGGGAGGTATCAGTTTCAAAATGGAGAATTCATGGAAAATGAGGGAGGTATAAATAAATATATTTTGATGGAAAATGCTAAATTGTACGAAGAATTAATGATGGTATAAAAACAGACAAAAATGATCAGATGTGGGTAACTTATGCAAGATCATAGGTCAACATATGCAACATATGCTCAAGTTGGTAAAAAGGAGATACAAAAGTAGTACTAAAATCCTGCGCCAGTACATCATAATAAAAACATAACAGCATATATAATAACAAGCTAATGCTACATATAACATAACAGAACAGTTGAAGGGTTTTTGATTGGTCAGCATTGTTTATTTGACCACTTTGATTTCCGTCAAATCCAAATAGTTACTTGCTATTTATTTTTGAAAATTATTACGTACAGTTCGTGAAAATCATTCCTTGAAGGTTCGTACGTACCAATTATTAGTTCTGTAATCAAGATTAACTCCCCTCTCCTCTCCAACTCTCAATGATACATGTAGCCATAGTATTAGTCATAATAGAAGTAAGCTGTGACTTGCAAACTTTACATACGTACAGTATTAAGAGTTTGAATCCTAAGCTGTTAATTATCTGAGAAAATCATTTACTATTTTTATATATTTATATTAATTTGTTTATACTCCTTTTCAACACCTTAATTTGTATTTTAATTATTAAATATATCAATATTTAAAATTACTGATAGGTGTATGGTAACTTTTTTATGGAACTAATTGTAAATATTTTAAATTTACTATCCATAAATTTTAATGAGTTTTTTTAAAAAAAAATTATGATTCTAAAATATTTTTTTGAAAACTAAAACTATGTAAACGGTGACTAGTGGTTTCTATTTTTAACATTTTTTAAATTTATATAATCTCATTATATTAGTTACTTTGTCATTTTTAATCATAATTTAATTTTTGTTTTTTTAAAATAAGACAACATTTTATAAGTACGACTTAAACAATGTATAAGCACTTATCAATATATATAAAAGCAATCTATTGAATTTAAAACACTTATAATATATACTCTTATATAAAAAAATATTCAAAAAATCTTAATTAATCTATTTATTTAAAAGGCATTATATTTTATTTAAGTCAGTCATAAATAGACATAGATTATTTAATTTCTATTAAAAATAAATTTAGACTTAAATAAATTTATGGTGCCTGTAAAATAAGGAGATTTTGATTTTGGTATACCTAAATTTTATACATTTTGATATTTAACAAATTTTTATTTTTGAATTCGTACATAGTTATACCTATTATTAGCGAATTTTCATTAATTGATGATATGTGGCTAACAAGCACCACATCATCAAGTCTAGGTCACTTAAAAACTATTAACCGAGTCCAAGTCAATTTCTCAATAGATATCTTTTTTAAAAATAAAGTTTTGTTAGATACCAAAATAAAAAATTAAAATATTAGATATCAAAATATTATTTAAGCTTAAAATAAAAAAGTTAACTATTATCATTATTATATCACATGAATTCTTCCATTTCTTCCTCTTCCTCCCTTCCTGTTGTGATACTCCTTAGCTGTCTCACACAAAAAAATTAATTATCATCATCATTGTTATATAATATACAGTTTAACTCACCCACTTAATTAATGTCTCTCTTATATTATTATTTTTCATTTTAATTCATGTAAATTTCTATCCTCTCTTACACTTATTACTAACGACATAAGCATGGAATTCCCTCAACCATAAAGGAATGAGTAAAAAGAAGGGAGTGAATAATTGGTACATTACAATGATGAAGATAATAAATTCAGTACCAAAACTAAAAGACCATATTTTATCCGTACCATAAAGTTATTTAAATTACCTATAATTTTATAATTGGATAAAAGACAAAATATAATCATTCCAATTAGTTCTGTCAACATCCGTCAAAACCCATACTCTACTGTTGGATAATTTTCGTTTTTAGTTGATTGATATTTTTCGTTTTTATTTGATTGATATTTTCTGTTTTTATTTGATTGACCAAATCAAATAATATTTGATGGCTTAAGCTTAGTCCATTGTAAACCTAATTCATCCTATAAATAGATGAGTAAGGTGGAGGCAAGACACACAGAAATTTGAGAGCCTCAAGTGACAATCTTGAGTGTCATATTTGAGCAAACCACCGTGTCTGCATATTTGAGAGCTTAGAGTGAAACACTGTGAGCGTTTGAGTGACCACCATTGTTGGAGAGGTTGAGTGTACCACCACATTGGTGTGTTTTTGATTCATTGTAACCGATTATTGTTATAGTGAATTTTGATACTGGACTAGGTCCCATGAGTTTTTCTTTTCTCACATTGAGGAAGGTTTTTTCACGTAAAACAAATTCCGATTGTCTCTCTTGCTCCCTTTTGATTTTATTTTCGCTTTCGCAAATTGATTTGAGGGTCCGAGATGCCCAACAGTGGTATCAGAGCCCGGGTTCGACGGCTTCTGAAGGAGACGAGATGGAGACCAACGGTATCACCCATGACAGAGATATGTTCATGTTGACCGTAGACAACTTTGCGTATTGGAGACCGATGATGGAGGATCACCTCTACTGCAAAGATTTATTTGAGCCCATTACCCTTGCTCAGAAACTGACTGGCAAAAGCGACAGGGAATGGGAGGTCCTGAGTCGTAAGGCGGTGGCCACGATCAGAAAATATATTGATAAAAGCCTCTTTAAGCATGTGTCCGAGTTCACGAACGCGTATGAATTGTGGAACAAGCTAGAGTCCATGATTCAGAAGAAGACTCCCAGGAACAAAGCCACATGGTTCGCCGACTTGTGAAGATAGAATACAAGGACGGGACGAGCATTATTGAACACCTCAGCACCTACAAAGGGATTGTGAATCAGCTGACCAAAGTCAAGATGAAGATTAATGACGAGTTGCAGGCTTTGTTATTATTGAGTTCATTGCCAGATAGCTGGGATACTCTGGTAGTGACTTTGAGTAACTCGGCTCCTGATGGAAAATTAAAGATGGATGTTGTAATGGACAGCGTCCTGAATGAAGAAGCCAGGAGAAGAGAACGAGGTGTAACCAACACGTTTGAGGCTAACGTTGCAGAGAATAGAAGAAATTTCGATTCCCGGGGTCGTAGCAAGAGCCGAGATCGAGGTGGACGAGATAGGTCCAGAGGCCGGTCAAGGCCAAAGCATGACTTGAAGTGCTTCTACTGTGGGAAGGTAGGACACAAGAGACCAGACTGTCGAACTCTGCAAAATGATGAACAGAACGGCTGTGTAAAGCCGAATCAGATTGTTCCCAGAAAGAGAAATGATAAGAGCACCACGGCTGTGGCCGCTAACCCGAATGCCGAGATATTCCTCCTCAGTGAGGAAATGTTGAACATAGCCCATGATGACTGCACCTGGATTGTTGATTCTGGTGCCTCGTTCCACGTCACCCCACATGAGGGATTCTTTTCTGCTTACAGGAAGGGAGATTATGGTGTCGTGAAGATGGGAAATCAGGTGACCAGTAAGATTGTTGGTGTTGGTGATGTAACCCTGACCACAGATACAGGGAGCCGGGTTACGCTGAAAGATGTGAGGCATGTACCTGACATGCGTTTGAATTTGATCTCGGTTGGAAAGCTAGATGATGTCGGGTCCGTGAATTACTTTGGTGAAAGTAGATGGAAGCTGACCAAGGGAAGCTTGGTTGTGGCCCGAGGAAAGAAAGAAGGTTCCTTGTATGTGATGCAAGGAAGGACGATTGGTGGAGAAATTAATGTCATCCGGGATGGACAAAACCTTGAGCTGTGGCACAAGCGTCTCGGCCACATGAGCGAGAAATGACTCCAAATTTTGAAGAAGAGAGAACTATTGACCGGGTTGAAGGGCCAAGTGTTGGAGAATTGCACACATTGCCTAGCTGGAAAGCAGCACCGGGTTTCGTTTGTGAGACCAGATCAACCCAGGCGACGAAGGCAGATCTTAAACCTCGTCCATACTGATGTTTGCTCCATGACAGAGAGATCGCTTGGAGGAGCTCAGTACTTTGTTTATTTCATTGACAATCATTCCCGCAGAGTGTGAGTTTATTTGATGAAGACTAAAGACCGGGTACTCCAATGTTTTAAAGAGTTCCATGCTATGGTGGAAAGGGAGACCGGCAAGAAGTTGAAAGTGGTTCGATCAGATAATGGTGGTGAGTACCGGGGTCCCTTTGAAGCTTACTGTAGAGAAGCCGGGATCCGACTTAAGAAGACACCTCCCAAGACTCCGCAGTTGAATGGACTTGCTGAGAGGATCAACAAGACTATTGAAGAGAAGGTCAGGAGTATGCTATCCAATGTCAGATTGTCGAAAGCATACTGGGGAGAGGCCGTCATGACAGCTGTTGACTTGATTAATCTGTCACCATCAAGACCACTGGAAGGAGACATTCCTAAAGAAGTTTGGACAAGTCGGAATGCGACCTATGACCACCTGAAGGTGTTTGGATGCCAAGCTTTCGTACATATCCCCAAAGATGAAAGGGCAAAGCTAGATGCTAAGACGAAGGAGTGCATTTACCTCGGTTCGCCTAAAACCGAGTTTGGTTTCAAACTGTGGGATCCAATCAACAAGAAGATTACGAGAAGCAGAGATGTAGTATTTCATAAAGATGAGACAATTCATGACATCTCGAAGCCCGGGTTCCTGTTCGACGTGAAGAACCCGTCCCTCCTGTTCGAGTTGAAGTAGGGGGAGAACCAGAGGAAAGAAATGTTGACCAGCAACATGTTGAAGAGGACCGAGATACTGAGGTCCGAATTGATGTGGAGAACCGGGATGAACCGGGTTCTCAAGCGGCTGAAGAAGAACAGCCGAGATATCCCACTAGAGACAGAAGACCTTCTACAAGGTACTCTTCTGATGAATACGCCATTATTGCTGAAGATGGTGAGCCTCAGAGTTATGATGAGGCCGTGACGAGCTCAGACAAAGAAGAATGGTTGAAGGCAATGCAGGACGAGATGAATTTCCTCCACGAGAATCGAACTTACGAGTTAACCGAGTTGCCTAAAGGAATACGAGCTCTGAAGAACAAGTGAGTGTACAAGATCAAACCTGAAGAGAACGGGCAGAAGCCGAGATACAAAGCCCGAATTGTAGTGAAGGGCTGTAATCAGAAGAAAGGTGTTGATTTTGAATAGATCTTCTCTCCTGTTGTGAAGATGACCTCTGTTCGGACTGTGTTAGCAATGACGGCTTCGATGGACCTCGAGGTAGAACAGATGGACGTGAAGAGCACATTCCTTCACGGAGAGTTGGAAGAGGAGATATATATGGAGCAACCTGAAGGGTTCCGAGCTCCGAGATGCGACAGCATGGTATGCCGGTTGAAGAAGAGTCGCTATGGATTGAAACAAGCACCTCGACAGTGGTACAAGAAATTTGAATCCTTCATGAACGAGCACAAGTTTGTGAAGACTGAAGCCGACCACTGCGTATTTGTGAAGAGGTATGAGACCGGTGATTCCCTGACTCTGCTGCTTTATGTTGATGATATGTTGATTGTAGGGCAAGACGAGATGAAGATTACCGGATTGAAGAAGGCATTGAGCTCCTCCTTTGCGATGAAGAACCTCGGCCCTGCAAAGCAGATTCTCGGAATCAAGATCATCCGGGATAGAAAGAAGAAGCTACTGTGGCTAAGTCAAGAGAAATACGTTGAGAAGATTTTGAAGAGATTCAACATGGACAAAGCCAAAACAGTTAGCACCCCCTTAGTCGGGCACTTGAAGCTGAATAAGAAGCAGTGTCCGAGATCTGATGAAGATAGAGAAGAGATGCTGAAGATCCCATATCAATCAGCAATCGGAAGCTTGATGTATGCAATTGTTTGTACTAGACCCGACTTGGCGTTTGCAATTGGAATGGTGAGCCGGTTTCTTTCAGACCCCGGCAGAGAGCACTGGGAAGCAGTGAAGTGGATCTTCAGGTACTTGAGAGGAACGATCGAGTTATGTCTCCGATTTGGAGATGGTGAAGCCGAGCTGGAAGGTTACTCGAATGCTGATTTAGGGGGAGATTCTGACTCGAGGAAGTCGACGACCGGATATCTGATGAGATTTGCTGGAGGAGCAATCTCGTGGCAATCAAAATTGCAGAAGTGTGTGGCACTTTTGACAACCGAGACCGAGTACATTGTTGTGACTGAGGCAAGCAAGGAGATGTTGTGGATGAAGAAGTTCCTCATGGAACTTGGCCATGAACAGGACAAGTACGAGCTGAAATATGACAATCAGAGTGTCATTCATCTGACGAAGAACTCGACTTATCACTCCCGCTCCAAGCATATTGATGTGAGATATCATTGGGTCCGGGATATGGTGGAAGATGGAAAGCTCGGACTTGCCAAAGTGCACACGGACCAGAATTGGTCGGATATGATGACCAAGCCGGTACCAGCATGGAAATTTGAAGATTGCTGTGAAGGAGCCAGGCTGATGAATTCGGCACATTGAAGCCGAGAAAGAAGGCCGGATTGTTGAAGTTGAAGACCTTGGTCTCATTGAAAAACGGAAGGGGGAGATTTGTTGGATAATTTTCGTTTTTAGTTGATTGATACTTTCCATTTTTATTTGATTGATATTTTCTGTTTTTATTTGATTGACCAAATCAAATAATATTTGATGGCTTAGGTCTAGTCCATTGTAAACCTAATTCATCCTATAAATAGATGAGCAAGGGTGGAGGCAAGACACACAGAAATTTGAGAGTCTCAAGTGACAATCTTGAGTGCCATATTTGAACAAGCCACCGTGCCTGCATATTTGAGAGCTTAGAGTGAAACACTGTGAGCGTTTGAGTGACCACCATTGTTGGAGAGGTTGAGTGTACCACCACATTGGTGTGTTTTTGATTTATTATAACCGATTATTGTTATAGTGGATTTTGATATTGGACTAGGTCCCGTGAGTTTTTCTTTTCTCACATTGAGGAAAGTTTTCTCACGTAAAACAAATTCCGATTGTCTCTCTTGCTCCCTTTTGATTTTATTTCCGCTTTCGCAAATTAATTTGAGGGTCCGAGATACCCAACACCTACCACAGGCCTACTAAAATAGAAATGATATAAATTCTTTTGAATTAAATTACAACTCAGTTAAATCCAATTATTGTAGTTTTATGTAAAGTTTATATATTTACATAAAACTTAACTGTTTAGTCAATCTAACATATATTGATATTCAAGGTTTATATTACTATTTTTTATACTATAAACAATTGTGTTTGCTTTTTATTTATTTAATATGATATTTGCACCCAATTCAAATTAAAAAGAATCAAATTATAATTATTTTATAATATTTTATTTCATTGGTTACTAGCAAAATAGCAAATAAATATATTATTTTTTATTAGTCAAAATATATACTAATTTAAACATTGATATATTATTTAAATTCCTAATAAATAAAAATTTCACATAAGTAAAATATTATTTATGAATCGATGTTTTACTTTACTTTTTGCTAAATCGTGACTCTCTTTTCTTTAAAATAATATAAAGTATTTTTTATGCATACAAAGTTGACAGTTACTTATACGTAATATTGAGTCTTAAATTGTGTGCGCCTGATTTATAACATGATAATATCATGTAATAAAGAAAAATAAAACATACTAAATTAAGAGTGCCATATTCTTTATATATATATATCAAGACACAGTTATAAGTTGTAAGATTGTTGTGGAGAAAACTGAATAGAAAAGTCGTGAATTCTTCAATTAACATCAAACAAAATCAATAATTAACATTCAACTTTTAAAAAAAAAACTTATATATTTAATTTAATGGATTAAAGAATATATATAAATTCTTGTAGACTCTTAATATTTTTCGATTTTTATGAATAACAATGTAAACCAACCGTCATGAAAGGTGCTTACATTCAGTATTTCACTTTCACCATTCCTTGAACAAATCTGTCTTAACTTATAGAAACAAAAATAAGTGTACCAATTTAAAATAAATTGTGTAAAATTATTTTCTAAAATTTTAATTATCAAAATAATTATTTAATTTTCATTTAAAATTAAGAAATACGTTTTAATTTTAATAAATATCTAAACATAGTTATGTTAAATTAAATTATATTTTATTTCATTGGTAGTAATTTTTTTTATCTCATTTTAGTAAAATTAACTATAATTAAATATCCACCCTAAAAACTATGATTAAAATATGAAGATAAAATTACAAAAAAAAATAATGTCTTATTATAATTTGAATAAGAAATTAAGCTTCCTTTTTTTAATTTGTCAATGTAAAACGGTAGGATACAAAGTAAAAACATTTAATTATTAATATCTTTATTTATATTAAAATTATTTTCCGATTTTTAATATGGATTTTATTATATTTTTATTTCATTTATGATATGCATTTTTTTTAAAAAGACATACGAGTAATTAAAAAATAATATTTAATATTATTTTTAATTTAAAAAACAGATACAAGGAATAATTTTGAATAAATAATATATGTACAAGTAATATAAAGATTACGACTGAGTGTATGAATTATTTGGGTCAGAGTTATTCTAGTTTACCTAATATTCTTAAATTTGATTTCTGATGAGCAGCTAATAGGATTACTAATTACATCCCATAAAAATATTCCTTTAGTCAATAGTGCAAAGACATTTGTAAACATTTATATTAACTATCTTATATCATTTTAAGAATGATTTCTAATGATTAAGTATAATATTTTTCCAGCAACAATAATATTATTAAACTCATAATTTTTTATAGTAAATAATAAAAAGTGAATATTTTAACGGGAACACTTATTTCAAATAAAAAATATTAAGTATTACATCTTGAATCTGTTAGAATTTATCCTCAAACAGTATGCTAGGTGTCGTGACTCTGGACTTGCATGGACAGCTAAGCAGCTTCCCAATCCGCGTGGCCCAATATCTTGCTGTGACAATTCATGCACAAAGCCAACGCGTCCGTGGCCATGGACTCTCCTCGGAGATAGCTAGTGATGATAACAAGTAGGGTTTAGATAAGACTTTATAGTTTTTTTTAATAAGATATTGTAGTACCTGTGTTTATATCAGTGTTTTATATATTAAAAAAATTATATCTGATTTTATATTTGTGTGGATAACAATTTTAATTGCATTTTAATATCTATTTGATATCTAGATACTTATACTTGAATTCCCTGCTTATATTTTATTCTGTAAAATTAAAAAAAATCTATATTTAACAAGTATTTACCTTATTCATAAGATATTTTTTTGAAGAGATGGATACTTTGAACTGGTTGACTATACGTCTATACTAACATTAATTCTTCTATCTTGAGGCTAATTTGACACAGTTCAATATTTAATAATTTTAAATCATTTATGCTAAAATCAAGAAATTTAGTTATGAGTTGTATTGAGTATTCATTACTTAATTATGGGTATTAACACCAACAGCATTCGGTTCAACATAGATCCATCGTGTTCCTTTGTTTTAGAAAAAATGAACTTTAAACATAAATGGTTTATATACAAGCAACATCAAATCAATTGTTGGATGTCATATCTAAAATAAATACTGTTATATATATTGCGTTGACCCAAACTCTAGGTGTCACCTTAAGTATAAGAAAAATTTAATAGCATTTTCGAAAATTTAAAGATTTTGATAGTACTAGAGCATCTTTAGTGGTAGATCTCAAATTAGGATCTTAGATTACTTTTTGGTAGACCCCATAATGCCAAATAGGATTAAAGATCTCTTTCATTGTCTTTTTTAATGGTAAATCTCATTTTGAGATCTTAAGGAGAGAGAAAAAGAAAGAAAATTTATTCTTTTTTGAGCAATGTGTAGATCTTAAGAGATCTTCTACAAGAACTCATCCTCCATGTTGGAGATCTCTTCAACTCCTTTATTGGGAGATCTAATGAAAGATCAGATCTTGAACTCAAGATACTTGCTCAAGATCTTGCACTAAATATGCTCTAAGAAACTCAATTTCTATCTCTCTCCGTCTATCTATATGTGTAGTCACACTTAATACCCTTAAATTCGTTACCACTCTAATTATATATGCTTTCTCTGGGAAAGGAATGAATGAAGATATAACGAAAACATCTTTAACCAGAGAGGTCGAATATTGCAAATTATGTAAGGAAAATTAACAATGAAAATCTGTGAGACTGCACACAGGTTTCAGAACTCGAACCAGGTCACGGATTGTACTGAACGAGTCACGGAGTCACTCTAGAAATCAGAGAAACCTTTAATGAAAACTCCAAAAAGTTCAATTACCTCTCTCTTGCTCTGTCACTTAGGGGAAGCCTTGGTGGATGGATGCTCTACGTACATGCTGCCATGTGTAACATTTACTAGCACCAGCTTCAATATTTTATTCAAGCTTTCCCAATGAAAACAAAATTCAACTCATATATATACACTTTGCACTAAAAGTCTGGGAATATCAAACTCATACATAGAAAATAAATAAGAAGAATATAGAAACCCTAAGTCACCATGTCTCCAAAATCAAAGGCTAAAGTAATGTTCTTCATCTTGAAAATATTAATGTTGAATCTTTTGCCACCAATATATGCATGTGGGCCATGCACTCCGCCACGTCACCACAAACACCCGCCGCATCATGGCGGAGGCCGGCCAAAAGTGTCCCCTCCGCTGCCGCCGATCATAATCAACCCTCCAGTAGTACCGCCACCGGTGGTGATATACCCACCACCAATCTCACCACCATACCCGCCGCCGCACGGTGGCAGTCCTTTTCCTCAAAGGACTTGCCCAATTCATGCCCTAAAATTGGGGCTTTGCTTGGATGTGCTTGGAGGGTTGGTGCATGTGGGAATAGGGAACCCAGTTGAGAACGTGTGCTGTCCCGTTATACAGGGGTTGCTTGATCTTGAAGCTGCAATTTGTCTTTGCACTGTTATTAGGGCTAAGCTTCTTAACCTCAATATCTTTCTTCCTCTTGCACTTCAAGTCTTGGTCACTTGCGGGAAGACTGCTCCTCCTGGTTTTGTTTGTCCACCTTTGTATTAAATCACTGCATGCACTACTTCATAGTACCCAATACTTAATATTATCAAGGCTATATATAGTTTTAGTTAGTTACTACTTACGACTAGATTAATATGTCTTTATCTCTTCTATTAGGGTTTATGTAATGACTCTTATTTCGTTATATGTGTATGGGTTTACGCTTTGACTATACTTCGAAGCATTAACTGTTAAGTTTTCCTGCTACGAATTTGAGGGTTCTAGTTTCTTTGATACAAAATTCGCTTAATGTTGTTACTGTTATTCTTTGCTTCATCTATTTTTCTTTGCTACAAATTAACTCTTATCTCTCTCAGAACACTTATACAAGAGTTCACGTTAAAGTATATGTTTCAATTGGGAGACGTATACAAATTAACTCTTCATCTATTTATTTTTTTAGTTTTTTAGTTTTTTTTTTTTCGTGAGATGGGTGTTAGCAAATGGCAAAATACCATCAGTGACTGAGAAAACTTTGTTTTTAACAAATTTAACTAATAAAGAGTCTGTTGAAAAAAGAATGCATTGTGTTAATATTTTGAAATATATATTTTGTCTGGTGAGTCAAAATACTTCCCTTCATATTTCATTATTCTGACTTCACTAATTTCAAATTGATTTCTAACTTAAAAAGGTCATTCTCGGAACAACCTTATGCATCTGCAAGTTTTTGTGACATGTCCTAGTTTTCTGTTTATGTATAATTTGGATAGTTTTAAAGTATTTGTGGTGAAAATTAGTTCGAGTTATTATTTGGAAAGGAAAATACTTGAATAAACGAGAGCACTGCACTCATGGCAGGTACAATTTGTAACAGATGAATCCTCGTTGCTGTTGCTACTGTTGCCAATTACTATAATTTTGTTTACTTATTGATCTAACTACAATTCGTGGAGATTAGTTGTCTTTAAATTGCTGCACTTGTATGTGGCATTATTTCAAGTATTTTGGTATATATTTGTATACTGTCATTCACTAAATGTTGGTTGTAAAAGTTATACCATGCATTTCATTTTCAACAAAAATTGATCAAATTTTTACCGTGTTTCCTGTTGCACGATTCCAATCCTTTATACGAGAAAAATGAGATAAAGTGATGAGTAAAGAGGTGTAAAAAGAGTTATTTTTCTATTGTGTACACTGTGGGGAGTCAGAACAAAAGATTGACGACATCAGGCCAACGACGACCAATTCGGGACCATATGATCCAAGTTCTTATCAGAAAATTTATTTCTACACTGTGTTTGGACAGTATTTTTCACAGTAAAGAGGAAGAGATAAGAAGAGTAAAATAAAAAAGGATAGATAACATAATTATTGTGATGAAAAGATAATTACAAAGTGTTGTAAAAATGAATTATATAACTCGATTTTAATAACCCCATATGGTAGTGCGGACTAGAGAATCAACCCATAAACAAGGGCAAGTTATTGTGATATGGGAACCTTGCTTTGCTGTACAGTACCAAACTGTTTGTGACACCATATACACGACTGAATAATCAACCTATAAACAAGGCCATGTTAGTTATTGTGATTTGCGAACCTTGCTCGTGACATCTTATTATAAGCTACAAATATAAATAATCAATTAGATCTTTGTATTTGAAGAGTAAAAGACAAATATACATTATTTTTGTAGTTATATCATCACTATAATTAGCATTTAATCTTGATTATCTATATATGATAATTTTGATTTATATTTTTTTATGTTTCACAACTGTGTAAATAATTCATCAAATAAAAAAACAATGAGCCTATACAGTAGGAGAGATTCGCCATTTTTTGTTGTGTCCCCCTCTTTTACATGATAAATAGAGTGATTTGTTTCTACCTTGGCTAAACGTACATGGAAAGATTCCTTCGTCTTTATAAAAGTGTTAGTCTATACACATATTCTAGATGATTTGAAGCTCTTTAAATATATCTGAGCATTGAAGTGAGAAAGCCCTCTACATGTATCTTCTTCGTTCTTAGTTTTTCATTGTCTTTTCTTGAAGATATATACTGAGATTTTTTTAATCATTCATATATCGATCTATGGACCAGACGAAGAAAGAAGATAAAAACAAGCTTTTTATCTAAGGGTAGGACAAAAACTAAATTAGGAAATTAAACATCTCATCAACACGAAAACCAGCTCAACAAAGCCTACGCGCCCCTCTCAACCCTCAATGATTAGCACAAACACCTTTCCATATTGTCTATTTACGATTCATTAAAAATTCTAATTCATCTATGACCCATTTATTAAAATTTATCCAATCTTATCTATTAACATTTTTTTATGGATGGCATATCTAAAATATTCATAATTTTTTGAAAACTTTACTATTTCAAGATATTTTGTCTCATTCATCCACAAAATCACTTTTAACAATTGAAAAATTATAACTTTTTTGTTTGATTCACTTTAAAGAAATGATTATTTAATTTAGTTGTTTTTACGATAATTTATAAAAGTAATTTTTTTTAAATTTAAACCATTATGAATATATAAGGGACTATTCTAAAGTATTTTAATGAATTTTAAAAAATCAAATATAAAATAATTAGATTTAAATATCTTTTTAGTTCTTGTAAATTAACATTTTTTTATTTTTATCCTTGTAAGATTATTTTTTTTCTTTTTAGTCATTCTAAATTATGTTTATTTTATTTTTAGTCTTTAAAATATTTTAAATAACACTTTGAACGATGAAAAAAGTGTTATTATGTTGATTTGATTCTGATCCATGAATTAAAGTGTTATTTAGATGGTCAATTGGATTAAAAAATAAGATAAGATGAAATTATTATCTATCTATTTAACTATATGATCTATCCAATCTAATTCAAGTATTTTTTTCTTTAAGACAACTAGATGAATTAGTTTTGATTTTATATTGACAAACTAGAGATGTGTACTGTCTAAAGCTTGTTGTTTAGCTAACATTTTGTGCAGCTGAGCCACGTTGTTGAGACACGCAGAGATGTGTACTGGATATTTATTTTATGTGGCCTTTGGTGGGTTTGGCAAAGTTCTATCACTAGTGTAGATTGGGTTGGTTTTGGAAGTATATATAGGGACCTTTTTATGTTTCTCCTCTTGGTCTGATATGCATACCTACTGCGCAGGAGCATTAGCAGATGGGGTATGGTTAGATTATATGATGGAAACCAAAAAAAGGGATTCTTACTCTTTGGTTATAGCATATTTATGTCGGTAATAGCACTTAAATATTCTGTAACCATACTGATTTAGGATCTTATTTCGACTCTTTATTCTGTATATCTTTGGAGTGGTATTTCTTGTACCATCTCCCTTTCCAATGATATTCTTTTGCTAATAAAAAAAAAAACATTGGCAAACTAGATGAGTCATGGACAAATAGATTCTTCGCCACCCCGACTTCACATTGCTTTCAGTGTTCAACTCACAAATTAGCTCTTACCAATTCACATTTAAGGGTACATTACATTTTTTGGCACCAATAATTATTTCTTGGGTGAGAAGAATATCTCTTTCTTTTTTCTAGTTTCTCCACGTGCATGTCACGGGACAAATAGTGCTCCGATTATTCAAAAGCTCATAGACTTCAACAAAAGCCAAGTGATGTGTAATATTGTCCAAAAGCAACGATGTTACGTGACATATTTCAGGTATAATTAATTATCAAAAAAGATTTCAGGTTTAATTAATCCGCGTGCTGTCATAAAAAAATTAATAGGAAATAATAGTACTGTTCTGGACGAACTGAAATAGTACACTGTTACAGTAATTCGAGGACTTCGACTAGGATAGGCTAACCGTGCGAGAGTATCTGCAAAGACTTCAATGTTTAAATCAATATTTGGTAGAATAACAACTAAGATGTATGAATTATATGTCCCTGGCTAAGGTTGTCATGAAAGTATTTATAGGCAGTGTGCCAAGAAGTTTAATGGCTCTTCTCATCATGAGTGTACCAGAGGAGGTTGATGTAAGATGTGATGAGTCACGAGTGTCTTTTGCAGTGGAGTCTACACCCACAAGAGCTTCTTAATTAATATGCAATGATGACTTTGATTAAGGTGATTGATGGCCAGCTAGTGATTGCCCTGGCCTTGAAAATGAAAGCACAAAATGGCCATGTTATTCCTTAGAAACAAAAATATGAAGCAAAACTACAAAAAATAAAATGAAGCACAAAAATTTTATAAAATAGTAGTATTAATTTAAAAATAGATATTGCACAATTTTTTTTATTCGCTAATCATTTCCAGAAATCCTCTTTGAAACTCAACAAAATAAAATCTTAAACAAATTCATTCAAACATGCATATTAGTTGGTTAATTTAGTTGAAACAATTATACATTTTATAATTATAAGAAAAATATTTCTTGAACACAATTGAAATAATGTCATTCGAATTTTTAATCTATTTTTAACATACATGTATGTAAAAAGGGTTAAAACAGAGTCGATTAATTTCTCAAATTTTCAAAATCAATAATTTTAGTCTCTCGTCCAAATTTAAAATATTGTCTGTTAATTTGTTAACATTGACTGGCATAATTTTAGTTTTTTATTTTATTTTTAAATGCTGAAATAATAATGATGTAATATATATATTTTTTAAAATAAAATAAAATGTCTCCTTCCACCTCCTGAAACCCCAAAAACCTACACCACCCTCATTACTGTCCCACTTTCAATTAATTCTTCAATTGGATCATCCGGACGGAGGCTCCAGATCTATGGTATCATCATTAAAATATTTGGTATTATTAGTGTATCATCTTTAAATTCAATAATTATTAAGTTCATATTTAAACATGTTGGATCGCCCATCCATCTATTTTTAACAATAATTCAACAAAGTTATGAAGTAGTTAAATAAGTAGTTTATTTTTTTTATTCCTTACATGTAAGTCCAAGGAAAAAACGACATACAAGATGCCAATGGTTTCAGATATGCAATCATTTTTTTTATAAGCAGTGCAATAATACATTTAATAATTTATTAATTGTAGTTAATTAATTTGTCTCCCGTAATGAGCAGAAGTCGTGATCTATCTTAAATTGACGGTAAATGGTTCAACTATTAATTAATAATGTCATGGACTCTCTTGTTTTTCCGACATATTCAACCTATACTTTTTTTTACAGTAATTCAACCTATGCTTGATTATGTCATCTTGTAATATATACTATATGGTAGTAGATATTAGATGTAACATATTAATAACGAGCTTATTTGCAAACGCCTTTGTTTTTTCTTTCTTTAATTCTTTTACTGATCGAATTTGTTTTCCTCTTGTTAGAGCGCATGGACAAAAGTTAATTAGACGAGCGAAGTAATTCACCTGATCAGTTGTTGATCTTATATTTACCAAAAAAGACAAAAGCCAAAAATATATTAGGAAGGATTCTTTGTACGCAATACATAATCATTTCTCAATCAAATTAAATAAACAACACACTAGTTCATTATCTTTTTGGTTCCCTAGCGATTAACACTAGCCAGCATCAGGAACTTTATTTATCGCAACACTCTAGCAATACAAATAAAAAACAACTAAAAAGGAAGGAATAGCGATTGGAAGTTAA
>CM023957.1:12631889-12766809 GCA_013407115.1 Glycine latifolia | reverse complement strand
TGGACGGAATAATTAATGGATACCCATGTCCTATTCAATATAGAGAGAGATAAATATAGGTACGTATGATCCATATTTTGATATGATAGGAAGGGAGAGAGAGAGAAAGATGGGTGTTGATATAGGATGTAACAACAAAAAATCTTGTAATGATAATAGACAGAGGTTAATGTATCACTATTCTTTTTTTCTTTCTATATTATGTTAAGCAGGGATGATTTAGATTCTTTTTTTCTTTCTATATTATGTTAAGCAGGGATGATTTAGACACTTTTACTTGTGTTTCATTCATTTATATCTTTACACAATAATTCAATGAGTGTTCTTACAAGATTTATAATCGTTGACTTTGTTAAGAATTCAATATGTGTGTTTCAAGTACCTTCAAGTTTTCAATCTTCATAGTTCTCTACAAACCCACTTGGTGCATACTTCACTAGCTTGTGACTTGAGGGATTGTGTACTGTGCCACACCTCGGTCAACCCGAACTCCACAAATCCACTTTGTGCATATTCCACTCTTGGCTTAAGGGGTTGTGTCCGAGCCACTCCTCGGTTGGCTTGAACTTCGCAAACCCAATTCGTGCATATACTCCACTCGTGGCTTAAAGGACTATGTATTGGGCCACACCTCATTCGTCCCGAGGTAAATCACTCACAATAGAAAGACCTACACTTGGCCTACATCGATGTGTATGAGCCCACAATCTACGGGATTTTGATGAAATCACAACTCACACCAACCGATGTTTATCCCGATTAATCAGAACATCCCTTCTAAAGTCTCTCCATACACTTGAACTGGGGGACTCTAGATTAGAACCAAGCTAAGGACTTCAGAAGGCTTGTAAAGAACAGTAATTAGTATTTCATTTGGTTTCGAATATAAGCAACAAAATTATTTTATTTTTTATTTTGAATATAAACAAATCTAAATTACTTAATATTTTATTTAATAAGATTTTCTCTAAAATATCATTCATTTAATAAAATTAAATATTTTTTATTTTTGATATCAAATTTTAATTAAAGATAATTTATAAAAAAATATTTATCTTTTAATTGGGAATTAATGATACAATTTAATGAAATTAATTAATTTTATTAATAAATAGAAAATATGTCTTTTTTGCTTATAACTAAGATCAGAGGAAGTATGATTTTTTACATGCTTTTAGGAACTTGAAATAAGGTTGACCATTGTAAGTGATAGAGTCACCAATTGTGGATTGAATTTTAATTAACCTTCCCCTTAGTAGATTTAACATGGATATTTTTCCACTTCTTGAAGGTCGAGGACACATTAATGCCAAAACTTCAAGATTTACAGAGTCAATGATCAGATCTATTTATTTAATTAAAATAATTAAAATAATAATTTTAAAATAAAAAAGTATTTGAATTAATTAGGGACTAAATTATATATATATATATATAACAATTTCATTACTACATATAGTAAATTGATGACTAAGTAACTTAATAACTATTGGTCTAAATATGAACTTTTCCAAAACCTCTAAAAGTGTTACTGTGGTACCATAGAATTTAATATGTATCTTGGTTTAAATAGCTAATTATTCTGAGTTTTTTTAAAATGAAATAATAGTGCATGCACGTGGAGTGCTTTGTACAATCGTCACGGGCTCAGTGTTGTGCATGCTCGCTTTCATTTTTATTCTTTTCTTGAATTAGTTTTCCCCTAGTTGCGCATTGGACACAAGAAAGCAATGTAATTTTGCTGATCAGCTGATGCTCTCATTCACCGAAAAGACAAAACAAAATGGCAGCAATAAATATTAAATTGTATTTGTAAAATTAACCATTTATCTGTCATATAAATAACACTATCATTTTTTTAATTCCTGTTGCTTTACATAAGAAATTAAGCATTGGGAATTTATTTAATGTGACACTTTGCCTGATAAAACAATCAATAAAGCGGCAGAATATAACGAGAATTTAACCATCCATGCACTGATGCACGAACAAGAATCACACCATGATAAATGGAATTTTTAAAACCAAAAAACGACAGAAAACCACAACTAGGAATAAGCACGTAACAACTTTCTCATGGGCCATGATTAGGCACATTGGAAATCACGTGGGGCTTTCTTCGAGCAAACATTGAGAAGCAAGCTGAGGGAGATTGGAAGGTTGAGGTTGATGCCCAAAATGTTTGCTTTGAGGGCAGTGCAAAGGCACACTGCAGCTTCAAGGTCAACGAGACCATCGAGAAGGGTGCAGCAAGGGGTAACTGGTGGTTGACCCAAAGTGGCGTTCACCAAGTTTAGCACATTGGCGCATACACCTAGTTTGAGTGCGTCACGGGGGCACGAGCCACTTGGGCTGGGGCTAGGGTTAGGGTTGGGGTTGGGTCTTGGCTTTGGGTTTGGACCAGGGCATGGTGTATAACCGCATGCAGAGACAAGTGAAAAGAAAACGAGGTTGAGTGTGAGGAAAAGGGCAAGGGAGGAACAAGTTTTTGAAGCCATCTTAAACTCTAGTAGCTAGGTATAATGTTTCTTATTTTCTTCAACTAATGTTTCTTAACTACTAGAGCTTAAAAGTTGAGTGTTTGTAGGGATGGGAGTTATTTGAAGTGAATGGTGGTTTATATAGTGTTTTGGAAAACCAAGTGGGGTGAATTGTTTAAGAACAAAAAATTGTTAAACGGGTTTGGGAGAGGAGTAATGAACTTAAATATTTAATTAATTTAATGAAGCAACTATGGACGCTATTGAACGAGTTTTAGCTGGCGAATAAAATCGATGAAATAGGTTTTGGATGATTGTGTGTGGTGATGTGGGGACTCCCATCAATTTGTGGATCCATAGAAAAGTTATGCACCTACCTACGACTCGATAGCACCGGAAGTTCATTACTGGAATCGCCAATATTTCAAATTTCCAATCACTACTTTTGCACGTTGAATAGCAGCCCCATTATAATTAGGTTATGTAAAATGTTTTATGGACACTCATTATACTACGATACACTTAGAGAGTGAAAAAAATATATAGATATGAAAAAAAAAAGATAGAAAAAAATAAAAAATGTTTGAAAAATATTTAAAATAAAAAATGTTTGAAAAATATTTAAAATAAAAAATGTTCGAAAAATATTTAAAATAAATAAATGTTTGTGTATCATAACTTTTACATTTTTAGACACCGATAGCATGATATTAAGAGAAGGAATAATTATGGTTAAAATTTATTAGAAAATATACAACTATGAGTAGGAACTAATAAATGAGATATAAAATTTATTTAAAAAATGGAATTTTAACAAAATTTAAGGAATAATACGGATTAAAATGTATTAATATCATATCTCTACTTTATAATATGTGAGAAAGGATTTAAAATATACTAATATAATTTTTAATTGAACAATTTTATCTTAAAACTCACTCTTGGATCATGTTACTCAAAAGTAACTTTTGGTTAAGTTACCCTTTCAATTTTCTTTGTATGTACTAAATTTTATTAATCTAATTTTTAATTAAAAGTTCTTATTAAGTATATTAAGTACATATATAAATTTTATAACAATTTAAAACTTTTATTTTTTGTTAAATAAATTTGATGTAAGTAAATGTTATTGATTTAAAAAGAACTCAATGATTAGATTAAAATGAGTAATAAAGAATTACTAACATTTTGATTCTTGAAATTAATCACTTACTTATGAAATTTTAATTAAGTCATTTGTTGTTTATAAATAATTAGCAAAACCATTACTATATCTCCTTAATTTCAGTTCTTATTCGTAATGTTTTTCACCTTCGGCTTACCAAGTCCACCATTTAAATTACAATATAACTATATATATGATTATGAGTGATTTAACTAGATAGCAATAGCTAGAACCTAAATCTAAGATATTACTAACTAGATTTTGTAAGGTTACAAACCAAATCTTCTATCTAAATCAAGATATGTTATAATATGTGTATAATGGATTAATTTTATGGAATAAGATTCATCACAAAAATATAGTTAAAAAAATTGAGAATGTTAGAAATATTTGTTTACATGCATACCTTTCTGATGGGGCAAATGTAGTTCATCTTGTCCAGGTATTTTTTTCAATCTTTGTGATTATTACATCGTTATTCAAGGATTTTGTATTAGAGAACTTGAATGGACAATGCGTGGATCAGTGGCCCTTTGATGGCACACTAAGCACATATCATATTCCATTCTTTTGATAACATTTGAAACGTAACAGGTGAAACTTTTTGAAGATAAGGAGCTGTAAGTGAAAGGCATGACACATAATTCATGTAATCAATAGGTGTATGATTGATGATCAAGCAAAGTAGAAAATGTAAACAATAATTTTTTTTATTTACATAAATTAGCACTGCAAGGTATATATAGACACTACCACACATGTGATCTTTAATTAGCAACATTTTTTGCCTAATACTTAGTAAAAATGTTGTTAAAAGATTTTGACAACATTTAAAAATTGTTGTCAAATATGAATAAATGTTACTAATATCTTTGCGCGAAATTTTATTAACCATTGTGAATAGCTCATGTTGCTAAAGGTTTTAGTGACATGATTATACACAACATTTGATAAAATATCACAAACATATACTAGTTTTTTTATCTGCAAATGTTAATTGTAAGTTAGATAGTTTTTGTTAGTTGAAGGATCGAACCCCATGACTTTTCTCTCATTCCCTTCTTTCTTAGCGAAAATAGATTAGTAACATTTATTCATATTTGACGATATTTTTAAATGCAACATTTTTACTAAATGTTACATAGAAAATGTTATTAAATGACATATGTGTAGTGAGACATGAAAGAATTTTGAATGTAGTGGTTACTTGAGAATACTAAAGAAGCAATTTGATTTTTTTAATTGAATAAAATGTTACTTGTTAAAGAAGTTAGACAATTTTTTGTTAAGGAAAAATAAATAGTTTTTTTTAGATATTTTTTGTGTTATTTTCTATTCAAATTTAATGTTTCATGTGAATGGTTTACTTGACATGTAGATGGTTGAGGTGAAAGTCATAATGAATTATGCTAATAATTTATATATAAAATAAGATTTGATTGAAAATTCAAAATACATTTAAAGATCAAAATGAGAATAAGTGATTAGGTTTAGGATCAAAATGTGTAATTAAATTCAAACCCTTCATATATCAAAATGACAATAAAAGATTAAATTTTAAGACGAATCTAAAAAAATATTTTTTAGACATGTGATAATAATATGAATGATAATTGACAGCTATAAACTATTATGTGTCATCTAGGCGTGAACAAAACATGTTATGTAAGCAATGATGTTACCGATAACAAATATGTTGATTAACGGTATAATTAAATTAATGCACTTTTTATATTTTCAAGAATTATTTTGTAATTTTTGCCTTTCACGAATTAAGGTGTCAGCGTGTCATGTTTTCATGATCAAATAACTGTTTATCCCAAAGTTTTTTTTGGCGAAAAACATCTTATTTAAAAAAATCATTTTTGTTAGTATTTACTCCGGAAATATACTAACACTCCTCCAAAATAGAGATAGGAGAGTAGACAGGTGTTTCAATTCCTAACCGTTTGACATTGAGATCTTCATCCTCCAGGTGTGCGCGAGCGTGTAATGGAGCCCACTTTGGTTAAATGAAGCCCGTGACTCTCTAATCTGTAAATGCTTCTACGATTGCTATTATTATAGTATAATTTAAAAAGCTTAGCAAAGAATTTTCATGTGACCATGCCATGGCCCAAACGCGTGGAAATCATTAATTTGCTTTTAGTAGTAGTTTTCTGTCGCAGTCACAGGCTAATCTGGATTGCTTTTATCTGTAAGAAAACTTCAAGTCAATAATTATATATTCATCTGGAAAGGAGGATCTAATTAAGCTGGCAATAAATTACGGAGTCTTCTGAGCTTTAGTATGTGCAGGACTGCAGGTTTCTATTGTAGGCTAGTAGCTCCTATGTAGCCTCTCTGGTTTCTTTTTCAACCCTTAAGATTTTATGACGCAGATGTAAACAAATTGTTGAGAACAAACAAGTAATGTGGGTACTGAAATTAACGCTCCACCTGTCCACGATTCCTGATTACAATAAATAGTTAATGAGATTCACTGCATAAATATTGCACATATTCTAACAGAATTAAGAAAACATTTTGTTTTACACATATTAAGAAAACAGTAGTATTCTACCAGAATTAGTATTAATTTATTAAGAAATAATTTTATTAAAATATTCTTATTTTTTCTTTGTTTCAATAAATGTACTCCCTCTAGCTAGTATCAAATATTAGGCTCTAGGTTTATGGATGCATTTAGTCAAAGAAAGTCTCGCACCATTTCATGACATTTTTCTTGAAATTGTCTTAAAAAATTGTTATTTTATGACAATTTTTGTGACACAGTCATGAAATAACAATTATTTTAAAATGATTTTTGTGAAATCATCATGGAATGGTATTTTTAAGATATTTTTATAAAATTATCTTTGTTAAAAAAATTTATATTTATAAAATTGTCACCACCTTATATATTAAGATGATTTTAGGGGAATCATAATTGAAGGTGCAACATAAAAAAATTATTTTTTTAGTAGTGAATATATCTATGTAATTTGTGCAACCAAATATACTCCTATTATGGTTAATAAACTGATCGGTAATCGCTGGAGAGCAAAAGTGGAGCTAGGGACCATTTGTTCGCGTGAAACAAATTAAACTAAGATGCATTTGCTTCATTATTGAGAAGGAATGATTTACATATGCATATTTACGTATGCATATCTTGGAAGCAGGCACGAAACGATGTATATTTCAAATGAATGAGTTGGCCCAAAGTCGTAAACCTATCATTTTGATGAAGTTTAATTAGCTAATTATATGTTCAGTTTTTTTAATAAAATAAAATAATAGTGCTTGCAGGTGATGTCATATAGTACATTAGTCACGGGCTGATTACAGTGTTGGTGCCTGTGCACGTTAGCTTTAGATTTTATTCTTTTTTTGAATTTTTGTTTTCCTCATGTCAGGCATTGGACAGAAGTTAGCTAGAAAGAGAAAAATAATTTAATTTCCGGATCAGCCGATGCTCTCATGTCTCATTCAACAAAAAGACAAAACGAAAAGAGGCAGCAATAAAAATTAAGAAGTGTTCGTAACATTAATCATCTATCTGTCAAATAAAAAACACTATCATCTATGATTCCTTTTGCTTTTACATAAGAAAAGCATCGGGAGTTTATTTAATTCGACACTTTGCTAAATAAAACAAACACCAATTAAAGCGACAGAATAACGAGAAGTTAACCATCCATGCACGTATAGGAATCGCACCATGAGCAATGAAATTTGGTAAATAGAAGACATTAACGGAAAGCCACAACTACGAATAAGCACGAAGCAACTTGTGCGCGCATATCATAGACCATGATGATTAAGCACATTGGAAATCACGTGGGGCTTGCCTTGAGCAAACATTGAGAAGCAAGCTGAGTGAGATTGGAAGGTTGAGGTTGATGCCCAAAATGTTTGCCCTAAGGGCAGTGCAAAGGCACACTGCAGCTTCAAGATCAACGAGACCGTTGAGGAGGGAGCAACAAGGGGTAACTGGTGGTTGACCTAAAGTCACGTTCAACAACCCGTTTAGCACATTGGCACACACTCCTAGTTTGAGTGCATCACGAGGGCAAGAGGTACTTGAGCCACCTGAACCACCCGAGCCACCTGAACCACCCGAACCACCTGAACCACCTGAACCACCAGAGCCTCCTGAACCACCTGAGCCACCCGAACCACCTGAGCCACCTGAAGGGCTTGGCTTAACAGGCTTGTGCTTATGCCTTGGCTTAGGGCTAGGGCATGTCCCGCAGGCAGAGATAAGGGCAAAGAAGAGAATGTTTATTGTGAGGAAAAGAGCAAGGGAAGAGCGAGTTTTGGAAACCATCTTAAACTTTTTAGTGCTTTTTTTTTGTTGTTTAACTAATGGCTCGCAGATTTAACTACAAGAGCTTAAGAGAAAGAGTGTTTGTGGGGATGGGAGTTATTGGCAGTGAATGGTGGTTTATATAGGGTTTTGGAATGCAAGTGGGGTAAATTGTTTAAGAAAATTGGTCATCGGAGTAATAATTATCAAAATATAGTTTAATGGATTTGAGAGAAACTATGTTAATGAAGCAATAACCATGTATTAGAATGAGTTTTAGCTGGCAGAGAAACCCTTGAACTAGGTTTTGTATTTTGTGAGGTGATGTAGGGTCTCACATCAAAGTTGTAAGTTAGTTAAATTTACTGTATGTTTGAAAATCAATTAGAAATTTTGTTGCATGCTTGCCAAAGCAATTTTAATTTTACACTTTTCAAAGTAGCAAGTGTAAGAGCAAAAATTTGTTTCTTTTTCGTTTAACAGAACTTAACTTTTATACAATCATAGGCTTAACCTCTCTAAAAAAGGCTTTCGTTAATAGTCATATATAATATCCTTTACAAAAAGAATACAAGATTGGTTTCTCTATATTATTTTTTTAATGTATTTTCTCTACCGTTATTATTAATATATATTCATTCTTTTCATGTTTTTTATTTTATTTTTATATCACATTATTTATTATATTTTCCTACTCTCTTTTTTCCTCTTCTTTCTTAAAACGTTTCCCACCTCCCGTTCCTTAATAATATTGGAAATATTATAATTTTAGTCCAATCTTTTTGGCTCTGATTGACATCTCTTTTTTTTTTTTTTTACTGATTGACATCCATTTGCAGTTGCTTTGAAGATAGGCAAGATATACAATCTCATGACCTATTGTAAAATCAGAAGCTTTGACAGGTGGAACCGTGGAACGTAATTTATTTTCTATTTTATATATAGGTGGAACGTAAATTCAATACCTACATTACTTTTTTGTTCAAAAACATTTGTCAACATATGCGTCATAAAGCTTCGTTTGATTGCATAAAAAAGGTGGGAAAATAGAAAAGAACGTTTTTTTTTATTGAAAATAATTGATTGTTTTCATTCATAATAAGTTGTCTTACCGCGGAGAAACCTAAAATAGTTTATTGTCAAAGTTATTTCATGATCGATTTTTCATAGTTTTAACCAATATTTTTGAAATTGAACCGAACATTGAACCAGTCAATGTACTGATTTAAGGTTCATTAGTTCAATATTGAATTAATTATAATACAATATCATAACTTTTTAGCATCATAAACTAAAATAAAGTATCATTTTTCCAGGTTTATAACAGAGTACAAATAAAAGTTAAAAATATCAAAATTCGTAAATTTAAATTTTAATAAAATAAAGCAATATTCATTAACAAAAAAAAATTCACATCTAAAATAGAAAATAAAATAACAAATGAATACAATATAAAATTATAAAAAATTGATTTAAAAATAGTAAATTAACACAAATGAGTAAATTATTTGTTTTATAAAATAAATCATCAATAAAAAAAATTATACCTATTTTTAATCTTGATTAAATATGTGTTTTTTTTAATTATCTTTAAATATTTAATATTAGATTTAAAGAAACAAAAAAAATCAAAATACCAGTTCAAACAAATTTTTACACTGATTTTAGACCGATTTGACAAGTGCTCACCAATTTTGAAATTGTTTGTTTTTTTATATCAACAGGTGGATCTAGTCCAATTTTCAAAATCATAATTTTAACGATCAATTGTTATAAAAAAGACAATGGATTATCTTGCATGTATTTTCTTTTTCTTCTTCTTATTTCTTATTTCTATTTCTTTTAAATCAAATATCCATAATTATTTTATTTTTCACCTATTTTTATTTATAAATGCAAATAATAAAATATCATTTTCTTAGTTTTTACCTATTTTATTTCTTAAGGTTGAAAAAGAAACTAGAGAAGTTAAGAAAGTTTAACTCAATTAATTGAGTAGGAATGTGAGTTATTAGAATTTTTTATGTGATATTTTTTGTTAGAATGACAACAATAAAATTTAAAGACCTAAATCAAATTACCCAAACTTTTCACTATTAGTCCCACACTAATGATCAAGCCCTGTGTTGAATATTTTGATGTTCTATGCGTTTTTATATATATAATTAACGTAGAAGCAGCTTAATTAGATACTTTGTAACACCACCTTGTATGTATTCGGTTGTTAATATTCAATTATGGTCGTTAAATGTAACAATTAATTAATAATAATTAATTAGGAAGCAACTACAAATACGACATCATAATGCGTCTACAAAGTTACTTGCATATTATGTATGGTAATCGTTTAGGCAATTACAATAATATGCGTCGAGTACATACTCCCCACAAGGCCGGGTTCAAAAAATGCATATAAAATACATAACAAAATTAATGAGCCAACATGATCCCAAAATAATACTAAGGTTCGTCTAGAACCCCTTCCCGGCTCGAGCTCTTGTCCGAGATCCCTCGGAACTTCTCATTACCCAGGCCTCCTGCCTCGGGTTTCGCCGTCCTCCCGCGGCTCATCACCTGCAAAACATATAATCCCTAACTGGGGTGAGATGTAAATCTCAGTAAACTCCGGATTCTTAGAGGTTTCTCCTCCCCGAGGTCGCCTTTAACAACGCATAGCATCAAACCTGACATCACCTAATCCGGTCATACAAGCTAGCCATCCCGACTGTTATAAATAAACCACATGTATATAACAACACAAATATAACGAGAGAAGATCATCCACTTAAGGACATATTCTCCGTATATCTTTGCCTGGGGAAGATCATCCACTTTTAAGGGCACATTCACCTAGGACTTCCGCAAACACTACCTGAGGAAGATCATCCACTGAAAGACATATTCTCTCAGGGGTCTGCTCGGACATATATGGCTCTTCCAAGAGAGGATTATCCTTATAAGGGCACACTCTCTCAGGGTTTTCATATATACTAATTGACCACTTAGAGTTGTTCCACATGACTTTGGCTCAAAGGGAAGTCCATATTTAGTCCATTCTACTGGTCAGAGAAGCTCGTCAAACACGACATATCATTATGTACATGTTTTCAACCAAAAGCAATAACACACAAGTTCAATACCACATGCATCATTACATATCAGGACCATCACTCCTCGGAGTGTGGTGGAACGCGGTTAAGGGAAAAACTCCCAAGAACGGAGAGCTTACCTGCTCTAAGAGTTATGCTGGTCTTCCCGGCCTCGTGGTTACAACCACCTATTTCCTCTCTATCACGCTCTGCAAAACATGCAAGGAACAGAACGGTTATCAACCGTTGCATGCAAGCCGTCCATGATGGTCATCAACCAAGGCATGAAAAGAAATGCTATTCTTTTCCAGAAAGGACCCAAGCTTAGTCCCAAGTCTGGGTCATATATCCTCTCAACATAAAATCTCAACCAATCGGTAAAACGTGAGTGTCTTACCTTCTCAGACTTCCAAGAAGGCTATAGGACAGCCCTTCCAAGCTCGAAGTCCTTAAAAGCCTTCTTTCCCTTGGTATCGAAACTCTGCGACAATTCTCGGAGAAGACGACTTTTCCGTTCGTTGGTCTTTTGAAGGAACTAAGGTCAGAACCTAGCTATGGGGTGGTTCCCTTCAACTTTTCAGTTGCATACACAGGGTTTTTGCTTAAGGGTGGGTGGCTATGAATTTCTCTCAATTGGAAAAATGGAGAATACGGAGGGAAGAAGACGATATTATTTTGTCGAAATGAGAGAAGTGGTCTATTTAAATGACCCTGGCACGTGACACACACGTCAATAATGTCAGATGTCAAAATCTAGCTAAGTTATCGTATCCACTCATTGTCAGGTTCAGGTCACCCATCAAGAGCCTATCTTGTGTAACTCGACGTATATAACCCGGATAACCTTGTGCAGATATGAGGTACAAGACAACCAAATCTTGTCTGTTGTATAAGCGCGTGTTGTGTCCGTCCTCTATCGCCCTTATCTGACCTCGCTCGGGTTCCTACCTTGGCACTTCATAAGTCTAAGGTTCCGCCTTCTACCGACTTTATCCGACCTTGTCTGATTCCTACCTCATGTCAGAACTGTCCCATAGTGATCCTATTTCCTCACCAAAGTGACATCCTAATCACACGAATTCAGATGTCTCATTAGCGCTGACTTAAGAAACGCGAACCCGAATTTGTTATAAACCCAATTATCTCTTAATCATAATATTATTATATTAGAGTACCAACATGGGCACCCAAAATCTTACATACTCCATTCCGGAGAAATATACAATTATTGACTTGAAGTTTTGTTAAAATAAAATAATAAATCCAATCCAGATGAGCATGTGATCGCGACAGCTAATTACTATTACAAGCAAATAGTAATGATTTCCACGTGTTCGGGCAATGGCAAGTTCACATGGAAGTTCTTCTCGTAAGCTAATTTTTTTATAATATAATAGCAATTATTCAAAGAAGCACTTACATATTGGAGACTTGGAGTCACGGGCGTGGTTTAACTAAAGTGGGATCCACTACAAGCTCACGCACATCTGGACGAAGATCTCAATGTCAAACGGATACTGTTGCGATTATGAAGACTTGGCGAGTGTGCTGCATGGGTATTTTTCTTTCCAATAAGTTCAAGTTAGATTAAGATATATAATTATACTAACTATTACATTATTTAATAATTTTTATTTGATAATTTTAAGTTAAAGTCCGTCATTGTATTAAATTTTTCTTATCCTATATATAGAGCACACCTACAAAATTTTGTTTATTTAAAATTATTTGATAGATTGATATACATGGAACTTAATGTAATATATACTTTTAAGGTATACAAAAATAAGAACTCTCACGTAGATTATATAATTTTAATTTAATTTTGAAAAAAAATCAAATAATTAATATATCATATTATAATTGAATGATTAGATAATAAAAATTTTCATTTTTTTTATAAAATTATCAATGGGATAAGTTGATATAACAAAAAAAAAATAGTATAGTGTAATTTTTCTTTTTGTGTGTACACCAAAAATATCTTTCTATCAGTACTCAGTCGAAAAATAACTTCTTTTGAGGCATAATGAATTAGTGATCAGGGAATTAAATTTTGTCCTTTCTAACAAAATATTCTTAATTTACATGATCAATAATTGAATCATTGACAACATAATTAAAGATCCTAACTATCTATCAATTATGTTTAACCTTATTGGTTATATATAATTTGATTCTTTCCTAGTGAAAAAGAGGAGGAATCAACTTAAACAAATATGAGTTATGTTTACTCTTCTATTCAATAATTTTTAATTAGATACTTTTATCTCAATACATATATGTTTAATTAAATTTTTCTTGCATATTAATCATATTTAAGTAATTTTAGATTAATTAAAATGATTGGTTATTTCATTTATGCATATCAAAATTAAAATATTATATGCTTTTAATTATAGTATATAAAATATAATTTGGTCGTCTTCTTATTATATTTCAATTTTTAGAAGATTTGATACAAATAATGTAGGTAGTATATATAAATATAATTAAATTATTGAATTGATAGAAAAATTACGTTTTCTAAAAAAAAAATATTGGTCAATCAATTAAACTAATTTCCTTTGGTGTTTTATACAAATTTATTTAAGATATAAAAATAGGCATAACTAATACAGTACTATCCCTTCTCGTATATGGGAGAAATTAAATTATATTTTTGAATAACATTGAATTATATTTTTTATTTCAAAATTCATTGTTGGATTAAAATTTTATTTTATATAAATCATATTTACAAAATTGTAGTTCAATCCAAAACTATTTATATATTTTTTATTCATGTACATCGAAATTAACATGATGATATTTTGAAGATATATAAAAATATAAATATTTTCTAACCAAAAATAGTATGAAATATAAAAAAAGATGAAATATTCGATTTTCTTCTTCTTGTCATTATATTTTTACACTATTTAATACAAATAATCTAAATACATGTTTATATAATTTAACAATTAGTTAAAAAAAAAACTTTACTAACATAATATATGACATAATTTACAAATAGCATTAACTCTTAAAACATATATGGTCGTAGATTTGATCCGTGTACTATAGAAAATCATCTATTTGAAAAAGGTCGTCAATTAAGATGAATCTTAATACATTATTAAAGAATTATTCTTTAACTCCCGGTTGAAGAATAACATGAGTTCACACCAACAAAAAACTTTAAAGAAAAATATATTTTATATAAGCTGTTTAAAATATAAGAATAAATATAATTTATCTTATAGTTTGATTTGAATCGCCAACTACCCATGCTTAGATAATCAATTGCATGATTCTAATTGGATTTGTATCTTAATTTCCACCAATGACCAAACCGTGTCTACACTTCTTTTCAAAGAAGGCACAGATTATTGTTTGTAGTTTTCCACCGATGGTGAGACATAGGTTGACAACCAACCTGGGTAAGTTGGCATCGCCATCTTTGATCAATTGATCTAATGTATCCGAGAAAAAACAACCAACGTCAGAAATATCGATAATTCTAAAATTCTAACAATTCTTAAAAGGGTCGAATCAATTTTTCTTGCATTTCAAGAATAATAGTCATCATAAAAGTTAACACTCACATCCATGGTTATTCATTTATAACGAGATGTGTGTTCTGTGTGGACCATTTCTTGTTTCCCATTCTCGATCAAAATCACATCATTAAAATGTTGAAGCCTAAGAAAGGTGTTAAGAAATTAATGACAAATTTGCAACCGAAACCCCACCAATTTAACTTGAACATGAAGCTAGTAGCGCTAGCTTGACATCGCAAATGGAAAGTAGCCATTCCTCTTTTGGTCTCTTCCTTTTTTTCTTTGTCAAGTTTATGTCTACAAGGATATTTTTCATTCAGCTTCGTAGAGTCTAAGGGCAAGCTGGTAATTTTAATTTTTATTATTTTAAAATATTTTACACAAAAGTTTTGAATAACTGTTTTTCAAAACAAAAAATAAAAAAAACAACTGTTTAATAAGTATTGATTTGAAAATAATTAATTAAAGATGAAAAAAAATACTTGGTAAATTTATTTTGAAAATCATTTTAAAAACATAAAAATACTAATCTCGTTTGAATGTTTGATTGTATTTAACTTTATTCTCATTATTTTCTGACATCAAAGAAATTTTTTTGATATAGCCATATCGTTAGAAATAGTAAGAATAAGACTAAAGTTACTTCAGACTTGTTGTAATTAATTGTTTAAAAATCCTAAGTTGCTTTGCATTTGCCAAAAAAAATTGTTTGCAAAAACACAACATAATATTTGAGATAAGTATAATTATTTGATTAATAAATAAAATAAGGTCGATTATCATAATTAATCAATTTGGTTCCTTTATATATATATATATATATATATATATATATATATAAGTGTTGCATGTTTACTTTTTTAAAATTTTAAAAAATAAAGAAAATAGAAACAACCTATTTTGAAAATTATTTGTTTTTAAAAATCCAAACATGTAATTTTATATTTAAAAAAATAAAAAAAATTTATATTCTTAAAAAAATTATCAACTATTTGAATTATTTTTTTATAGACGAGATAGTATTTATAATTTTATACATATAGTTTTTATATTGTCAACTATTAATTCTTTTATTTATCTTTTCACTAAGAATATACAAATCGATATTAAGAGACTAATTTCTTTCAAAACATAAAAGATTGTAAAGTGGGTTTGGTCTCTCCCAAGTTCCAAAAAAGTTTCATCCAATCAAACATTTAACAATATGTTGTAAAAACCTACTTATGTATGAACTGTGTTGTACCTACTTATTGATATTTTCTTTTTTATTATTGACTAGTATTTTAATTAGTATGTGCATTGCATAGAATAAATATTTATTTTATATAACTAAATTTATAATAAATAAATACTTCTGAATGTATAAAATTAAAATTTGTAACAAATAATTTTTTTGAACGTAAATTATATTATATGTTTATAATAAATAATTTATATATGATGTAATGTTTGTTTGGTTATTAATATTTTATTTTAAAAATATTAAAACTTAAGTTAAAATTAAAGATATTGAAAATGATAGATTAAAAGAGATAAGAGATTAAAAAAATTCCTAAAAACACTATATCAAACAAAAGCTACTAAAAACACTCTCGTCGTTAAAGAATATTGACTAAAAATACTCTTGTTCAAGATGACTATATGATAATTTATAAAGAGAGAATGATGAAATAGTATTTATACAAATTAAGGGGTTATTTACTTGTTAAAAGGGTATTATTTACTTATTAAAAATAGTGATTAAATTCATGTGACGTGGACAAAAAAATAAGTCATTTTATATCAAAAGGGTGTGAAAATGATTATTATAATAATATTTATATTATTATTTATTAAGAAAATTTTCATTGTTTATTATAATTATTATTGTAATTTATAATTTTTATTTTAGGATAAAATAAAATTTTGTACCTCATTTTAATTTTTAGTTTCAGTTGGTTGAGTCACTATATATATATATCTACGTACTATAGGAGATTTTTATTTAACTTTGAGGAGTATTTTTTTTTTTAAAACAAAAATTACTTACAGTATCTCCAACGAATTGAGTGCAAAGTTAAGCTTGGTCTTCGGGGAAGATTGAAGAACTTTGCCAGCCCAAAGTTTTTATAACTATAATTTTTCTATTTATTATTTGCCTAGCAAAGGACTTACACGTTACTGTGATTTCCTTGCACTTCCACTTGATTTCTCTTAAAAAAACAATATTCGTTATTCCTTAATCAAGCCTTTAGGACATTGTTTGTTGGATTCATATTAAACAGATGCATCATAATTCAGAATTAAGAGATCACGTTCTCAAAATCAAAGTTGGGAGAGATAAACACCGAATGTGAGTTTTTTGACATATACATAGCACCTGACCTTGTTCTGGAGTAAGTTCATCCTTAGCTCTTAAGATCAGGAGCAGCTAATAAGCCTATAGCTTTTGTATATATTAAAATTCTGATGAGGTTTAAGGCCTATACTATATTAAAAACAATTTCAAGAAATTTATCAAACACGCTACAATTAATATCGATTAGATTTGCATACCATGCCTATCCTTTGGTGTTCTCCAAGAGAGAGACTGTCAGTTTAAATTTGCATTCTAGAATTAAGGGATTTCTACTGTAATCAAGTTTAATGGGCTTAACTTGCTAAAGTAATTATACTGTAATTAAGTATTAATGGGCTTAACTTGTTGCTGAAATCGCAAACTCTAGACAATTACTTAACGTGACCTATTTTTGCTTGCTGCACCCCAAAAATTGTATACTCTCCATCTTACCCTTCTTCTAAACTTCCTCTATCCCACCACCTCAGCCTCGTCAACAGTCTTCCAACGGTGGTGACACCTTTGGTCCTGGAGGCAGCAACCGAATCTTGGATGTTTCCCTCGTCGTCGATGGAGATGTTGAGCATCTCGACTTTGGAATCGTGATCATCAGCAATGGTGACTTTGCCTTTGCTTGCGAATGTTCCAACAAAGGAATGGGTTTCTTTGGTGGCTGAATGCAGTTTGTGACGAGCTTTTAGGAATTGGAGGAGAATTTGTCGTAGCTATGCTTGCTTCTTTACACCATTTGGAGAAGCTCAACCTCATAAACATCGTTGTGGTTCTATGTGAAGGAGGAGTGTATGTGTGGTTTTGTTGATTTCATAACCGAGGAGCGAGACACTGTGTGTGTCTATTTTCCTCGTGCACACCACCCCTCACCTCCATCTAGCCACACCACCAATATTTGTTACGGATTGAGCAATTTGTACTAGCCACCACCCCTTAGAAATCATGTCTATGATGAAGATGAAGATGAAGAGAATAAGAGTGAGTTGGAAAGACGAAGAGCCTAGTCTCTGGAAGCACGTTGATGAAACTGAGGTGGTGGGAGAGAGGAAGCTTGAAAGAAAAATAAGTGTAAAATTGGGATGTTAGAAGAGTTGGAGGTTCACCAAGCAAAAAACAAGGTGCGTTAAGTAATTTTTTTAATTCTATAATATCTTTTAGTAAGTTAAGCCCATTAATACTTAATCACAGTAAATATCTCTAGATTCCCATTGGTGTGCGCACCTAAAAAGGGGGGAAAGACTCAAGATTAATAAAAATGAGACAATTGAATAAAGAATCTAAATTTTTTGCATAAGCACGACAAGCTATCAATATAGTGACTGTGTGAGCCTAATCCAATGGGACAATCTTGGATAAGTAACTATAAATCCTTTAAATTCTAGTTCACAATCATTATTCTAGGTGATATTCACATTTGTACCAACAAGAATGGGGTCCCCTGAAGTTTCAATAAACTGCAGTGTGTGCAGTTTTAAATCCCACCAATGGAAGGCATTATATTGATTTTGAAACATGAAATTATCATTTAATTAAACAACTGATATTGAAGCATGTTCTTTTCAGAACTGTAGACGACCATAATCCGTATTAACTGTAACTAGTAAGACCTCTTAATCAAATGGCAGAGGGCTATATCTAAGTAAGGTCAATTTTGCAGTGGGATCGGTGGGCAAATACCCCAATTAGGGATCAAATTTAAATCGATCATCATTTGGGAAAGGCAAGTCCAAATTGATATTCAAGTCTTCATTTTATCCTTGTAGGACACAGCTTAATTTGTCCACATTTCTATTACTATAAATTAAAAAATAAATAAATTCCAAGTGGTCACCACATGTGGGAATCAAATCACAGGCCGTTTTCCAGCGCATGATCGATGAAGTTCACGGGAGTGCTTCACTGATCACATGCCAAGTGGTTAATATCTTTCTACAAAGCAAAACTGGGAAACCACCATGGTTTTCGAATACTTTATACTGAAAAATTTCCTATTGGGAATTGGAAAGCCTATCATATTTTACGTCCATTCACTTGTACTGCCAGTCCAGGTACACAAAGACAACTTCGTCCGTTCACATGTCTGGTTCCTCAAACATCAAAACTCACGACAAATAACCAAAGAGTGTATAGTTCGATTAGTAATACATGTTAAATTTGTAGGAGAAAATCTAAATTAAATTTTTGCAGAATATATTTTTAAATAAAAAAAATGTAATTAAACTTTGAATTATTATAGTGGATACAAAAAATCAAAAGTTTGTAAAAATACTTTAGAATCATATCAAGAAACCAAAAATCGATAATTAACAAACAAAAAACTCACAAAAAATATTCTTGAATCTGGGGCAAAAAAGTACTCACCAACCCTTAACCCCTATATATAACCGCATCACATATTACTCTCCCTTCACACAAACTTTATTACAGTTGTTGCATTGTAATTAAGCAAGAATATTAGACAATGAAGTCTTCTAGAACTTCAACTACTCTTGCTCTTTTTTTAACCATCAATTTGCTTTTCTTTGTCATGGCAAGTGGCTGCTACACTTGCACACAGCCTAAGCCAAACCCTAACCCATTCCCTTACCCTAACCCTAGTCCTGCTGCGAAGAGCTGCCCCAGGGACGCACTTAAGCTGGGAGTGTGCGCAAACGTGCTTAATGGGCCAATTGGTGCTGTTGTAGGGTCACCACCGGACCACCCATGTTGCTCAGTGCTAGAAGGGCTTCTTGATCTTGAAGTTGCGGTTTGCCTCTGCACTGCCATCAAAGCTAACATTCTTGGCATTAACCTTAACATCCCCATTTCGCTTAGCTTGATCCTTAACGCCTGCGAGAAGTCGCCACCCTCTGACTTCCTGTGCAACTAGGCATAGTTAATTAAGCACGTCATTCTCAATTATTCAGGCACTGCTTAATTTAATTTCATCCACGTGTTTTGTTTATTTGTGATTTTTGTGCCCTTTGTGTTGTGATGATTATTATGTTGTTCGGACCGTGTTAACTCATTTAGTGAGAATGCGGTTGTACTAGCTGTAGCCCTAATTTAACTTCTGGTGTTAGTGATGAGTGATGACTTTCTAATCTTTTAAATTTGAAGAATTGTTCTCTCTGTTGTGTTTAGTTATTAACTAAGGATTCTCCTTTGTATAAGCTATTGCAACTATAAGCCCCCTGTTTAATTTCTTTCTTACCGATTTTCTTAAAAGTAAAGGATCAATTAAATTTTTTAGTCTCTCAATTTTTTAGAATTCTAATTTTTAATCTCTCATTTTTTTTACAACTTTAAGTCTTCTATTAGTTTTCAGTTGGCATTTTTCATCCCTTTAAAAATTTTTGTCCATTTTTTGTTTTTTTATTTACTTTGATTACTCAAAATTAATTCATATTTTGTTCTTTGTTTATTTTATATTTGGGAATTAATTTTAAGCAATAAAAATAAATGAAAGATTAAAATTACTGACAAAAAAATTAATGGAGAACTAATAATTGTAAAAAAATTGAGGGATTAAAAATTATAATCTAAAAAAGTGAATATTTTTAGAAACTTAGTTAAGCTAAAAGTAAAATAGAAAAATTAAGTGGCTTTCATGCATTTAAGTTTTATAGTGAATGGCCAGTGAAAATGCTCATGGGCATAATTCTTTCTAACAATTTTTTTCTTCTTATAATAAGGTTTTTAAATATAAATAAAATATGAAATCAATTATTTTAATTTTAACAAAATCACTAAAACAAAAGTAAATTAGTGTCAGCTTAATCATAAAATATTGACATTTATGACTATATTTAATTTAGTGACATTAATCTTGAGGCCATTACAACAAAGATTGTCACTAATGTGTTTGCATCAACAAAAATAGATCATTGCTTAATAGTATCAGCCATGTCAATAGATGAGCCAACACTAACTAACAAGAGAGGACTATCGTTACTATTGCGCATTCGGCAAGTGCACCGATCGTTATAAGTAATAAAGTGATAAGTAGAGTATCGTCTCCACGAGAATTGGGGAACTAATATTATCACAACTATTATCTTTAAATTGGATCAATAAATGTTTATGAAATTGGTTTTGTATCTTGAATTAAGAACAATTAAATTTAAAATCTAAGAATTAAGAATGCTTTAAACACAAAATACTATTTGGATTTAAGGAATTGATGAGAAGAATTGTAGTCAGAGCACATATACATTTTGATCCCAACCTTCTTTACTTGAATTGATTACTATATTCAATTATCCTAATTATTCAGATAATGTATCATTATATTAAAAATAGTTAAGCCCTAATTCCTTAGTGATTTTAACCCTTTAATCCAAGCAAAATCTTTCTTAAGTTAAGCATTAAGTTGATACATCAATGAATCTGCAATCATACATCTCTATCCCTAGGTAATGTACCAATTGTTATTTTATCGCGATCAGAAATTAAAGCCCCAATATTCCTATTGTAAACTCTAACCCTAAGAACTTCATTAGAATGATCAAGCTTAACAAAGATGTATTCAATTACCACAAGATAAAATAAAATAACTTAGCATAAAAGAATCATAGAATCAATCAATTACAAAGAAGTTCACATTAGGTTTATGGCCCTAACTACAATAAAGAAATTAGCCAAGCCTATTCATGCTTGGCTTCAAGAGCATAAACACAATGTATCTAGATAAAGAAAAAATAGAATAAGAAGAAGAAGTAAAAACCCTTCAATCTTGATTTCTCTTCCTTGACCTAGCTTTCTTCAATCTCCCAATGCTCTCTCCTTGATTTCTTATCTTCTTCTCCAATATAGGATGTTGTCTCTGCTGTTCTGGAACTCCCCTTTTAGTCTTCTAAGCCTCTATTTATGTTTAGGTCATCAAATCTATCCAAAAATCTCTCAACTCGTGCAATAGAAAGTTGTATCTTGAAGTCACATGTCGCTGGCACTAATGGCGCCACATCTCACGCCAATAGCATGAGAGTCCAATGAAAATTGCTAAGTTTTAGGTTCCTGGCGCGAGTCCTGGCGCGGATTGCGCGAGTTGGCAGTGAAGATTGCATTATTTTCCTATATTTGGTGCGACTCGCGTCAGTTCTGCTAGGTTTTGCTTTATGGTGCGACTGGCGTCAGTTCTCACGCCATTGGCGTGAGATGATAGTGAATTTTGCCCTATTTAAGGTCTTTGGCGCGAATGGCACCAAAAACTTGGCGCGGATAGCGCGAGACTCCAGAAAACCTTGGCTTCTTGTTCTTGCTTTCTTTTCTTCTTTTCTTGGTTCCTAATATCAAAAATGCATGGAATAAGTGATAAAGATAAAATAATGAAAACTTCCACCTATACTAGCATTAATTGATAGTTTATGATTGATTTCTTGATTCTTTTAGCTTAAAAACTACTATATGCTAACAGCATATTAGTTACCGATAATGTGTCTCCCTCCCTTACCTTTTAAAGTTCAAAGTCCTATAAGCGTACATTCAACTAGAAGTTAGAATTTGTAGATTTCACAAAATTGAGATTTGGAATGTGTGTTCACATTGTGAAACGTTAAAACAAACACACATTAAGTTCATCATTTGTTGGTTCTGGTTTTAGCATCACCTACAATAAACTCATTTTTTTCTTCGTTGGTTCCAGTTCTACTTCTGCCACTCAAGCCTCATGCCTCTACTACCATCGGCCACATATTCACTACAAGAAAAATGCATATTAGTATCAAACAAAGGTTGACACTAATTAATCACTATTTTAGCATCGGTCAAGAGTGATAATCTTTTGACCGTCCACCACTATAAAATGAGTCTTTTACGACGCATCTTCTAAGACAGTTCCTAAAAAACCATCTTAGAATGTGAGGCGGTGGCAATTTTGTAAATAATAAGAGATATACAACGACGGTTTTATAATAACCGTCTTAGAAGGTGATGGTTCAAAGACGATTTTCGTAAAACTGACTTTTTAAGCTTGATAGCGGTGACAATTTTTATATATTCACGAATTGAACGACGATGGTTCAATAACCATCTTAGAAAACTGAGTTCAAATACGGTTTTATTGTAAAATCGTCATGGTTGCCATACATTCTTATCATATTCTACAAATTTCAGAAGAAGCAAAAAAAGCTAGGATTCTCTCAGCAACGACCCTCAGTTGCCTCCTCCCCCTTCTCTCACACTTGCCTACCATCACCACCTACCGCCATCACAATAGTCTGGTTTGGAGGACAAGGGAGGATAAGAGTACCTCTTCAAGATCGTGATAATCGGAGACTCCGCGGTGGGGAAATCGAAGTTGCTGTCCTGCTATGCCCAGAACGAGTTCAACATGCACTCCAAGACCACCATAGGCGTCGAGTTCCAGACTCAGTGCTTGGAAATCGAATCCAAGGAAGTCAAGGCTCAAATTTGGAACATTGCCAGCCAAGAGCGATCCGCGCTATAATAACCGTTCTCTCTCTCTCTTCTCAAATCTCATTCTTTTTCCTTTTTCTGGTTTCTGCCATTAACGACCAGAGAAGCTTCATATCTTCTCCATTCTTCATCTAAACACTTCCCACCCAACTAGAAAGTTGATTAGAACTCCTCTATGAGCTAGATTCCAATCTTAGTTTTCAGAAAAAATCATCAATCGGAGAGATCCAGTTCTCTAGGGAACTTCTCAAAGTTGGAATTTGGAGGAGAAAGGAGGCGTTTTAAGGACGCTAAAGCTTACAGAAGTGATCCTCTAGCTTTCCTCAATAGTTTAGAGGTAAGAAACTCAAGTTTTACCGGTTGATTTGTGAATTTGTTCTTGAGGTGAATAGTAACCATTTTGCGTTAGAGCTGAAATTAGGCTTAGGTTCTTTAGAAAAGTATGCTCAGGAGATTGTTCTGATGAATATTGAACTTTGAAACATGACTTTTGATGAAGTTTGGTTTTGACTCTGACATCTGTATGAGTAGGAAGATTGATGTTATAATGATGGGTTTGAGCCTAGGTACCTTTACAAAAGATGATCAGGAGGCTAAATAAACTGTGAATATGTGTTGAAATAGCCGTTCTGATAAACTTGACAAGTATTGATATTTGGCCTGGCTAAGGAAATTGAATCCTTTGAATTAGCTTATAAAGAGTCTTAGAGGGACTCTAGTACGTTGGTTAGGCTGAGACAGATCCTGCTGAGGGTCTGTGAGTCGCCTATAAGGTGGTTAGTTCTGATAACCCTAAGATAGAGAACAAAAAGGTTTAAATGGAAAGGAATGACATTTCTTTTCATTCTAAATGGTCAAGAACCGTTATTGATTGTTTGCATGCCTTTATGTAGGACGTGATTCAGAGGCTACTAGTGGGTGTGACCACGAGGCCGGGAGAGCCAGTGTAGCACTCAGAGCAGGTAAGCTCTTTGTTTTTGGGAGTGTTTCCCTTGATTGTGTTCCACCATACTCCAGTAAGAGTAATGGTCATTGTATGAGTTAATCCATGTATATTGAAATTGTGTGTTACTGTTTTGATTGAAAACATATACTTGATATACATGGATTGAGGCGATGTGTATTGATTGATGAGATTTCTCTGGCTAGTAGAATAGAATAGAATAGAATGTATGTATATGTTTGAGTAAGTCCTGATGAGAAATGTGCCCATATAGATGGATGTAGCTTCTTCAGGCAAATGATAAAAAGTCCTGATGAGAAATGTACCCATATAGATGGATGTAGCTTCCTCAGGCAAATAATAGGAAGTCCTGATGTGAAAAGTGCCCACATAGGTGGATGTAGCTTCCTCAGGCATTGATAAATGATTTATATACCGATGTGCCATGTACATGTGATGTGTTTTAATAGTCTGATGGCTAAATGATAATGATGTATGTATTAAAAAGGGTGTTGATGAACCCTTGAGACATATGTATACGTGGTGGTATAGCTTGAGAGCTGTGATGGTTAAATTGTAATGCCAATTTTGATATTATATGCATGGAAGTGAACCAGGGGGAGGAAAGACCTCCAAGGACCCTGAGTTTACTGAGATTGTTATCTCACCCTTGTTAGGGGTTATGTTTTGCAGGTGATACTCAGGGAGCTGCTGAGAGATCCCAGGGCAAGAGGCCCGAGCAGGGATAGGTTCTGTGAGAACCTTAGGCATAGGTTGAGAGCATGTTAGCTCTACTTTTGTTTTATGCCTATTGTTTTGTACCCTGAGAGGGATTTGTATAGTTTTGTTATATATATACACATTGTATATTATGAGAATTCACCATATATGATGTACATTGGGTGTTGTTAATGACAGTTGTGACTTCATTTTGTTTATCGCTTCCGAATTAATTGTCAGTGATAATTGCTGCGCTTAATGACCATAAATCAATGTTAATGCACCGGATGCATACGGGGCGTTACACGCGCCGTCACCTCCACTACTACCGTGGCATTGTCGGCAAGAGAAATAGGGTTTGGAAAAAACTCAAAGGGGAGAAGAAACATTCACTAGTGGCAACGTTTGAGAAACACAACTCTGGGATTAACGCATTGGTGCTTAGCGGTGATGGCTCTATGTTGTATTTTGGTGCATACAATAAGTCAATATTGGTTTCGTACTTGGTAAATTCTTAGTGGTTGGTGCTTTGAGGGGGGCATACTAGGTCGATTTTGTGTTTGGTTGTGGTTTCGGATTTGGTGTGTAGTGGTTCGGAGGACAGAGCAATGCATATTTGGAGGGGGTTCAGAAGGAGTATTCGTGTTTAGGTGTGAGTAGCAGAACTGATAAAGGAGTGACTAACCTTCTTGTTATTCCCTTTATCAATTGGTTGTTGTTATTTCTATTTTTACATATCTTAAATTTTTTCCACTTTTATGATGTGCTTGTGCTAGGTGCGCTATCTGGGAACAATGATAGCCTTTAGGATGTAAATCCCTAAGAATGCATGGAAAGGTGATGACTTTGGCATTGCGCTTGCAAACCGCATTAACTCTTATCTTCCTAATACTATCATAGTTTTTAGAATACTACCTTCAACGAAGTAAGATAGTCTCTGGTCTTAAAAAGGCCATTCATACAAAAGAGATACAAGAACGATTTGATTTGTGTTTTCTCTTCAAATCTATGATATAATAGAACGAATGAGCCTAAAACCTGGTTCTTCCCTCTGCTTATTTTTACATTCATTAATTTTTATTTTCTTCATGGCACTCTTGTTTTTTCCAAAATTTAAAGTTCTACATCTATTCCTTTTGTCAAGATGAATTGTTTTTCACCTTTATAACAACTTCATTTGTCTTCTTTTATTTCATAATTTACATGTGTTGGTCTTTCTTGAAGTGCTTTTAGTTGTTAATTATTAGTGCTTTGTTTTTACAAAATATATTTTATAACATGTAGGGAAAAGCAAAGAAGGTTGTCCATGCATAGAGCCTTTAGTTCGAAATTCCGAAGTCACATATAGAAATCGAAATCGGAATCCCTTACCTGTTTTTAAGGTGGCGTACTTAGATGTCTTTTATTTTCCCATGAGATTTTGTATTGATTGTTTTCATCTGTTGAATAAATCCAAAATTTTTATTTGCACTACTAGGATACTTACAATAGGAAAAGCAACCAACAGACTTTGCGTACAATTAAATCATCAAACTTGTGTACTGAGATAATTGAGTATTCAAGTCTAACTGAAACTGGTGTGTGCAATCTGGCGATATGTAAGAGAAATGGTATGAAATCTCTTAGATGCTCCATGTATTGGGGTCACATTATTTGGTTTTGGACCAAATTTTTTTTCCTGATCTAAATATTTTTCTCCTTACTACAGGGTGTCCCAATGGAGTCTCATCCATCCAAGCTTGTTGGAAGCTAGAGGAAATTCTTGAACTGTTAGATTTGTCAAACTTTCAAGTCTGTGTTGAGTGTAACGGCAAACAAACAAATAAAAGGAAATTTGGGGTGTCGAAAGAGGTAAAGATATCTTAGAGATGATACATATGGATATTTGTGGTCCCTTCCTTATGGATTCATGAAATGGACAAAGGTATCTTATCATGTTCATAGACGATTACTCTTTATTTTATTTATGAAAAGTTTGAATCTCTAGATGTTTTCAAGTCTTTCAAAGCTGAAGTTGAACTTCAATTAGAAAGAAAATTAAGGTTGTCAAAATCTGACTGTGGTGGTGAATACTATGGTAGATATGACACATAAGGTGAACAATCTCTAGAACCTTTCACGATTTTTCTTATAAATGTGAAATTATTATGCAATATACAATGTTTGGTAAACCTAGTATGAATAGAGTTGAAGAGTGACGAAATTGGACTCTTAAGGATATGGTAAGAAGTATGATTCTTAAGTCGGCTTGACTTTCTTCTTTCTCTTGGTGTCAATATAGGAATGGGAGCAGTTTGAATGGATGCCTTTTTTCTCTCTACCAAAGTCACTTTGGGCAAAGGCATTAAACATTGCAATTTATATCCTCTACAAGGTACCATGTAAAGTAATCACTGACGACCCCTTATAGTTATAGGCTGGGGAAAAATCCACATTAGACACATGCACATTTAGGGATGTCCAGCTGAAACAAGGCCTTATAAGCCACATGATGGAAAGTTACACTTAAAGGTAATTAGTTGCTACTTTGTTAGTTATATTGAATGCTCTTGCGAGTATAAATTTTACAATCCCACTATAAAATCCTTCTTTGAGATGAGAATGAAAGATTCCTTGAGGAAGTTGAGTTTGGAGGGAAATGAAACATAAAGTGCGTTGTCTCTAATGAAGAATTTGTTATTGACAAATGACAAGTCTTTGTAATAGAACTAGTAATTAATAATGATGTTATTCCTAGCCTCATTCAAGCACCACTTAGATATATTAACGATTAGATAAAGATGAAATAAATATAATTGGAAAGTTTTTTTAACGTCAAAAGTAGACAACGAAATTTAAATAAAAAAGGTGTGATTAAAATAATAATATTAATATATACTATCTCTGGTTTATTTTATAAGTAATTGTATGTTTTACACATTTAGTTATTTCTTATGGTAATTATTAGAGATAATTAAAACTAAAATGACAAGATTTAGTTTGAGTTTAGGAACTTATTTGACGTTTCAAGAATTTATTTATCATTTTTTTTTACTTTTATAGATTAATGTAACAACACCTACTTTTCAGGACTAAAATAACCGTTTACTCTAAAAAAAATCATAGAAGAAGCATATACAGAAGTATAGAACTCACCTTGGTGAAGCAGTAACAAGAACGAGTCTCTTAAAGAGCTCAGGCTTTTTAGTTGAGGCTATGCAGCCGATCATAGCAGCGATGGAATGTCCCACAAAAGTGACACATTTGAGGTCCATCTCATATATGATTGTGATTAAATCATCAGCTTAAGGTTCAAAGGATGGGTACTTCAGTACTTGGCATGGTCATAAAGGCTCTTATCTGTAACTGCCCCATAAAAGGGCCATTCAGAGAACTAGAGTGTAATTTTTGGCCAAAAGAGGAATGATTTTGTTCCATATGGACTGGTCTGTTCCAAAGCCATGACACAAAACTATGGTTTCATTGCCTGAGCCTATGGTTCTGGCATTTAAAGCTGTTGAAAGGCTCTTTTCTGGTGTCACCATGTTTGAAAATATGGTTCAATAAGAAGGGAGAAAAAAAAAACTGAACTAGAGTTATGTGCAGCTAGGTACTTGAGGGTGGTTTTGTTTACTGATGTCTGATCTCAATCTATAGACCTAAAGAAATGGCTTAAAATTAAATATATAATAGATTGGAGTGGTTAGAAATTCGTCTGTCATGTGCAGTTTGATTAATTATTGTGCAGACATCATGAAATTTAAAAAAGTGATGGAAGCTTGACTTTGTTCTTATTAACAGGGGATAGAACAAGTCGTTAATGAGAATATGCTGTTATGGGAGGTCTTTGCATTTAAGAATCTTGGTGGTTAGAACATCGTTTTTCAAGTCCAGTCCCAATAGTTATTGTGCAGAGGTCATGAAATTTAAAAACACACGATATTATACGTTTTTTTAAAAGTAAAAATGCTCTTTGGCAAAAAAATAACTTTAATATTCTACATTTTCCTATTATTGAGAGACATCTTATTTGTAAGTTTTGTCTAGATGTTACTAAATAAACAATTAAAAAATTAACAAATTAGTATTTTAGATGAGGTTAGAAAGATGACCAATTCTAGGTCTGAATCCCTGATGGTGAGATAGTTTCAAGCATTAAGCACAAATTAACGATAAAAAGAGTCAAATATGCACATACAACATATTGCACATTGTGAAAACTATTTTTGATCATTTACATAGTTGGTCGTAGACACAGCATAGTTAAGTCACTTAACACAATCACATGAAATACACAATAAAAGGATTGATCAATAGTTATGAAATACACAACCTCCAATGCACTAGGTGTCATCACAATGTAAACACTGCCTTCTAAGCAAATATATGCCAGTTATCGGGACAAGGCTTCAATGGAGACCCAACTCCTATCGTGGCCTTGCAAGATAAAACAAGCATAATCTCAATCATAAAATTAGCAGAAATCCAACACGAAGTGCCAGAGAAACTTTCATTATTTCAAATCTTAAAAAGTTCATCACATTGTTAGATTGATAAATGTGCTACATACAAACCTCAAATAAATAGAGAATGTAGTTAACAACAATCTGATACCCAAAAGTCATCATCCAAGCTATCTATTTTCTCACCAACAAGAAATGCATGCACCAAATCTCCAACTTGAACCCAACTGCAACCTGGATTTTTTTTAGCTCCCCTTGACTTCATCAATTCCCTAACCTTGTTTGCCTCATCCCATCTTTCAGCTTCTGCATACATATTTGAAAGGAGTATATAGTATCCACAGTGCTGAGGCTTTAATTCAAACAAATGTTCAGCTGCCCAGAGCCCCAACTCTATGTTCCCATGTATCCGACATGCTCCAAGCAGTGCACCCCATATATTAGTATCTGGTACAATAGAGAGGCCTCTAATAAGGTCTGCAGCTTCTTCCATTAGACCGGCCCTTCCAAGGAGATCAACCATACAAGCATGGTGTGTATGTGTCGGTTCAATATTTATATCGTGCATCATCTTAAAGTATTTTCTTCCCTTCTCAATTAGCCCTCCATGGCTACACGCAGACAAAACAGCAATAAAAGAAACTGAATCATATTCCACACCATCTTCCTTCATTGTTTCAAAGAGGTTGATTGCAGTGTCCAACTCACCCCGCATACCATAACCCAAAATCATAGTATTCCAAGAAGCCACATCCTTGTTTTGAATACGGTAAAAGACCTTAGTAGCAAGATCTATTCGTCCACACCTGGTATACAAATCCAAGAGCGCGTTTGCCGCAAAAAGATGAGTGTGCAAAAGCTTTCTCACCAGCAGACCATGGATCTCTTTGCCTTGTCTTATGAAAGCTAGATTTGCACAAGCTGATACAACACCCATGAATGAAACAATATCAGGCCTCATGCCCAAAAGTCTCATTTCTGAAAACAAACGTAGAGACTCCAAGCTGTCATTTGTTCGAGAATAGCCTATAATTAGTATATTGTAGGACACTTCATCTCTGACAGAAATATTAAAGACATTTTGAGCAAGGTTTAAGCATCCACATTTTGAATACATGTCTGTCAGAGCATTAGAGACAAACAAATCCAAGGAGGATCCAACACAAATAATCCTGGCATGAATTTCTTTTCCAACATTCAGGAAACCCAATCTTGCACAAGCTGGAAGAACATTTGTGAAAGTTACATTGTTGGGGGTTTCTCCCTTGGCTTGCATTTGCCTCACTAATTCTACAGCTTCATACTCAAGCCTGTTCTGAGCAAAATTTGCAATCATAGCATTCCAAGATACAATGTTTCTTACTCCCATTTTATTGAATATAGTGGATGCTATTGTTGAAGATCCTGATTTTGCATACATATCTATCAACGAGTTAGAAATAAATACATCAGACTCAATAGCCATTCTCAAACTAAACCCATGGACTTCCATTCCCAACTTGAAAAGTCCTAATTCTCCTAACACAGGAAGCATACTAGAAATGGTGACAGAGTTCGGTCTCATTCCCTCATCAATCATCATTCTAAATACATCCAAAGCATCCATATACTTCCCTCTAAAAGAAAAACTAGTAATGATAGCATTCCAGGAAACCACATTCCTCTCATCAATTTCATCAAAAACTTTCTTGGAAGCCTTCTCATTCCCACATTTCCCATAAACATCAACCAACGCATTTCCAACCTTCACATGGCCCAACAAGCCAACCTTCAAAGCATAACAGTGCACCATCCTCGCCATCACCTTGTCCTCAGTTTCTGCACACACCGGCAACACACTAACAACGGTAACCAAATCCGGTTGAATCCCCGGTTTGGCCGCAACCATCACTCTGAAAAACCCAAGCGCCTCCTTGTAAAACCCATGAAGAGAACACAGCCCAATAACACTATTCCACGACACCTTATCCCTCTCAGGCATTTCATCAAACACCTTCATCGCATCGCCAAAAAGCCCGCAATTCCCATAAAAGGCCAAAAGGGTATTCCCAACAAAGACATCCCCACCAAAACCAAGCTTAAACGCAACCCCATGAACCTCCCTACCCTTACGAACCTCCACATAATCAGAACACACCTTCAGGACAAAAGGGTAGGTGCACTCATCAGGCTTAACACCAGCACGAACCATGGTGTTATAGGTGCCAAATCCATCAAACACACCACCAATGGAATTGGCACGAATAAGGGTGTTCCACAAGAAGGCGCTTCGGGAATATGCAACACTGTGTTGGAAGAGAAGAAGGGAATTTGTGGGGTGTCCAAAAGATGCATATTGGAGAATGAGAGAAGCACAGAGGGAGACACTGCGAGGGAGGAAGCCATGGAGGAGGGAAAAGGCGTGAACTTGCTTGGTTTGGGAAAGGGTGTTGCATAGGGTGCAGAGTTGGAGAAGGTTTGAAGTTTGAAGAGAAGTGGAAAAGAATGAACAAAAGTGGGTGTTTTTGGTTAGTGTTGTTGTTATGGAGGGGAGTTTGTTGAGAACATGAGAATGGAATATCATGGAACGATTTTGGCCTGGGTGATCAACCAACAAGGACTAAGAGCATGATGAGGTTACGTCTCATTTTGTTGTTAACCTGTATCATAGTATGTTTCCTGGTGGAGATTGTGCTGACCTTTTTTTCATAGTTCAATAGTTCGGGTAAATTATCAATTTTGTCTTTTTTTTTAGGTTATAATTGGTGATAATTTGGTACTTATACTATGAAAATTAATAATTTACTCCACAAATATACAAATGTATAAATATATCGACAATTTAGTTCAAACGTTAATTTATATCTGTTTTTGTTAACACTTGAGTGCATAAGTAACATATGAATGTCAATGTGGCAAAGCGTGTAGGGGATGTTCCATTAGTCAACAATATTTTGGACTAAAATATGGATGCATTTTTTTTAAATCTATTTTTCAATAGGCTCTGGAAATCAGCATTATGAATGCATTTTTTTAAAATCTATTTTTCAATAGGCTCTGGAAATCAGCATTTTGAGTTTGATATACTAGCATATGTACGGTTCTAGTTAACAAGCAGATATTATGTGTTTTAAAATTTGTCTTTTATCTAATTGACATTATTGTATAACTTGGATATGAATGAAGGCTCAACAATTATAGAGACAAATATAAAAATTTATCATTTTACAAACAATAAAATAAAAGTTTAATATCATGTACTATAATATAAAATAATTTTATATTATTATCCAATCACAAATCAAAGATAATAAGACTTAAATGATAATTATTATACAAATTAATAAACTTAACTTATATAATAATTATTATACAACTTAATAAACTTAACTTATATAATAATTCATATCCAAGTAAACTATCATACCTAAGTGCGAAAACAACGAATATAAACAGCAGCCTTAGAAGTAGATTTACCTGTAGAGAATCAAGCATAAACCATCATCACAAGTCTGACCAGTAGCAGACACACACTTGTGTTCGCACGTGCGGACACAAACATTTTATATATATATATAATATTTGAGTTAAAACTTAAAAGGATTAAATAATATAAAAACTTTACCTTCTTCCTCTACGGCCTGCGCTCTCGACCTCACCTCCTCTGCCGACTGCCACCATCGACCACTCGGGCACTCGGCCACTAGAGTCTCGTCGCGCAACACCTTCTTCCTTAGATCCGTGGGCACCATTGAAGCTGATTCAAGCGTTTTTCACCATTCCTCACAACTCACAAGACCAGGTAAAAGGCTAAAATCTTCAGTGTTGATTAAGAGAGCGTTCTGAAAGCAAGTATAACACCATTATTTTCTGCTTTACGCTAATTTTGATTCCTTTGAAAATGGAATTTGTTTAGATGTATTTATCTGATGAGGATTTTTTTTTTTAATTTGTGTTTTGGTCCCCAGCTGTTTGATAAAATGCTTGATTGTCACGTGCAATGGATTATTGTTCCAGTGAGAATTCTAACTTAAGTTAGTGAGCTGGCCCTTTTCCCAGCTTTTCTTTTTTTAATTAATTCAATATTTAACAAAATATGGCAATGCTTATTTGATTCAGATTACTTAAAGCAATAATCACTCATTTTCAGTGAATTTTTAAGAGTTTTTAAAATTGAAACAATTGTCTCTTCTAAAAAATTCATGCCCCAAACCAAGCATAGCCACTACAGGGGCTGTAATAGCAGAGCAATTTTACTTGTCGTGGCTGCCACAGACGCTTTGGCAACATGCTTTAGAAGAATGATAATCAAAACACGTGTATCACAACAAGGAAACCATGTATGTCAGGAATTATTTCCTATACCAACAGTTATAATGAAACCATGACTGTCCATAAATAAAGTTTATTGATTTGATTGTTGGTTGTAATATAAGAGTTTTGAAAATGGCAAAGGTTTGAAGAATTTATAGAACTGTCCATAGATAAAGGTTATTGATTTGATTGTTGTTTTTTAAAAGAATGTTTGTGCATTTTTGGGCATGCCAATATCCTTAATATAAGAGTTGAAAAAACCTTATTAATACTATAATCAAACTATTATTTGCTTCGATTTAAATTTTTTAAAAAAAAAAAATTTTGAGGACACTGCCCCCAACTCCGTCGCTAAGTGTGCAGAAAAAAAAAAAAAAACTTATGTGTCCACCAATGAGTCTGACTATATACAATGTTGCCACTGTACGGCATTATTGCAATGTTTAACATTTCGTTTAGTTTCTATCAGTTTGTTTCATGTCTTCATATTGATTTGCTGCATCCAATTCGATACAGAGTTTTGTCCCTTTTATTTATTTCATTTATACTCTAAGAGCATAATTTTAAACTGTGACTTGTAAATGCAATTGTAACTTAAACTTTTTTTATACTCACTACAACTATATTATGAGTGTAATTGTAGCCTTATATCAGTCTAGTTTAATGTTTTTGCAATTGCTCCTAATTTTTTTGACTTATCACGATCAGACAACAATTTCAAATCATTCCAAGAGAATTATTAAGTAATCGTAGTCTATTAGATGTTGAAAATCTCAATCAATTTTTATGACGTATTCGGTTGTTTTCATTTATGATAAATAATTAATGATGCTCAAATACATGTCATAAAGAGAGTTCATTAAAGATCATTATAATTTTGGACAACCTATTAAACAGATATGAACCTCCAATTTTTTTTTATAAATATTGTTTGTTAACATTTCTATATTTGGATCATTTCAAAATTTGTTTTCAGGTGTGACAATATTAACAATATCAACCATAACCCCAAGCCTACACCCTCCAAAATCCATATGAATAGTTTTTTATTTAATATATTTTCTCCTTTTATTAAAATATTATTAGAGAGATTGGTAGCAATGCATATGAATTAATAGCAAAATTTATAAATTAAAAAATATTTAATATATAAATATTTTAATTTATTTTATATGTTTTTATTTTGAATAGTTTACATATTTTTATTATTTATCAATTTATAATTAAAATTCATAATTTAACATGTAAGTTATTTACATTTTTTTTGTAAATTTAATTTAAGATATAAATTATTTTTACTCTATTTATTTACATAAAATTTTAAAAATATTAATATATTAAATAATTTTAATTTATAAATTTTGATAATTTTAAAAAATTAATAACTCTTGTCTAATGATACATAGAAAATAATTCTAATATATTTAATTAAACATGTTGATGATTTAGAAATAAAGAGAATAAAATCACATATTTGAAATTATAGGAATACCAAAATTATAATTTAACATTTTTTTATTAGGTAAAATAGTTCATATGTTATATCATGGGCATGTTACTACATTTTAATAAAATAAAAAATGAAATAATATAAATCATTTAATATATATATATATAATAGTGGCATACATAAGCTGCACTTCAACAAATAAAGTAGATAGACTTGAATTCTTTTTTATTAGGGCCTTTTATTTTGTAGGGCACTATCATGCTTATCAAGGTAAGTATGGTAGTTACATTGTAGGTTCGGCATTTTATATTAAGTTACATTACATGCAGTAATACAATATGCATGTATTTTTTTCTCTTTGTGGTGCATGAATGATTAGTTGAGTACTCCTCATGCATCATCTGTTTGCATCTTCATTAAAAATAAAAAAATTCTTATAATTAATTATTTATTTATTTATTAAATAATTTAAATATATATATATATATATTTAATATAATCAATTTTAATAAAATGGTATTATTATAATTGGATATTTTTACTATTTCCTATTTTAAAGTTTTAATATGTACAGAAAGTACTTTTTTCTAACCAAACATGTTGCTTTATAAGTGCTTTTAAGGTCATTCATATTTTGTAAAAGAGAAAGGAAAAAAAAGTACTTCTAAATTATCATATCCAAATAAGTTGTGCACCACAAAAAGTGTACTAAAAAATATACAAACAAATTAAAAATTAATTTAATTTTTATTTAAAAGGAATTTTTATAATTAAAATCAAACACGAATTAATATTATTAATTTGTATTTGATTAAATTATAAAAATAAGTTAATTTTTAAAGCACAAACAAACAAACCCTTAATGTAATCATTGTCATGTGTTTGTTAAAGTAAGTCATGTGACTTCTTACAAATTTGCACTTGCTCTTTGTTTCTTTCATCAGACGGTGTTGAGACGGTTTTGGTATTGTTTTCTGGACTTTTGTAAAAAGGTATTGTAAAAAAAATTATAATTCTCATAAACGGTACAGGTTATAAAAGATTCTACATCATTCAACATTTTATTAGTAAATAAGGATACATTGACTATATAAATTCATCTTAATCTTAATCAATTAATTTTTAAAATAAATATATTCTTAGGTGCTCACTTTAAAAATAATCTCACATAAAAATTGCTTTAAATGGAATGTTATGTTTATAACTAACCATCTATAGGCTTGTAAATTGTAATGTATGTAAATATGTTGTTTGTTTGAATCTTTCAGTCTTTTTTTTTTTCATATTCGAGTCCTTGTTTAGATTATATTGTAATAATTAATTTTCTAATTCAATGATTTGAATATGAATTGAATTACCTTTGCTTTTGATTCCTTTGTCTTTTATATCATTATTAATTATAACAAAAAATAGAATATTTTCATAAACCAAACGCACTTTTATTATCGGTTTATGTAGTTTTTTTAAAGCGTTTACGTCGTTTCTTTATAAGCATTTTTTTTTTCTGCAAGGTTGTATAAAAAAAATGTTATCGCCCTTTTAAATTTTAACATTTATTTTCTGCGAGGTTGGGACAATGATAAAGTTACATAAGAATTTTGTTGCGACAAGACTAGCTAAACTCTTTGAGTGATTTATTAGAAATCATTGTACAAATTATTGCCTTTTTTTTTATAGAGATACAAAATTAAAAATTATTGCATTTGAATTTGGAGGAAGCTTATTACTAAATTACAAATTAAAGTCTACTTAGAACATGCGTTTTAATTTACACTTATCTTCCTTTAAAAAAAATATCTTTAAATTATTCTCTTTTTTTTTTTTTGGTAAAGAGAATATTCTCTATTATGACAAGCAAAAAAAGTAATTTTTTTTTAAATATATAATTATCTAATATTGAGGGGCACTTTTCTTGGAACAATCTCGTCGATCTGCTCAGCTGACAAAATAGATGTCTCACTTTCGTAATTTCCATTTCCCATCTGCTGGTGTAACTGGCAGAAGAAAAGCCAAATGCATCTAATCAATTCATTTTCTACAACTTAAGTACATTAATTCCAAATTAAATCTCATGAATAGAATTGCCAAGCTCTGAATCCATGAGCAAAGCAAGCCCAAAAAAGTTGAAATATATATATATATATATATATATATATATAGCAACATAGACAGATAATTGACCATCAACAACCAAGGAGATCAATCATTTTTACGAGAAAATAAGATATGTAGATTCAGATGAATTAGCTGAACTACACAACAGAAAGTAGTAGCATTAACAGCTTAGAAATCAGAAGTTATAAATGAACTCCTAGTCCTATTATCAATCACCTTACATTTAAATAATATTCTGAGACGAATAAGCTGCAATGCTTCTCAAGATTTGAAACAAATATCCCTGTACTGAGATTGAAACCAGTATTTACCTTCTCAAGGATGGCAGATTGATCATCCACGTGAAACTTGCGCATGTAATTCAGCATCTCTAGTTGCTGCACAGTTTTTACTTTCTATATTAGCATAGCAAGTACCATAGAATTCATCAGAAGTTAATTAAACTTTACCTGTTCCTGTAACTTCTGTTGATTGAGTATTTTTTTCTGCAAATTCTTCTTCTCCAAGCTCTGCCTCATCACAGACCACCTCTTCTCTGCCAAAATTCATTTTGCATTATGTAACTGTTTACTAATCCTTCTACTAGTAAAAGTGGTGTATTTTATTGTGTAGGGACAGAAGAAAAGACAATCATTGAATAGACTTTAGTGGCTTTGAAAGAACAAGTGCATTTTTGGATTATAGATTAAATTTTAGGGGGGGATTCTAAACCTCTCTTGCTCTGATTTTAATTATAAGTTGTTTTGAACATGATATAAATAAATTAAAACACATGCTGGAATGCATAAAAGACAGTCATAGCTAAGCTAAGTACAAGCAATAAACATTATCAAAATCGAGCTTTTTACCCCAATAATACAAAAAATAATAATAATTATTACCCAAATAATACACCCAAAGAGATACTTACATGAATGATACAAAACATTGTGCAGGTGAGAAACTGGTTCCTGGAAAAACGATTTCTCACCTTGCACAATTTTTTTTATATCAGTTGAGAAATCGGTTCTCCAATTGATGTAAAAGAAACTGTGCAAAGTGAGAAATCGGTTTTCCAATTTCTCACTTGCAAAATATTTTGTATCATTCATGTAAATATTTCTTTAGGTGTACTATTAGGGTAATTTGTTACTTTTGTTGTATTGAGGTAAAAAACTTGTCAAAATCTTTCCACTGAGTGCATATGTTTGAGAAATAAACATTTCTTTTTTAATTTCAACAGCTCACTTAAAAATCTAGCAAAACAAATAAAACAATTATTTATCCAAATGAAGCTAATTCCTAATGAAACATCCAGGCAAGAATAGAAGCATTTCACAATAATTCCAGGCTATACTGTAAAGTTTATGGCTTCCAAGGATGCAATTGTCACATTCCTTAAATATGGTTGAAACATCAAGCCAGTCCACTTTGCAGTGATAGTATTGGACTAGAAATAGCTGAATAGTGCTGTATTATCACTGAAAGTCTATTTCTGATATCAGCATAATACTAGTACCAGAAAATAGCATAAAACTCAACTACTTCCTCCCAACAGAAGAAAATACAGATATCCTGGGCTCCTTGGGAGGCCCAGAACCTCCTGTCCTATTCCTTCACTGACAAATTTCCTTCCTACTCTCTTTCCCTACGTTCTCACATATCCCACAATGCAGTGTTTTTTCTCACTCTCTTCCCATCATGTTCATGTCACCACTCTCCAAGTAGTTACTCCCTTGCAAGTCATGCTAACTTAGAGAGCTGATTGAATGCTTCTCTGTAACATAATCCTAGTGTACACCTTAATAAGATGGGTTTCAATTATTCAGTTGTTGAAAAGTCATTACTACTCAGCTAGGAAAGGCGGGCATGGAATGGCCATTTTCTAAATAATTTGTTATAACAATTAAAGAGTTTTAACAGGGTAAGAAGTGAGTGAAAGCTACAGCCTACATGAAAGAGAGAACTTACTTTGAAAGGAATTTATAAAATTGAATCACCAAATCCAGGTCATTCTCATATACCATACTGACTTTCCCAGGCACGAGATACCAAATCTTGGGTCTGTTGTATAAATTATATTAATAACAATGTTTCAGAATAAAATACTATGAAGTTTGGTTATACAAATACAATAGAACAGATTCTGCATGCAACCATTCCTGTATCAAAATGCTCAAGTTAACCCCACAGCTATCCTAGACTATATAATGGGAGGAAAAGAAATATAAAGTAAAATGAAAGTTAAGAATGGTCATTCCTTTCAAATGTAAAACTGCAGTATTGTTAGACTTTATTTGGGAGAAGAAAACACAGGGATTTTCCAGAAAGAAAAGAACTAAGGACCTAGGAACAACAATATCAACCTCAAATTCCATCCAAGCAATACTCCAACATTATTTTTGGCAAAAAAATAAATTCCTAAACTACTTTTGCATTGGCATGTCGAAATAAAGCATCACCCATCACATATCTACTATCTCATGTCAACTCATTTTCATCCCAAGGACCAAGACCAAGAACTAGAAGCACATTATATTTGACCATCCTGAGTTGAAGATGATTTGATTCATTACGTGTTTAATTCTTTTTATGGATAATAAAGAGTGAATACCCAATAGCCAATAGATGATTTTTGTATCTGAGAAAAATAAACATTAAATCAGGGATGCATGCATTGTCACGCACACACTGACACATATCCAACGATGGCATCAATGGTGTTGCTGCAGCCTGCGCCCTGCGGCAGAGCTGGGTTTACACAAAAATGAGACATAGATGAAACGGATTCATGATACCAAAAATGAGGCACCAATGCTACAAAGTACAAACAACTGATATATTGCAATAAAACAAAAATACCAACACCCATCTCCAAAAATATCTCTTCCTGTATAGCAGTGGTCACAGCAACAGCTTCCTGCTCATGAGTCAGGAGTTTCAGGTAATGACATTGAAATGCATTATACAATGACTTTTATCATATAAACTCAAAGGACAAAAGTATCATCTTACATCAACTTCAACTTTAATTTTACATATCCAGTACTTAAATTTATCTCTCCATAAAACTATAGCTCAACACACCCATAGGTGCTAATCAAAAGGGATAAAAAAAAGTGTTAAACAATGTCCATTGTGGTTTGGGATGACTAATAAAAAGAAGGTCAATCCAATGCACCAGACTGCCACTTAGTGGAGCTGGAGCCTGTGAAGGGTAGATATGTACAACCTTATCCCTGCATGTAGATGGGCTGTTTCCAGAATTTAAACCTTCTAACCTTATTGTTGCACCAAGACTTTCCTACCTCTAAATATTGTCCAATTATTTTACCCTCATGCCCATTAATTATTAATAATTAAGGTGTGCAATTTAAACAGAAATGAAAAAAAAAAAGTGAAAAAGGGACGAACTAAGAAATTCACCTGCTTATCCTGTACAGCCTCTGCAACCCTTTTCTTCACATCTGCATATAGATACCAAAGTTTCCCAAAGTGCAAAGATTTCAAAATTAGGGAATCGATCAATAAAAAAGACAGAATAAATCTGGCCAAGTAAAAACAAAGTACCTACCAGGCTGGGAAGTAAGAAAAATGAAACGATCAAAAAGATGAAAAAGTTGTTCCCTCGTTAACATTCCGGTACTCTGCGTCCCAGATGCCATTGCGTACGCTCACAAACGAACAAACACGAGTCTCAGAGTCACTCCACAACTTAACTTACCCAAAACGATTGACAATTTGTAATAATCATAGGCTCAGCCCTTTCCACACATTTCACTTTAGAATAAATAAATTATTATTAATATTTTACAATTGAAAACTATTATTAATATTTATCCTTCAAATTGACTCCAATTAACTTTAAAAAAAAAACAAAAAATAGAACTCGATAAAAGCCGAAGCCTGAAAGTATAATTTATCATTCCATTGCTGAAGGAGAGAGATCAGAAACAACAAATGAACAATAACTACTAAAAAAAACACTATGCTAAAAAAGAAAAAAAAAAACACGTAAATATATTTAAAATACATAAACATTATCATTATAAGCATTCGCCCCTAAACCTAATTCTCATTCTCATAAAAATAAATTAGAAATCCTCATCCTTCTTGAACACATGGTTCCCACCACCGTTACCGTTCAAGCTGGACATAACAGAAGCCTTCTGATACTCCCCGTTGCGCTTCTCGAAGAAGTTAGTCTTCCCCTGCAGCGAAATCAACTCCATCCAATCGAACGGATTTTGAACATTGTACACCTTATCACATCCTAGCGCACCCAGCAACCGATCCGCAACAAACTCAATGTACTGACTCATCAAATCACCGTTCATTCCAACCAACGCGCAAGGAAGTGCATCGCACACAAACTCCCGTTCTATGTCCACCGCATCCCTCACAATCTCCCTTATGCGCTCCTCGGTGAGCTTCTGTCTCAGCATAGAGTATAAAAGACACGCGAAATCACAATGAAGTCCCTCATCGCGAGATATTAGTTCATTTGAGAATTTGAGAAAGAGAGCCCTGGCATGAGTCCACGTTTTTTGAGCCAGAAGATAGCGCAGAAGCTTCCAGAGAAGAAAATACCTTCAGCAAACAAAGTTCAAAGATTAGCTTAATATTTAAAAGGCAAAGAAAGAGATTAAGAGTTAGCAAATTCTAATTTCTCTCACTAGCATTTGATAAAATTAAAATATATAAAATTGACTTAATGATTAGAACTAAAACTTAAGAATGAAGGGAGCAGAAAAGGGGGGAAATTGCGAATTCAAATCTCTCTTATTAACGTTTTAATAGAATTAACTTAATGATTGAGAATGAGACTTAAAGGCTAAAGAAAGAGATGACAGATTTGAATCACTCTCACTTATATTTCTAATAAAATAAATAAATTAAAAAAATATGATAATAAAATTAATGAATTAACATTTTACAATGAAAACGAAATACCTTCCACACATGCGAAGGCAACGAGACGCTCGGCAAAGGAGTCGGAAGAATCGATCCAGCGTAGGGCCCACTGGGCTTTCTTGGTAACGCAGGGGATGGTGTCGATGGCCCGGAAGAGGTGGCTCTTCTGGTCAGAGTCCTTGATGTAGGTTTCGAGGAGGAGGCTGTACATCTCGGAGTGGATGTTCTCGATGGCGATCTGGAAGCCGTAGAAGGCGCGGCCTCGGGAAGTTGGATCTCCTTCGTGAAGCGTCCCGCGAGGTTCTCAAGGACGATGCCGTCGGAGGCGGCGAAGAAGGCGAGGACGTGGCTGACGAAGTGGCGCTCGCCGTCGGTCAGGGAGTCCCAGTGGCGGAGGTCCTGCGAGAGGTCCACCTCCTCCGCCGTCCAGAACGAGGCTTCGGCTTTCTTGTACATTTCCCAGATTTGGGGATATTGGATTGGGAACATGCAGAACCGGTCCGGGTTCGGTGCCAACAATGGCTCTTCTGGAATTGAAGGCATCGTGAATGTGAAAGAAGAATTAGAGAATGAATGAGAAACAATAAGGGTTTTTGAGTGTTTTTATTGGGAAGTATGGTTTGAGTTTGACAAATGACAGTGTAGGGGTGATGGGATTTTATAGAGAGAGAAAATATTTCGAGTTATCTTATGTTTATCTTTATAAATCGAATAAAGATAAGTAAAAACGAAAGTAGTATTAATGAAAGCTTAAAATAACAGAAATTCTAGATATTTAGAATTATCTTATTCAAATAAAAGTTTAATCTAAACATTATTTCTATGTTATTTAAAAAGATATTGTGAAGAGAATATGTGGGAAAAAAAGATAAATAAGAATGATTTGATCAAAATAGATGATAATAGAATAAAAAAAGTTTAAAATTAAAGTTAGTTAGTCACTAATAAAATAATAGAAAAGAAAAAATAGAATTGAGTCCATGATATTTTTTATCTCTTTTAAAATCAAATTTGTCTTTCTTCTTCTTCCTTCATTTTTTTCCCTCCCCCTCTATCTCCTTCTCTACTCAACAGCAGAATCGGGCCAACAGCACCCTTCACTACCACTATCATCATCTTCTTCCTCTTTCATGTTCCCCTTACTCTCGGCCACGACGCCGAAGCCACCACACCAACATCAAAGTCATCGTTAAAGCTGTTGCAGTTGAGTCGCAAGTCTCAGATATGAACAAAAAACCCAAAAAAATGAGAGTTAGAAAGTCGCATTCAATGAAAACTCAAAATGAAGGAAACTCTAGAGAACTTGAACTAGCTTTGTTATTTCCTATGATGAGATCTACGTTCATTACTTAAATTAGCAAAGCATGACAATTAGAAAGTTATACTCGGTGAAAGCTCAAAATTATAGAATTACAATTAGAAAGTAATACTTAGTGAAAATTCAAAATAATAGAATAACATTTAAAAAGTCGCATTTGGTGAAAGCTCAAAGTAACGAACGTTCTTGAAATTTTGAACTACCTTTGTTCATATTGACATCATTTCTTATGATCAGAATTGACTCAAGGATAGATCCACTAGAAAAAAAAATTATTAGTATTTAAAAAGTAAAAAAGATCTATATATTAAAAAAACCCACATATATGAGTAAAAATACCTTACATATTTAAAATAAAATAAAAATATCTTTTAAATTTTGTTTTAGGCATTAGTTATTATTAGGCCGACTCGGCCTATTGAATTTATGTTCATTCCTTAAATTAACAAAACATAAATTAGAAAGTCACACTCAGTGAAAACTCAAAATAACAAAATAATGATTAGAAAGTTGCACTTGATGAAAGTTAAAAATGAAAAAAAAATTAGAGATTTAAAATTACTTATTTTTATTTATTTTTTGTCTCTTAAGGCAATTGTATTTATAGGAGTATTAATATCCTTTATCCATTAATACAACATCTTTAAGGTTATTCTTTCTTAGACATTATGATATTTTCCCCTATAAGCATTAAACTTCACCAACTTATCTGATAACAATCACACCAATTTAATAGGGAGAGGATAAACATTTGTGTTAAGTTTAGTTGTTGGGTCGTTTGTGTCACTAAATTCGTAACACGTCATCAAACCGACATCTAACTCGGACATGGTCGAGTAAAATTTTAAATCTTCCAAAGTCTTTATATGTGTCAACCTTGTTACGCATTCCAATAAATCTGTTTTACATATAAGAGGCAAGAAAGACTTTGCCTTTCTTCAAGGAAATCTGCACGGATCATGAGTTGGCAGCCAATATACACTTTCATAAAAAACAAACCGATTACAAACAAATACACATAAAAATTCATACAAAAATTTCAAAGTTTTGGGTCAAGGATAGATTAAGTTACCACTGAACTAAATGTATATTTTGTTATATATGATGTAAAGATAAATATTTATTGAAAATATTATAATTTAATTATATTTCATATCGAATAATTTCGGTCAACTAGTAATTCTCTGTTTTGATTCTCGATCTAGTGTATCAACCAAGTCGATAATCGATCTAAATCTAATAAATATACTTATTTATTTATCGTATGAAGAAAGTGTTTTATCTTTATAGTCGAATTCAAAATTAAAAAATGAGATTTAAAATCCTTCAAAGAATCTAAATAAATTGAAACACTTTACATAAATCCCCAGCTCGAAGGGATAATCATAATTTTCTTCTAGTTATCCTATCTTATGTGGGATTTGGCCTAAAAATGACAAAAATATACCATCAAATAAGGCTCCACGCCCAAACATAGCACCTGAATTCATATGCCTGGATGAATGCGTTAGTAGTGTTCAGATGAAGTTACAAGATCTGACTTGCAATTATCTTAAAACTTCCATTTGAAATTGAGTTAAAGGTAATCAAATATCCAATTTGGTAAACAAAACATGGCAAGCTAGGAGGAAATTCTTATATGTGCCCCTAAATCTTTCCTGAGTGACATATTCTCCTGTCTTCCTAAGATGTTCAATCTCCTAACTAGGATTGCCAACCCCTTAGTGAGTAAGATGTACTTCACCGACCAGTTGAATCGAAAAAATACATCTATTAGTTCCCAAAAGCTTCATTATTGACCTAAGGAAAATTCTTCTCATTAGAAGGAAAGAGGAATGTGGATTCATTAGAAAATGTTAGTATCTTGAAAGCTCAAAATAACGGATACTCTAAAGAGTTCAAACTACCTTCGTTCAAATTGATGTCATTTTGTACAATTGGATCTATGTTCATTTCTCAAATTAGCAAAGCATAATGGTTAGAAAGTTGCACTCAGTGAAAGCTCAAAATAACAGAAATTCTAAAGATTTTGAACAACCTTTGTTCATATTAACGTCATTTTGTACAATTGGATCTATGCTCATTTGTCAAATTAGTAAAGCATAACATTTAGAAAATCGCACCCGGTGAAAGCGAAAAATAACACAATAACATTTAGAAAGTCACATTCAGTGAAAGTTCAAAATAAAGGAAACTCTAGAGATTTCAAACTAACTTCGTTCAAATTGACTTCATTTGCTACGATTGAGTCTACGTTCATTCCTCAAATTAGCAAAACTTAACAATTATAAGTTGCACTTGATGAAAGCTCAAAATAATAGAATAGTGGTGAGAAAGTAGCACTCGGAGAAAACTCAATAAAGGAAACTCTAGAAATTTGCAAGCTACATAACGGTATTGATTGGAGAATATTTGAATCTGTTGTATATTTCTACTGACACAATTAGACAAATGATTGGAGTTGTCATAGCATGTGAGCCATTTAGAATAGCATTAGAAGCAAGTTAAGGTCACTAAAACTACAGAAGAAACTATATAAATAATGATTGTGAAATAAACATAGCAATTTGAAGTAATTAGCATTTTCCAAAATCTTCCCAAGTAGGATGTGGTGATGTATGGCCCTTATGCATTAGTCAGTAATATCTTCGCTTTGGATTACCCAAATAGATTTCACCTGATGAATGTTGTCGTTCCCCTAAAGTGTAGCTAGTATTGGCTTCATCAACCCTTGTATCCCCAGAGAAGCTAGCTTTTGCAAGCTCCCTTAACATCTTTAGCTCTTTCTTAAGCCCAGCCTTGTTGTGCCCCTTTAGCCATTTACCTTCCACTTCAATATGTGAACTTGCACCTGCCCCCCAGGTTCTAGTATCTCTTCTTTCAATAACATTGTGGCTGGGTGTACTTGGACTTTGCACTGGAACCACCGTAGCCCTCATGGCGCTAATTGGATCCATATATCCATTTCTGTTTCGTCTTTCAAATTCTGTTCCTGAGCATATAGGATTCACTGAAAGAATGTCTGTCTCGGTCTGGGAGAATGTCGATATCACGCTGGACCAGTGCTTGCTTGGAAGGAATGGCAGATGAGTCCCTTGGCAGCTAACTTAAGTCCATCCCTTAAAAGAGTTATTCTGAGATTGTGAGAGTTTCAATAGGGAATTTACCATAGCATACCATTGATTGGTAAGCTGAGCAATGAAGGTAAACATCAGAAGAAACAACATGACCAATTCCCAAGTTTTGGATTCAACTGAGTGTGAACCATTGTGGAGGATTAAGATAACAAACGCATCTGCCTCACACAAGAGAGAAACACTTTCCACAACATGGACACCTCTACTGATGTATGGTTTGGTGGTGAACAGAAAAAGGAATTACATTAATGTGATTATCAATGCAAAAAGGCTTTTGTTTGAGTTTTCTGATGGTAAGCTGCAGATATTATTCCCAAACCAACTCTTCTTAGTAAGTCAAGGATGATATAGGATGCTCTTATGCAGCCAAATACCCTCATGAATGTGGAGATTTTAGTTTCCTCATTGATGTCCTCTGAACTCGCTGTTTTCGTTCTTCCGATCCCACTTTTGTCGCTTTTGCTCCACTTGGTTATGGTATTATTCTGTTCATTTTGATCACCTAAAATCAGCATTGGAGGACCCTTCCAATCATCAAAGAGAATTCCAAAGCGCGAGAGGAAAGAGGAAGGTAGTCCTTCCTTGTTAAACCACTTCCCATTCGTAGGCCTCCCGATGAAAAAGAACCATAATTTGGTGTACCATTTTTCTTCATTGGTTATTTTGTTGAATTCTTTGTATTGAGCCAAGCTTCCAGCGTAGGTTGCAAAAACAAGAAAAATAGAAATGCTGATAAGATGAATGCCACAGGGATTGCTAGTAGCAACACCCCAGTAATAATTCCCCCCGTTGTACCACTTGCATATACATGTAGTCTCAAAGCATGAAAATAAGTTTGCATGTGAATTTAGTTTTTTTTTTATCAGTAAATTTTAGTTGATAATTTTTGTTAGTCAGAGGATTCGAACCCATGTGAATTCAGTTTTAAATAATCAGTTTTGGAATCCTGTAAATATAGGTGACTGAAATAGACAGTGTTTTAGCTAGTTGCTTACCTTTTATTATAAATGTTGATGACTGAGAAAGACCAGTTAGCATGAGGATCAGAAGAAAGAGCTCAAACCTAGGAACTGATAAACTGCCTTGAGGTGGTCTCCCTGTCCTGTCTTAGGAAGAATATCGCGAAAACATGAAGTAAAAGTAAACAGCCTCCTCCCACACCAAGCCAGAATAAGTTCATCTCCATGTCCTGCCACCTGTTGATAAGAAAACAAATCTCAATTCTTTTTAATTAATCCTGCAAATTCAGAAACTTCATTTTCCTGTCACTGATGAGTGATGAACACAATTAATTAGAAGTCCAAGTGTAGAAGCGACCGTGTTCAGTGTGTGAGTGAATTTCTGGAGCCTAATGTTTAAACATAAAGGTTAATTGTAAGGCTAACTACCCTTTGTAACTCTCCATTCCTTTGATGACATTGCTAGCAGACAATGGTTCTCCTCTCTATAAGGCAAATGGATCAGTTGCAAACATGTCTCTACTCAGGTACTTTTTAAAATTGATGCTAAACTCACCAAGAAATAAGTGAAATATTCGATGGAATTGAAAGGTAGACCATATAATATACTTGTCTTACTTAAATCATGCTGATTGTGAAACCAACCAAATTTGGTGATATTTTCGGTTTGAAATGATAGTTTATGATCAATATAAGACAAGTCATTAAGTCATTTTGTTGTTGATCTCTGTTATAAGAATGTTCTCCTGCAGACAGGCCATTACTTCTCCCTGAAAGTTTCTCTCTTTCCAAGATTGAAGACCAAGTGTCAATTTTTTTTCCAGGGAAGCTTGTGATGAGGTATGAGCCACCTAAGACCTCTTGTTGTCTCAGAGTATTTGATAAATTAATTAGTTGAAAACCAACTTGTGAGGGCAAAGACTTGTAGGTGTCCAATCATTCCCTGTAAAATGTGTCAAATGTTTTACAACATAACCCTTAAATAGAGATTACGCATGGAAGAACTCAGAAATTGAAAAATGTTCAATTTTTGTATTCTAGTTATAATACCATACATTAGTTTCTTTACTTACATGTAGATTAATTGATGGATTGGAAGCAGGACTGTTTGCACCTCCCAAAGCAAGTATGCTTAATGCTTCTAAATTTGCTGAGGAAAGTGAAACCATTTAGTAGCTACTAGTGATGTTGCAATTGTTCCAGCACTGATAAATGAGTGCAGTGCAATGGATATTGCTGGGGTGGAATCTGAACATACAATATTAGAGTTTGAGTCATACATAGAGAAATTTCTTAAGTCCATGCAGGTATTATTCATGTTCAAAATGCTCAGCCAAAAATTGCTGAGATTAACAATTAACGTATAATTTTGAATAAGAAAAAGAGATATTCATACAATGCTCGATAGCAAGCTGGTTAGATGCCAAATTTTCATTTCCTGAAATATCAGTTACCATTCCTGCAGGGAAGGTAACTGACTCCTCCTTTGTAACTGCTTGGACAGTCAACAAGTAGAAAGCTCTTGATAGTTCCTTTACCCTACAAGGAACAATGTAAAGAATATTTACATTACTTGAACCATAATGAAATATGATCTAATAACTTTATGTGTTGAGCCATTATGTAAAAATTAGCTATAGTGAATAATAATATGCTTATTGTTAGTTTGCTACACCTGCCTTATCAATTTTCCTCCCGAGACGTCTACTATTGATGTCCCAAAGCCAAATACTGGCTTTGTGAACTTAGCAATTATGTTGATGTTGAAATCCCTTGTTTCAGTGAGGGAGTTGGTCCTTAGTAACACATTGGGTTTCATGGGATCTATAAAAATATTTTAGGAATTGGTTTAAAATTAAAGCTACTAAGAGAAATGATTATTAAAAGATTAAATTAATGAGTACATCCTTGAACTATTTGAAAATTTTAATTAGGTCCCCAAAGTAAAAAACTTCTAATTCTTGATCTTGTAATTTTTTAAATTGAGTCATTAGGACCCAATACAAATATTTTACAAGATCAAGGATTCAATTAAATTTTTTGTTAGTTTAACGACATAATTAAAAAAATTTCAAATAGTTAATTTAACCTTATTAATATTGTTATGGTTCAAGACCTGTAACAGATTTTACACAAAAACAAGAAAAATAGAGCAGCAGAACAACAAGCTTGCAGTAGCTAAACCAGAAAACAGATTTGAAGCAAACAAAGATAAGAGGTAGAAGATGAACACAAGCAATTACGTGGTTCAGTCACAAAGGACCTACATCCACGGGGAAAAAAAGCAAAACTTATCTACTATGGAGCAAGAGTTACAAAGATCTTTGTGTACAATAGAATCTTGCTTAATTCTTTCACTGTTTAGTTAACAGCATTCAAGATCACCAAGCCTCACTCTATCTCTCTCATACACTCCAATCTTCCTCTTATGTGATTACTGTCCTTCACACTACTGTAGTGATCTCACTGCTACCTCTCTATATATAGCAATAAAGGAGCACTAGCTATCAAGAATAAAAACTAAAACAGGAAGCTGAAAAACAATTAGTTGTTGGCCACCAACTAACTTATCAGAAACTTGTTTATAACTAATCTTCACAAATATAGGGACACATCTTCACAAATATCATAAGCACAGATGATAGAATAACATAAAGGAATGTGATAGGAGCAACAGGAGAGACAGGAGTGCCTGTCCTTCCAAGTATGGATGTAGCTTGTAATTCAACTGTGATAATCTCAGTTCTTGATATGTTCTTGAGCTATGAAATGAAGCAAATTAATAGAAAGGAGTTTAATCGTCATAATTCAATTCTTATTCTAATTTTGAGCTACTAATAGCAGAAGTAGTATATTAGACAACACGTCAAGGGGTCTAGTTCAATTGGTTAAGCAGAATGTGCGAGTTATTGTAAACCCTTGACACTGTCTTTGATTCCCATGGATAAAAAAAAAGTATATCAGTCAACATTTTCTCTCTTACTTTAAAACTAAATCCGCGGGTTCCATTGCTTCTGCCATGGAGAGGAGTTAAGATGCCAGAGTTAACATGCAGTGCATTTAGAACTTTCTCCGTTGAGTTTCTTGTAGGAATGCTAAAGTCCAAGAAGATGATTAGGTCCTCTGGTTTGCTTGTTGAAACAAATGTTCTTGGGATGCCATTAATTTTCAACTCATAAGAAGGAACAGATATCCAAAAGTCCACCATCACGGGTCTTCTATCTAACACAACCATTTGAATGTATATGAGTGGCCTTAAAATACTATTCAGTTCAAAGTTCAATATTTGGTCTTGGCAACCAGAACCTCACCAAAATGAATAACCAAAGTAGAATCGTTGGTTCTTCTGAACTTGTTTCCAGCTTGGTCAGTGCAAGTATTCTCCGCCATTGTGATTACAACGTGACCGTAAGTAACTTCTGGGGAGATAATCACTTCAAGGCTGTATTTGGCACCTGGTCTAGTAATTTGTAAAGAAGATGCATCTACTTGTGCAGGACCAGCTACCATAATCTTACATGTTAAACCATAGTAAAAATGTTGTCAATGTTTTCAATTTTTTCAAGCAAAACAACAAATTACAAATACTTTTAACACAATGTTGGTCATTAGAAACCAACTTACATCACAGTTTGATGAGTTTAGGCAATGAAATCCTCCTATTCCAGTGCATGGTTCACTGAATGTGATATCAATTACTATCCTTTGTCCATTTGTATGTGTCTGTTCACTAGTAATGGCTGCAGTTGGCGGTATTGTATCTATTCAGTGAAAAGAAAATCATTAGCAAAACCCCAAAATGCTTTACTGAAGTTTAGTATTATGGCCAGAGAGAATCTGGCTTAAATGGGGTGAGAAAGAAAACAAATTAAGCTAATGCCATTTCTATTCATTCTTCAATTTTCTAGTGATGTAATGTAAATAAATGAATACTCACCGATGAACCATGAGTAAACTGATGAATTTCTTTCTCCTTTGTTTGTGCTAACATTGAGAAGAAATCTATGCTCATGATTTAGAGTTAAGTTCGTTAACACAATGCCATTAGCCTGGCAAGGGTAAACTTGCCATCAAGCTGTCAAAATACATTCATCATCAACCAAACCAAACCAACACATGTCACATTTTAACTGCAAATAAAAGCACCTGTTTTGAAACCAAATCATCGACAACTAATAGATTAGCATGTTTAGTTTCACGTTTCGAATGTAATTTTTCACATTTTAGATGTGATTTTCAAAAGTTAATAGTTATGGTTTTCACATTCCAAACATGATTTCTTTCTTTTCAACGTGTTTCCAAACATGCTATAATTTTTTTCTTAAATAGGCGGGGTTGGTTACACAAATCAAAACACCATGTCTTACTATTGTGAATCATGTCCATGCAACCACTCACCTTAAATGTGCCTTACAATTAAGTTAGTTAGTTGCAATTAAACTTAAAAAATGGTCTAGAGGAATTGCATACCTCACATGATAATGATCAAGTGTTTCTCTTACATGCATTGGAACCATCCAACCTCTCAACTAGGTACTGGAAAACAGCATTAGAATACCTAGACCTAGGTGGAGGAACACGCTTGAAATAAACCAAAAGTGTTGATTCAGCTGAGACAAACAGCACACCCACCACCATCAATGCAACACAAGCACAATACAGCTGAAGAAACTTGAGTAGTGTAGTCATAGTACAATAATAAGGTGCTATTACTATTGCTATAACATTGAAAGACAAAAATTGTGAGAATAAGAAGAAAAAAAAGGCTAATAAGGAGGCATTAGAGTTGAAGTTGAGGGTGTAGGTAAGACAACATAATGCAGTTGGTGGCACTACATTTAATCGTCCTACGTTCATAGCAGCTATAAATGGAAGAGACATCAGTAAAAGCTACAGACAACTAACTCAACTATTACTGTCAGCCTCGTAACTGCTTCTTTTTCAATATTTGTTTTTATCCATAGGAATCAAAGACAATAAAGTTGTGTTTTTGTGAATTTTAGTCATAAGTTGGAATCTGAAAATAGTCTCTTTACATATGTAAGGGTAAGACGGAGTACAATATCTCTTTTTTACCTTTGCACAACGAGAAGTGTATGAACAATGAGGTATATAATTTTTTTATAGGAATCAAAGATGATACTAGGAATTTATAACATGTATGTACCCTACTCAATCAACTGAGCTACCATTTTGGTACCAATCTTATATCTCCAATTTCTCGCTTGTTTGTTATTCAAAGTTCAAACTAGAAGTCTAGATCACGTACAATATTTTTTTCTCAGCAAAATTTATGGCATAGAATAAAATTAAATTGAATTCAATAGAAATAAAATTGATTGTGTAAAGTGTTGTTTTTTTCACTGCATGTCATCGAATCTTGTCACATAGTAATTCAAAATAATTGACTTTTATAATAATTAATATTTTTTTTATTCTATTTCACACAAAACAAACACGTAAAATATAATTGCCATTTCTTTAGTTAATTGGATGGTATTTTATGAACCTCGACCATCTTATAGTAGTAGTTTTTTTATTCAAATGATTAAATACGTGATATTCAACATTTGCATATAAAGTCAGTTAATAGAGTAAATATACAAAAACTTACTCATAAGATCAACCATTTGTCCTAGACGCTGTGGACTTCCTCTACCTTAACTTTTTTTTTTATGGTAATGGAAGTGAATAGTAAGTACCTTAACTGATTCATTTGTACTCTGGTTAAGCACCACTAATTCAGCCTCTAGAAGTTTCTTCCATATAAGCCAACATTTGTAATTTTGGATGTCTTTACTAATTTATCTATTACTTTTCTTTTAGATTTTTAGATATCACAATTGGATAATTTTATTCCATCAGGTTTAAATTATGTCAATTGAGTTTTCAGGTATTACAACTGTGCGATTTTAATTTTCTAAAATCCAATTACGCGAATTAGGTCCTCAAGCTAAAACAATAGTGTAATTTTAAGAGCTATGTTACACATTAGCAATACTTGGAGAGGCTCAATCGATACAATTGAAATCCAATGGACTAAAATCAAATAATTGTAATATTTGGGGACCGAAAGTACAATTAATTTTTTATTTAATTTACAATTTGGTATAAACCTTGTATAACAAGTTAACGACTTTTTGCCTAACTTTCTAGCATGTAAACTAGTTTTGTTTGACATAATTTCGGTTAAAGACTAATTTTATTCGCAGTATCTAATTGTCGTTGATCTAAATATTTTTTACACACGATAAAAACCAGCATACTCCACACTTTTATTTACTTTTTTCCAAATTCCAATTTTCAAACCCTAAAATATTCCACGAAACCAAAGTTCCTACCAAGCTTTATTCGCTCCCTATAAAATCCCTTCACCCCAAACATACAAAGCTAAAGCAAGATATTATAATTTGATGCAGAGCTTTACCCCTTTATTTATTCATTTATACTCAAGAGCATAGTTTTAAATTGTGACTTGTAACTGCAATTGTAATGGCAATTTAATTTTTTTTTATACTCACTACAACTATATTGCGAGTGTAATTGTAGCCTTATATCAGTCTAATTTAATATTTTTCCAATTGCTCATAATTTTTTTTTTTGACTTATAGATAATAATTTAAAATCATACTCGAGCGAGAATTATTAAGTAGTCGCAGACTATTAGATGTTGAAAATCTCAATCAATTTTTATGACATATTCGGTTGTGTTTTAATTTATGATAAATAATTAATAATATTCAAATACATGTCATATAGAGTTCATTAAGGATCATTATAATTCCGGACAACCTATCAAAGAACCTCCAATTCTTTAAAAATGTTTTTGGTTAACATTTCTATTTTTGGATCATTTCAAAATTTGTTTTCAGGATGTGACAATATTAACAATATCAACCATAATCCCAAGCCTGCACCCTTCAAAATGCATATGAATAGTTTTTTATTTAATATATTTTCTCCTTTTTATTAAAATATTATGAGAGAGATTGGTAGCAATGCATATGAATTAATAGCAAAATTTATAAATTAAAAAATATTTAATATATAAATATTTTAATTTAATTTTATATATTTTTATTTTGAATAGTTTACATTTTTTTATTTATCAATTTATAATTAAAATTCATAAATTAATATGTAAGTTATTTACATATTTTTTTGTAAATTGAATTTGATATATAAATTATTTTTACTCTATTTATTTACATAAAATTATAAAAATATTAATATATTAAATATTTTTAATTTATAAATTTTGATAATTTTAAAAAATTAATAACTTTTGCCTAATGATACATAGAAAATAATTTTAGTGTAGTTAATTAAACATGTTGATGATTTAGAGATAAAGAGACTAAAATCACATATTTGAAATTATAGGAATACCAAAATTATAATTTAACATTCTTTTTAATAGGTAAAATAGTTCATATGTTATATCATGGGCATGTTACTACATTTTAATAAAAAATGAAATAATATAAATTATTATATATATATATATATATATATATATAATAGTGGCATACATAAGCTGCACTTCAACAAATAAAGTAGAGAGACTTGAATTCTTTTTTATTGGGGCCTTTTGTTTTGCAGGGCACTATCATGCTTGTCAAGTTAAGTATGATAGTTACATTATAGGTTTCGCATTTTATATTAGGTTTGAGTTACATTATATACAGTAATACAATATGTATGTATTTTTTTCTCTTTGTGGTGCATGAATGATTAGTTAAGTACTCATGCATCATCTGTTTTCATCTTCATTAAAATAAAAAAATTTCCTTATAATTATTTATTTATTTATGAAATAATTTTTAAATATATTTATTTAATATAATCAATTTTAATAAAAATGTATTATTATAATTGGGTATTTTTACTATTTCCTATTTTAAAATTTTAATATATACATAAAGTACTTTTTTCTAACCAAACATTCATGTTGCTTTATAAGTGCTTTTAAGGTCATTCATATTTGTAAAAGAGAAAGAAAAAAAAGGTACTTCTAAATTATCATATCCAAATAAGTTGTGTACCACAAAAAGTGTACCAAAAAATATACAAACAAATTAAAAATTATTTTTATTTTTATTTAAAAAGAATTTTTATGATTAAAATCAAACACGAATTAATCTAATTAATTTGTATTTGATTAAATTATAAAAATAAGTTAATTTTTAAAGCACAAACAAACAAATCCTTAATGTAATCATTGTCGTGTGTTTGTTAAAGTAAGTCATGTGACTTCTTAAAAATTTGTACTTGCTCTTTGTTTCTTTCATCAGGCGGTGTTGAGACTGTTTTGGTATTGTTTTTTATACTTTGGTGAAAAGGTATTGTAAAAAAAATTATACTCTAATTTATCTCTCTTCGTTTCATCCATTAACTCATTAGCAATAAGGACACCATCTAAAATATGTAGACCTTTCACAAAAACTTATTGACATACAAGTATCGCCTGACCTATCACCTTTCGCAATCTATTTGCTAATAATTTAGCAAGTATCTTATACATATAACCAATTATTGAAATTCTCCTAAACTCCCCTAGAGACTAATGGATTTATCATAACATGCAAAAAAAAAATTAAAATAATACTTTTTTAATAAAAAATTATAAATTTAAGACTGTTTTGAAATTATTTATGATTATGGGGTAGTCAATCATGTCCAATTTGAGCGTGATTGACCCCTATATAAGCCAAAAAAAATTTGTCTTTTTTCCATATTTACCATTTCACCTTCTCTCTAAAAGTTTTTGAACTTTTTCTCTAGAGTTTGCGAGTGTATTATTTCTACAGCGAAGCTCTGCCAACAATTAAGTGAATTTAATAATTTTGCATATTATTTAATATGTTATATTATTGAATTAGAAAACTGTTAGGGCCAATTGTTAGCGATGTAGGTAATTGTTAGCGACGTAGGGACTGTTACATAGAATTATTTTAGATGATGGTTTAGGTTAGTTTAGTTTAGTTTTTAATTTAGAATTATTTTACTAAAGTTATTTAGTTCAGTTTAGTTAGAACTATTTTATTAAATTTATAGTTTAGTTTAGTTTAATTTGTGATTAATAGGAAGTATTAAATTAGGGTATTAAATTATTAATTATAATTTTGATTTATTTAGGATAATTATTTGTAATGTAATTTAATTTGAAGGTATTAAATTATTAATTATAATATTGATTTATTTATATTAAGATAGTCATTAGATGGCTCATTCATCATCATCTGAATCTTCGCGGTCTGGATCCGATGATGAGGGTGAGCCCGATGATCCAACGACTCATGTTATCCCTACCCCGTATAAGTGGAGTGTTTTGCGGAGGCGTACCCAGTGCACCCACGTTTCACAGGCCATGTGGAATGAGGACACATGCCGAGTCTTGAAGACTCGACGTGGTAAAGTCATGGGGGGGCCACAGCCTAACAATATACCTGACGTCGTTGCTAAGTTGTTAGGATAGGCTGGATTCCTACATGTTGCATGCATGCGACATATTCAGGTATGCAATTCTGAATTGAATGAATTAAATTTAGTTTTTGTTTTGATTTAAACTATAAAAATGTTTTTGTTTATAACTGTACATATGAATTGAGTATTGTTAATTTATTTTTAGATCGATCCTGCGCTTATTAGTGCTCTAGTTGAGAGGTGGAGACCAAAGACACATACATTTCACATGACACAAGGAGAGATAACCATCACGTAGGAAGACGTGGTTGGTATATTAGGATTGGCCAGCGGCGGCAATGTCGTCATAGGATCCACCTCAGACGACTGGGCCACCGTCATTGAGGAGGTATTTGTTCATCGTCCTTAGGCAGACAGTGAGCTGAAAGGTGGATTTCTACGCTTGTCTTACTTTGATAGACATTATGCGCATTGAGGTGAGGTAGTTGCGGATCTCCTGCACGTCATGCGGTTTACCAAGGCGCACATTGCGCTTATGATTGGAGCATGGCTGCTATACAACAAATCTGAGGGGAGCACTGTCGCCTATCGCTACGTCTTGTTGCTTGGAGGGGACTTCAAAGACATAGGTGGCTATAGTTGGGGCTCTGTGGTCCTTAGACATTTGTTTAGACAAATGTGTGAGTGTACAAATCTACAGATAAGTGACATTGGTGGGTGTCACGTGCTTCTTCAGATATGAGCGTGACTCAGATTTCCACCCATTGCTCCAGCTATTCCTCAGTCTACTCAGCCGGAGTGGCATTATAGACACATATATGTGTTATTATTTTGTGTAATTTAGTATGTATTAATGAGCCTTATAAGTATTCTAATGTCAGTTATTTTGTAATTAGGTTTAATGCTTTAGGCCGGTTTCGCGCACACAAGCTTCTTTGGTATCGACTAACATTAGATTCCTTTTGTCGGGATGAGGTACGTATTGTTATTTATAAGAGTTTCGGTCACTGTACTTTGATAATTTCCATTTTTGGTCGTTGTACTTTCATAATTATGTGTTTAATCCTTTTGTGAAGGTGGTTTGACAACCATATGCAGACTACCACTTCCTTGGTGCATCTGATCAGTAGCGATTATTGTGGATGGTTAGTACTCCTGTGATATGCTTCCACACAATTGAGTATTCTTAGCCGGACAGATGCATGCGGCAATTTGGGAAGGATCAACCAATCCCACGAAGGCCTAGGAAGCTGAAAGGTGTGCATGACTTATCCTTGCGAGGTAAACCGCAAGATAACTGGGTCTATAAGCTGAGACCCTTCATACGGGGATGAGAGGTTAGGGACTAGCACATCGACCTACCCCCTCTAAGCAGTGGCCGGGCTACACCGTTGAATAGGTGCATGATGAGATTGGTTGCATCATCTCTATCTTCAGAGAGACCTATTGTCTGGAGGAGGAAGACCCACATGCACCCCCATCACAGCGTCAGGACGACCCACAGGTACATGTTGATGTTCCCCATGGTAGACAGGAGGGATGTGGGGTAGGGCAGCAACGGAATGCCATGCACCATGTTCTTGAGCCCATAGCAACTCCCAGGCCTCACATTGAAGGTTGGTTTAGGCCTCCATTGATACGTTCTACATACGATAGCCAGCCTATGTATTATGAGGCTACTCAGCAGGGGGACATGGGGTATGTGGGATTCAGTTCGCATGGTGATATGCCTCCATCGGCAGACTCCCAGACACAACTTGTATATTACGCTATTGCTTTGTCCATGGCATCAGGGGTTGCGGTTTCTGGGAGCAGTAGTGACGTACCTGCTACGGATTTGAGTGATATCGATATTGACCACCTGCTCGCTCATGTTGATTATTCTCCAGGCAGTTGTGGGGAATGGCCATCACATGTACCACATGACACCCCACCTCCTGATTATCCCCGACCATCAAGCAAGCAACTCCATACGCACCTGCAGATGTAGAGCCTTCGCAGGCAGGCCCTTCTGAGGCAGGCCCTTCTTGCGCCCGGGGTAGACAGAGGTTACCTGATCGTCAAGCGCGTCATTATTAGTGGCCACCAGAGTCATAGATTTAATTTACATTGTGTTTATATTATTTGTCGTTTGTAATGGACTTTATTTGATTGTCTTACATTTATTACAACATTTTCGTGTAATGGACTTTATTTTTCGTGTAGGATTTACCAAAACTAGTCATTTAGTAACATTAATAAAAACATGTCAAGTTAACATACTACTATTTAAAGAAATATCATTACAAAATCATGAAATAGCACCATGATTAGGACAAGCTCTCTGATTATGTCCAACTTGCTTGCAAATTTCGCAGTTGACATGTCTTTGACTTGTTTCGCTTTCGTCCATCTCGTTACGTATTCTAGTTGACTTTGGACGACCCTTTGCACGCAACATGCACCTGTCAGGTATGAGAACTGGATCTTCACTCAGTGAAATAACACATTTATTACCAATTGGCTGGCAATGAGTAAGCCTAAACCAAATTACTTACCAGGAACACATCATCCACATACTGATAAGGATTCTTACGAACATGTAAAGCAGCAGCTATGGCGTGACTACATGGGTATTTGAAGGCCTTAAACTTGTCACACTAGCAAAAACGCTCTGCAAGGTTGACTGCATATGACATCTCCTAACCCTCGTCCACCTCAAATAATATTTGATCAACATTATATGTGCGTACATGGTGGCCTGTAGCAAGGGATTGATTATGCCTCATAGCATCAACCACATTTTTGCAATGTCGTCAGCAAAGTGATACATTGATTGTCTTTCAGACCTAATTTTTGTCATATCTTCTCATGCAATTCACCTAGTGTTGAATTTTGCTTGATATGTGTTTGCCTTTTCTCCCCTTCAAAAACAACACCCGTAGCCCTTCAACTTTCTTTCCATTAAAAAATAACACAATACGAGCACACTCACCACCTGAACTCATTTCTTGCCGTCAACAAAATAAACAATAAAATAATAGAAAATTTAAAAGATAAGGTGCGAAGAAATCGGTTTGAAGAGGATGTTTAAATAAATTTGGTCAAGTCAAACACGTCCAAATTGAACGTGATTGACGGTCCCATAATCATAAATAATTTCAAAATAGACCCAAAATTTATAATTTTTTATTAAAAAAGTATTATTTTAATTTTTTTCCTACCATAACAACAAAAGAGTTAGTTGAGTAATGTACCAGTATTATATTTTCATGAACCTTCTTAAAAAAACCCACAAAATAATCTTTGACAGCATCCAATAATTCCTTAATAAAGGTAAAGGACTCACCATTCGGTCCTTGATTCTCAGATCTCTCACTACCCGACATTGTTTCCATAATCTCTACTTCCAAAAATGGAGCCACCAAGTAATCATTATCAGCTTCTGAAAGTTGTTCAAGCTTCAGCGATCCTAGCTGTGATCTCTGCCAATTAAAGCATGTAAAATGCCTTTGGTTAGTCTTAACCTTCTCTGCCATTTCCTACACTTGTTTCACTTGAACCCCATCAAATTAACTAAAAGCATGAGATCTCCCCCCTCTCGATTCTTAGCAACATAAGCATGATAAAACTTAGAGTTTGTGTCTCCCTCCTTTATCCACTTGAGTCGTAACTTTTGGCACAGAAGACTACAATGCATACCATAAATTTGTTAGATTCAGTCCTATATTTGGCCTAAGTGAGGCCATGTTCCTCTTAGAGCTGTAATGTTGTTATTACGTAAAGGTTTTATATTATTTTGGAATATTGTTGATATTTCAAAGAGAGATGTTACTTTTATTCAAGAGTAAATGATCAAAATTGATCATTTTGATCATTGAATATGTGAAACATGATCCGTGACAATTTAATCTCTTAATGTGTAAAATGTATGATAATTTTATATTATCGCTAAATTTGTGAGATAATTTTATTATCAAATTATAATTTCAATGATCAATTTTTTATTAAGTTATATTTTTATGAATTAATTTGATATTAAATTATAAAATTTTAAAACTAATTTGTTATTAAATTATATGCAAGACTTAATTACTTATCACACATATTTTATACATTAAATGATTAAATCAGAATATTTGTTTTTACAAAAATTAAATTATTACTGATTTACATATTTATGAATTAAAATAATTATTTATCCTTAATTTAATATGTTTGTCAGACTACGATATATAGTAATCTATATACTAATCACAGTCAAGATCAGATTGTATAAAGCTTCCATTATATATATATATATATATATATATATATATGTTAGAGTTGGTCATAGAATCTATAATTTGGAGTTTTTAACCTCGAGAGCTCCCATAATGATAGTATGATTACATGAGCAGTTCCTTTTTCATTTTGAAATTTGTTCTTTAAAAACTATACACTATAAGTTAATAACATTCAAATCAAATTAAACCTAAGTTTCTAATATAAAATAGTTCTAACAAATTCAAGATTATAATTCTAATACTAAAGCAAAGTTATACATCTAGGTTTCTAATAATGTTATTCAGCTTCAAGATCACAAAATCCGAAGTCATTAACTCCAAGCTTTGGAGAGAAAAATGGTATTTTAGCAGTGATTTGAAGTTAATTTACATTTTTGTAGTTTTATAAATCGTTTTTAATGTCTATTTAACAATTATTCTTTTCATGTTAGGAGAAATATTTATTTAAAAAAAAATTATAAATGAACCAACATGTTAGCTTACGAATTTATTTAACTTATAATTATATAAATGATGCTGGAAATATAAGGTTTTTCTTTTTTATAAGCCAAGCAAGTTTATTAATTTCATTCCAACCCTCACAAGATGTGCCAAGATTAGACGCAGGAGGCAAAAGATACAACGTTCACAAAAACGGTACAACCCCACAAATCAGAACACAGCATGCCCATAATTGACGTACAACATGAAAACAACACATAGTGGGTAAATCCCCTACCCTCTTCCTAATAAATAACCAATAACATTATTATAAAGGACAGAGAATGACTATATGTGCAGGCCACTCCAACCAACAAGCTAATCAAAGCATTCTATTTAACACCTTTGGCGGAACTTGAATGACAAATAACCCCTTGTACTTGCAACTTTGGACTAAGATGTAGCCTTGTAGAATTATATTGGTTGAAATCTAACTGTTATTATAAGTCTCTATTTCTTTTATGAACTCGGTTTTATAAGTTTCTAGTATCTACTTAGGATAGTATGTAAAAAAGACATTTCAATAACAACTTGGCCAATTTGATGAGCTTAATAAAAGGAGAAAAACAAAATCTTAATTCACACTCTCTGGCACAAGGTTTTAAGATGTTTTGCCTACTCTTAGCATTTTGTCCTAATGGAGTTAACATTGTTGTACAGTACTCCTCTAATGGAGGGTGCATCAGGAATTTAGCTGATTCCAAGAGTAGATTGTATTCATACGAAATTATCATTAATTTTATCCTTCGCGGGCGCGGCACATGAGTGTTTCAATTTTTCATGTAATAATTCTTACAACAGATTAGTTAGGCACAGGCTAGATGAACATTTTAATAGAAATCCTAGTCATATGCGGTCCCTGTGCTGACAAAAAAAAAAAAAATATATATATATATATATATATGCGGTCCCTTCGGCGCATATAAAAAGAAAATAATTTTTGTACGATAAAACTGAAATAACTTTTATTGTCTTTTGTCCTTTTGAGAATGTATTTGTAAAGGATATGCTTATGAGGACATCTCACACGTTACAAACACTGTCCACTGTCCAGTGTTAACACATTATTTTTCTTTACTCCTCTTTTCCAATCACACTATATCAATTATTATATTTATATGTATATTTATTTCTCTTTCTCTCTCTAATTATCTGGTATCATAGTAGTTATCATACATCATATTTCTATTTGGAAAATACTTATATAAAAAAAATAAGAAATACAAAAGAAACTATAGAATAATGCTAAAAGCATATTTTTATCACTCTTTCTAAAACATTTTTATTAAAATTTAATACATATATATATTTACAATATAAAACAATTTTACGTTACAATTATTTAATCTAATCACAAATTACTATTAATATAACTTATATAAAAAAATAATCTTTAAAATTAATAAATTTAACATATATACATGATGAATCATGATAATACGCAATTGATTTATATATAGTTTATTTTCTCTTTTTATTATCGATAAAAATTTATTAAAAATTACAAATATTATGACTAACAAATTTGTAATTTTTAATAAATTTTAATTATTAAATAAGAAAACATGTTTAAAAAATATATTACTAATATTTCACGTAATTATATATATAAAGATTAAGCATAGGTACAATTATTTAACGTTAAAATATAGAAACTATATAAAAACCTTAACCCCTTGGCTGTGGCATGCATACCTTCTCACTAGCATTTTAGTTCCCACCATTCATATCCCTTCCTCTGATGAAGACTCTCCCTCAAACATCAGGGAAAACCATCCCAGATGCCTGCGACTACAAAGGTCGCCCGGCAGAGAGGTCCAAAACCGGTGGTTGGACTGCTGCGGCCATGATTTTAGGTCTCTAAATACAAACCATATATAAATTGTCAATATTATTTAATTAAATTCTAATCTTAACCATTCACTTTAATTATATGATTAATATTTACTCTTCTCGCGCTTTCATAGGTCCTTTGTATGTGAGTACATATATCTGTGTGAAGAAAAGACAGTGTTATTCACATAGGTTGTTTGTTTCCTTTTGTCGTCTTTGATATACTCTTTCAGGAGTGGAAGCATGTGAGAGGTTAACGACAATGGGTGTTGCCGTGAATTTGGTGACATATTTGACTGGTACGATGCATTTGGGCAGTGCTAATTCTGCCAACACGGTCACCAACTTCATGGGAACCTCTTTCATGCTCTGTTTGTTAGGTGGTTTTGTAGCTGACACTTTTATCGGCAGGTTTGTGACAATTCCCTTGTCTATTACTTATTATTACTTTTAAAATTTGTAAAACGTACAAAGATAAAGCAAGATATTCATTTATTTTATTCAAATCAAACTTGTTAACATACTCTTTCCAATATTATATATATACGGATTTTTCAAGATTACCTTCATTTTCTGATTGGCAGATACCTCACTATTGCCATCTTCGCGACCGTTCAAGCCACTGTAAGACATTATTGCAATGTTTAACATTTCGTTTAGTTTCTATCCATTTGTTTCATGCCTTCATCTTGATTTGCATCCAATTCGATTCGAAGCTTTAGCCCTTTATTTATTCATTTATATTCAAGAGCATAGTTTTAAATTAATTTTTTTTACACACTACCACTATATTGTAAGTGTAATTGTAGCATTATCAGTCTACTTTAATTTTTTGCAATTGCTCATACAAAAGTTTTTATTTTTGACTTACCGACTAGACAAGAGTTTATTAAGTAGTCCTAAATTATGAGATGTTGAAAATCTCAATCAATTTTTATGATACATTTGGTTGTTTTAATTTATGATAAATAATTAATAATACTCAAATACATGTCATATAGAGTTCATTACAAGGATCATTAATTTCCGACAACCTACTCAACTACCTCCAATTTTTTTTGAATGTTTTTGGTTAATATTCCTCCAATTTTTTTAAAATGTTTTTGTTTAACATTTCTATTTTTGGATCATTTCAAAATCTGTTTTCAGGGTGTGACAATATTAACAATATCAACCATAATCCCAAGTCTGCACCCTCCAAGATGCATAAGAGACGCCACCATAAGCTGCATCCCAGCAAACAACATGCAGCTAATGGTTCTCTACTTAGCTTTATACACCACATCCCTCGGCATTGGGGGCTTGAAATCCAGCGTGTCAGGCTTTGGCACGGACCAGTTCGATGAGTCGGACAAGGGAGAGAAGAAGCAGATGCTGAAATTCTTCAACTGGTTCGTGTTCTTCATAAGCTTGGGGACACTGACAGCAGTGACGGTTCTCGTGTACATTCAGGATCACATAGGGAGGTACTGGGGCTACGGGATAAGTGTGTGTGCTATGCTGGTAGCTCTTCTGGTATTGTTGTCGGGCACCAGGAGGTACCGCTACAAGAGACTGGTGGGAAGTCTAATTTTTTTTTATCGACAAATATTATTTATTAGTAAAAGAGATCGAATTTGTGATTTTCTTTTAATCATCCAATTAATCTTATATCTTGTTTTGACGCAGGTGGGAAGTCCGTTGACGCAGATCGCGATGGTGTTTGTGGCGGCCTGGAGGAAGAGGCACTTGGAATTGCCCTCTGATTCTTCATTGTTGTTCAACTTGGATGATGTGGCTGATGAAACTCTCAGGAAGAACAAGCAGATGTTGCCCCATAGCAAGCAGTTCCGGTAAGTAAAACTTTCCACCTTGTGGAATACTACTTATTATGATGGCTGAAAATAATGATATTTCACACACACTATGACTCATTGATTCGTATCATTAAATTTGTTTACTAAAAAAGGGCTACAAATGAGTTTAGTTGTCTTTCTTGACATGTGTTTACACATTTAACCAATAAAAAATTATCTTCCAAGTACTTTTAAAGTAATTATAATAAATAAAATAATTTAAATATACATTTAATCCTTTAAATTTAGAATTTGTCTCTTTAGTACTTTAAATTAAAATTTATATTTTTTAGTCTCTTAAATTCAAAAAAGTTTTTTTATAGTCCCTTTCTTCAGTAAAAATTATCATGATGATGTATAATTAAATAATATAAAAAATATTTAGAAAGTTAATACATTTAAGCTAAATTCAAAATGTATTTATAGTTTTTCCAATTAATTTGCAATTTTCATTCATTTATTTAATATTTTTTATGATGTGGAAATATTAAGTTGTTTCATAATATTAATTAACACACTCTTCGTTAAGTATGGCTTATATATTATCTGAATCTATTCACACATAAATTATGTATGGAAATAAAATGTATGAAAAAAGCATGCTAAGAGGATGCATGTATTGCATAATGGTTTGTTAGACATCAGACTACTAAATGATTCATTTAACTTAGGAATCGTCAGTACTGCTGGTGTCACCTCAAGTAATCCTTTTACTGTGTAACAATGCACTTTAATAGATATCCATATTCTCATATTATAAATAAGACTTGTCTTCTATAAAAATTTTAACTCAAGTACCGAATTGTCCGGGATCCAGTTCTTATCTTGTCACGCACTCTCAATTTGTATAAGGAAAATAATTCATCGACATCCAACACTATATGATATTTAAAAAGATAAAAAAAAATGTAAATTACTAAGTGATATTTATAATATAATCGGAAGTGAGTTATAAATACAAATCATTTAATGAGATGAAAAATTATTATATAGTAGCATCCCTCTTTCTTTAAAAAATAAATAATTCATGTAGAGATAAAATACACTTTTACTCAATCTCAAATTTTTATGTATACTGAGTTTGTTAATTTTTATAATAACTATTTTTAAGATCATATAATATGTAAATTCTGATATTGTTTGATAGTTTAACAATTTTTATTTTATCAACAATGCATATCCATTATAAACACCTTTTCTAAATGAACGTTCAACAGCTAGTTTGAAATCTTATCATTCTCTTCTATTTCAAAAAAAAAAAAAACAATTAAAATGCTTTCATTCAGTTGCAAATTCAAATATTAAACAGCCTTTTGTTTTTATTATATATAGTACAGGTTTCAATATGATAGATGTTTTCTCTTTTCACGTGGTATGTTTATGCTATATGGTATATTCTATTTTAATGCTTTTCATTCACAGCTAATAAGTTTATGGCTTAAACAATAATATTAATAAAAAAAAAAGATATCAATGTTGTGAGTAAATTACTCATCTCTTAATCTTTACTCAAATTATACATAATATTTTTTTTCCTATTCTTATACTAATCCTTTTTATGTTTAAAAACATTATATAGACAATGTTTTATATGTTTAAAAGTATTAAAGTGACATTCCTCATATGTTACACTAATATTCCTCTGATATACTAACATTAATCTCCTACAAGGGAAGGGACTGTAATAATTAAAAAGCAGAAAATATTTATATAATTACACGAAATATCAACAGCGGCTAATCAATGTAATTTACTCGAATCTTATTTAAACTAACGTAAGAAGAAAAAGCACAAAAGATTATCATTGCGTGGGGTTTTAGGATACATTAAAACTTTTAGAAGGTCTTTTAGTTTGATAGGAACATATATATAAATAATTGAAACAATAGTTAAATATCCTTGGTTGAGGACTAGGTAGATGAGAGTAACAGTGGTAATGGTAACCACGGTACGTAGAGAACTTGTGTTTGAGAGTGGGCTCCCATGTTATTTTATCGTGGGAATTCAGCTTTTCAATAAGTGCTATTGTCGATCTTGGACTCTTCATTATTGGAACATAAAGTCGGTCATGAGTAGACAACTAAGCTTGTTTTCGGTTCCTATGCTCACTGTTTTGATCATGTACTCCATCCACGATCTGAAAGTTCAACGTTACCGTAAAGATATGTCTGGCTTTCATACTTGCTTTAAATAATATACTATAAGCAAATAGCACAAGTTAGACATGTCACGTGTGTGACTAATTTCCTTCTTCTTAAATATCTCTCTCTTATAATTACTCCATTCCTTGGTGATAGATTTGTCTGTTTTGACTGATTGGCTGACACTCACCTATTACCTATATTTAAATTTGAGTTAGAGCCTTTAAAAAAAATTAAAATTTGAGTTAGGCAAGATTACTAAATAAGATATAGCTTTCTATTGAGTTAAAATGTAGTTGTTTTCTCAGTAATTTGACTAATTATACTTTTATTTTTTTATAAATAATGTGTTAATTTTTATTATTGAATGTAGTCCTTATTTTTTTAAGTCCACCAACTAAAATGTCAAATTTTACTTAAAATTATTAAAAACTGAAAATTTTCTTTTCTTTAAATCTTAATCCCAGTTTTTACTAAAATCCTTAAAATTTCATCATTTTGTTTATTAATTTTTATTTTAAATCTATCATAGTCCCTCCTATTATTTTAATATAAAAATAAAATTCCAAATATTTTAAGTAATAAAATTGAAGAAAGATTTATATCTATTTAACTATATTAAAAATTAATTTATTCAAGAAAACTCCTGAAATTAAAATTTTATACAGTATAAATTAAACAGACAAGTAATCTAATTAAATCTAACTTTTTTTTTTGTTTCTTTTTCTTGTCTGAGTGGGACATGCTCTCACTTGGAGCACTTTTTCTTCTTATATCCTAATTCAATGAATCAATGGAATAGAGTGAAGATGTGTAAATACTTTTATATATATCTCATCTTGCTAATATCTATTATTTTTTATTAATTTATTAATTTATTTCTTTTTTCTCAATTATATTATACTAGTTATTATATTTAATTTTTTTCCTATCTCATTTTCCTATTGGATCTTTCTCTTTCTAGATTTTATTATTATTGAAGTGTCCACGAAACATTTTCTAATGGAATATTATCACAATGGGCAGCTTTCATATTCCTTTTTGTTTTACTTACTCTTATAAAATCTAAAATGAATTATATAGTCGGACAATAATAAAACTGCGAGGAATCACGAGGCGAAGGGGAACATGTAGCAGTGGCAAGGCTGTCTCTCACGCCCCATTTGTCCTGCTTCATACCACTTTCTATCTATTTATTCTCTCCTTATATAAGCCCCATCACCCTTGTCTCACTTTCCACAGCTACCTCTATCACGGACATAGCTTTTTGGTTTCAGTCTTTAACCAAAAAAAAAAAAAAACTGTGGTTTGTGTGCGTATACGCCCTATAATATTGGTTGTAATTGTATTTGTGATCGATCTGCTGCAATTCACATACAATGACTACATGACTACTAATAAAAAACTCATTTTGCTAGCTGCCAAAACCTTAATTATTCATCCACACTATGGTTTCAAGTAGCAGTTGCACTCTCAATAATCTCAAACTTTAATACGTATTGTCAACATTTACGATTAAATGCAACTCATAGGGCAATTATAAGTTTATAACTATGTGGGCTGCAACTGAAAACCTCGATCCGCAAAATTCATATCATGTAGCAAGCTAGACCAAGTGATTTTCTTTTTTATTATAGCCTATGTAGCTCGTATATCGTTCTAGCTCTTGCTGTTATTGCTACTATTATTACTGTTATTATTAGAGTATTATACTCACTTTTGCAAGTTTTATAAGATTACATAGAACTCTCGCTCCTATTTTTTTTGTTTTTTTAATTATTTAAAAATAGTACATTGATACTTTTATGCATTACATTAAGTCACTTAATTAATTATTTGAAAAATACTACTATTACATTATATACCCTGTAATTTACAACAACAGAAACAATTTTTATAATCGAACAAATCAGGAAATATCAGTATATAAAAACTTATTATTATTATTATTGATTTGGTTCAAGAATTAATCAATTTGATATTTTGTTTGCAGCTTCTTGGACAAGGCAGCTATCAAGGACCCAAAAACGGACGGCGAAGAAATCACGATGGAGAGGAAGTGGTATCTCTCAACCCTAACCGACGTGGAAGAGGTCAAAATGGTGCAAAGAATGCTCCCCGTGTGGGCCACCACCATCATGTTCTGGACAGTCTACGCCCAAATGACCACATTCTCAGTCCAACAAGCCACCACCATGGACCGCCGCATAATAGGAAACTCCTTCCAAATCCCCGCCGCGTCGCTCACCGTCTTCTTCGTCGGAAGCGTCCTCCTAACGGTCCCCATCTACGACCGCGTCATCACCCCAATAGCTAAGAAACTCTCACACAACCCACAAGGGCTCACCCCTTTGCAACGCATTGGGGTAGGGTTAGTGTTCTCAATCTTCGCCATGGTGTCAGCAGCACTTATCGAAATAAAACGCCTAAGAATGGCACGTTTGAACGGTTTGGCGCACAAACACAATGCAGTGGTTCCCATAAGCGTGTTCTGGCTTGTCCCACAGTTCTTCTTTGTGGGGTCCGGGGAGGCATTTACGTACATAGGGCAACTAGATTTTTTCCTGAGGGAATGTCCCAAAGGGATGAAGACCATGAGCACGGGCTTGTTCCTCAGCACGCTGTCGTTAGGGTTTTTTCTTAGCTCACTGTTGGTGACTTTGGTGCACAAAGCCACGCGCCACCGCGAACCGTGGCTCGCGGATAATCTTAACCATGGGAAACTACATTACTTCTACTGGTTGTTGGCTTTGTTGAGTGGTGTGAATTTGGTGGCGTACTTGTTTTGTGCTAAGGGGTATGTGTACAAGGACAAGAGGCTCGCTGAGGCAGGCATTGAGTTGGAGGAAACAGACACTGCTTGCCATGCCTAGGTTTTACAACTTTACTTTTGGAAGAAGAAAGAAGAATGTGTTATTAATCTTTATACTTTATGTGAAACGTTGCTAAGGTTAATGTATTTTCATATTGTAGAATTTGGTTTTCAAATATTCAGAAAATAAGTGGATTTAGTCTCTTCTAACTTTTAAAAAAAATGATAAATTCTTAAAAAAGATTGACTAAACCTATATGTTTTTACTAATTAAATTACTACTTTCCCATCTTTTTATAAGAAATAGTTTTAATGTGAATTACACTAAACTTGATTTTTACAAAAGGAACCAGAGGGAGTAATCAATATATTAAAAAAAACGTAATTACTTTGATCACATTTGACTAAAAGTATAAGAAATGCTATATGATATTAAGAAAAAGTTTATGGAAAATCAACTAATCAAGTACTAAACAAGTGATTTTCTTCTTAGTGGTTGAAAATGAATAAAGAAAAAGAAGAGAGATGTTTTCAATTTCTCTGAAATGATTGAGTTTTAATTTTATTTTTTATATTTTATTTCTCAAAATATAAAAATCATTGTTTGTTATCTCTTTTATTATGTGATATATTTATTAATTTATTATCTATTTAATGGATGTTCAACTGACTATCTCATGTAATGATAGTATTCCTTTGTACTATGTTATCATGTGAAAAATTATACATTTTTCTCTTAATTAATATTAACCTTTTAAATAATAATAAATATTCATGTTTACATTTTTATAATAATTAAAAAAATAGATGTCTTTTCATTTTAAGAACGAGAGAAAATAAATTATTTCAATTAAAAAATAAATTTTATTGATTACTTATCTAGTTAAAAGGTACATATATTTATTTTCTTCATATTATTCATTTAATGATAGTTAGTATCCATTGTTTAAAATTTTCATAATAATAAATGTTTTCTCTTGAAAATAATAAATTATATTAAAATTAAAAAAAGAGTGATTAAATAGTTATTTTAAAAAGCTATAAATATTTAATAATAATAATCAGCGTTCATTTTTTGTATTTTTTTTCAATGACGGTTGAGTAGTGTTAAATCATATATTGATAAAAAGTAACTACGGCTGTGTTTGAAGAAACATTCAGCTGAACAAAGCTCACAAGTTTTCTTTTTCGCAAATAGACGTATGATATCTCTGGCAATCCAAAAATTCCAAATACATTGAGAAAGTGTGCCGGCCACGGGGAAGTCAGATAAAAAAACCATACACGTAAGGAGCAGATTGGCTTTCTGATATATGGGTTTTTTATTTTTATCAAAATGGGTTAAAAATGAAAACTATTTAATATAATAGGTTGATAAAGAAAATATTTATTAAAGTTAGTGATTTTTTTCAATAGAAAGTAGGAGGTGTCACCTTGGATGATATCTTATGTTTTTTTGTTAGTCTTGTAACAAGAGACTTCACTAACATTTTGGCTTAATGATTAAGTTTATGTTATATTTTTACTCAATTTAGAGTAAGTTAAACCCACGTAATATACTTATAAAACTAACTCTATACTCTACAATAATTTATTTTCATTTCAACCAATCGTGTTTGTATTATATTGATGAGACTACTTATAATAAGTATAAGTGTATAATTAATTATGAAAAAAATGAATACATACAATTAGTAACAAATAATAAAGTAATACAAATATGTACTTTTATTTCTTTTGGTAACAAAAAAAAAATGATTAAACCTCTATTTTTTTATATAATATATTTTTTTAAAATCCACTTGTATACAATTCTTTGAAAGATTCCAATGACTTATTTTTTAGGCTTCAATATATTTATATTATATATTTGTGCTATAATAAAGGAGATACAATTAGTCATAATATTATTTTATCTAAAATACCATTATTATTATTTTGTATCACTAGGAATCAAAACAGAATATGTACAATAATTTGCATTCTAGTTAATTAACTGAATTAGACTCTTGTGATAAAATATATTGTTTTATTAAGCAGATAATTTAAAAATAAAGAAAAATTAAAATTATGGTTGTAACAATGTTTGAATTATTATTTAACCTTTGTAATTATAATATGCTCTTTATTTTTTATTTATATTTTATAATTTTAACTAAAAATTGAAATAAAAATTAACAAAATATATTGGAATGAGGGCAGATATATGTTTCTGCTTGAAAATGTTAAATAGATATCTTGTATCAACTTAACCAATGCTAAATTGAATGAAAATGATGAATGTTTAGCATCGATCAAATCGATGTTAAATACCTAGCAGGATGAAACAATATAGGGTATTGTCTCCTGGTACAAGGACAAACAAATAAAACAATGTACTACTCACCTTCTGGACCAATCCATTTTGATAATTAATTTTTATTTTTAACCCATTTTGATAATAATAAAAAAAAGCCCACATTTCTCTCCTTCGGGTCTTCATCACTTTCATTACCCTCCAGACTCCGGTGAGATGTATACATGTGTGCTTAAGCATGACTTGTCACTGTAAGTTGTTAGGAGTTACTCTGCCAGTTTGCCCCATGGAAATGTATCAGGTTTCTTCTTCTTTTGGGCCTTAGTTCTCTTATTCATTAAAAAAAAACTAAGAGGCCCATTGAAAAATATATTTAAATTTTATCTCTATGTTGTTTCAAAAACTAACATAAAAAGATAACATTGAAGGATCAATTCATCCTCAGGTAAGTAATTCATCCTTTCTCTTTAAGTAAATTATGTTACATACAGCTCTTCAAGTATTGAAAATCCTTCAAATTAGTCTCTCAATGTAAGTATTAACATTAATGCAGTAACTAAATTGAGAGATTTTCAATATTTTAGGATTACTTATATAATTTCATTACTTTAAGAACTATTTAAGAGAGAAGATAATACTCTAGGGACTAAATAGATGATTTATTTATGAAATAAATGTAATTTTCTCTGTTCTTTATAAGTATTTATTTTTATTCCGAAAGTTTTTTATTGAGGAATCACTCCCTCCTAATTTTTTCTCAAAAAAAAATAGTTACATAAAATGCTTAAGAATTGAGTGATGGTAAGTGTACAAGAGCTCAAATTGATTTAATTGCATATTTTACCATTCTATTCATCATTTTGTGAATTTTATCTTAAAGTTTTTTTTTCCGTATACTTGACTATCATATTTTTTTATTTTCACCCATTTTACTAATCCCTTAAGTGTGTCACAAAGTGTTGACATGTTCCAAAAAAATGATGTTATTTTGTTACCAATTTTTGCAAAACAACATTTTGTTACTGATATAGCGAAAATTAAAAGTGGATGGTAATGTGTCAAAAAAAATCTAAACGATAAAATTTGTAAAATAATGATAATTGAGTTATAAAATTAATTAATGAGTTTTAATTTACATAATGAATTTTTTTAGATGTTCTCGTTGACGTAAACGAGATGTCAAAACACATATAATATTTTCTTTCCCTGGTTTTGTTTGTGATGTCTGTGTATGCTCATCATATCCTTTGATCTTCGTTATTGTACGTAAATGGGATTTTCCCATAATATCAAAGTTTATTGGTACGGACCAAGTGACCAGTCAAACCATTTTAAATCTTGTGAAGGTAATAGTGGATTCATGTAAGAATTCTTGTGCTGAAAGTGTTTTTGGCAATGACCGTCAAGCGGTGTGCCCTAATAGCTACCAATGATACAACTCATACAAGTACATGAAGTTTCATCATCCAATACTCGTAGAGAAATATCGAGATCAGAAATATAGTAGAGAGCATACCAATTTTTTTGGAGAAGAAGCATGATATGAAAATAAAAAATGAAGATGGTAACCAAGTGGTTTGAACATTTTAACTGAAGGATGAATTGTTGAAACAATCAATCAAAATTTCCAAAATATTATATGTGAGTGGGTGGAAATTGAAGGTGTGTTCCAAGAGTTGATGGATATATTTTGATTCTTGAAAAATCTTACTGTCATAATGAGGGGTAAGTGAAGAGAATTGGATATTTAAAGCCCACTAAATCTTATTTATGAAAAAAGCTATTAACTTTTGCTATTATATAAGGGTCATGCAAAGAGAAAAAGTACCACAACCTGAAGAGATCACCGCCAAGTGAGTGAAATTATTATGAAAAATATATTATTATAATTTTTCTTAATCTATATCTATATATATAACAAACCTAAGACGATACTTATTACAAAGGAAGGAAGTAACAGATTTTGTACGTAAAAGAAATTAATGGTACACTTCATGGGAGATAACACATTTTTGCCAATTTATCGATTTATTAATTAGAAAATGAAAATAAATATGAAACAAATTGACAACCTTTCGGCCAAGTCAGTAGTTATATCAGGATTAAGGGAGAGAATCTTATACATAGGCCAATACCCCAAATAATTACATATTAACAAAATTTAGGTGGGAAAAGAAGAAAAAAAAAACTGACAATCTAGACAACCTAATCTAGCTAACAAGTGTTGGCAAGCTGAAATCTTTGCTCAAATATATTCTCATCTAGATGAAGTAACAGCCTCAGTTTGTTTGATATTCTCAGTAGACCACAACTCTCTGCTGAAGAGCTGTGTATGTGCAATGCTTGTTCCATATTAGGTTCATTACAACTTTCACCAGCCGCAGGCTATTAAAATCATTCAAATTCAGAAAGAAATTTTGAGATGGAATCGCTTTTAAGTTCCTTTGTGTTTTTTTTTTTTTTTTGTCAAAGACGTAACTCAAGGGCAGTCCACAAACCTGCCTAACCAGAACTGCAACGAGCCTCGTTTCCGTAAGTTTCCAAAGAGTACTCTCCCTTCAATTCAGTAAAACAAGTTGCCTCCATGCAAGAAGGTTCAAGATAAGCCCTCCACATAGTAATTTGCATTCATTATCATTATCTGCAACACAGCAATAGTATTAGCATGTCATCATCACCATATGAACTTCATTTGGTGGACCTGAGAGGCTGAGATATACAAGTCCCTCACATGCATGCTGGATGGTATCAAACATGCTTTGCAATAGATGTAAACGTTACCTGAACTAAAATTAAGATGCACCTAAAGGATCAAAATTGCCTTCATGAATTTCACCGAAGATATTTGGGCATCCAATCCATCTTCCTTGGGCTCTGGCTTCCCAATACCCGCCAATATATCGGAACGTTCCATTTTCACTTTCTCTGTGGAACCACCTAGGCTGCCATCCATTTTCTTGCATTTTCCTTGACTGTATGAGAAGCGTGATGATCATCAAAATATAGGTTAACGAAATTAAATGACTCAATCATCATCAGTTATCAGAGTTGGGAAAAACTTATTAAAAAGTGAAATCTTCAATGATCATAAGATATGCATTAGCTTAAAAATAAAAGTTAGAGATACCAAAATGCACAATTTTCATAATAGAGGAACTAAAGAATAATTTAATATACATTCACTTTTTTTAAGAGTATGTTATCTGGTTACAGTTACACCTTTAGTATGCTTTAAGAAATTAAAGTTATAACTTTTTTTTTCATTATTAAATTTAATTATTAATCTTGTTAGAATGAAAATGAAAATTTTAAACTCACAACTTCTCTCCTATTTCTCTCCCTTTTTATTTAAATTACAAGTTAATCTTATAACTCCTATTAAAATTATAACTTAATAATATCCTAATAAATGTTAGCAACTGTATATGCTAATGTGCATCTACTTACTTTTTCAAGAATATGATAACAAGCACTTATAAATGTACTAAGAAATGTACATAGTTATAATTTGTTAATGCAATCCTTAAAAAAACAAGAGAACGTTGATTAGCAAATCTCACAAGAGTTTAGCTCCATAAATTACTCATAAAAAAAGCCACCAAACATGAAGGTTATATAAATAAATATGTTTAAATCAAATTTAGTTTGTTTTTTCAAGAAAAAAATTACTCCCTCAGTTTCATCTTAAGTTTTTTTTTACATAAAAGATAAAAGTGAGTAATATTTTTATGAAATTAATCATATTATTAATATTAAATTGAAAAACTAAAATGAAATTTATTAAGAATATTAATATAAAAAAACTGATTAATATCACATTAAAAAAATAACACTTATTTTGAAAGAAAAAAATTTCTTACACTATACTAGTTATGAGACGGAGTGAGTATTAACTTTAGTTCCTCATAAACATAGGAAAAATAATAATCGCTATCATCTCTTAATGGTCATGCGGCAAGTATTTAGTCATATCATGTCATGAAACATTCTAAAATGACTTATGGTGTGGCATGTCTACTATTGTTTAGATGCATATATACAAAAGCAATGATTGGAATCATTTAAAAAAATGAGATACAAAACCAACAGTAAAAATTGAAAGAGTAAAACAAAAGTTGATTATATTTACTGGAACTTTTACCAACAGAATTTTTTTTTTGGGTGGAATTTACCAAGTGAGTATTATATTAGCGTATACGATTAAGAAATTCACAAGCACATGGTCAAACAAGAACCCCAAATACAACGAAAGGAAAAAAGAAAAGATAGAATGCACGTTTCTCGAACAAAGCACGAAAGAGTTCAAACATACCATTCTTTGCCTCTTTTCCAACCTTTGTTTTTCCATATTAGCCTTCTCGTATTCCCCATTCTCTAGATGCCGCTGATCTGGTCTCAACCTGGAATCCGTGGGTGGAAGCTTCTCCTTTAATCCGTGATCAAATTACCCGGGATCAGAAAAGGCTATAACAAAGAATTAGAGATGCATAAGAAGAAAAAGGAAAACGCACATCGAATAATGATTTAATACATCATTATACCTTTAGCCCGGGAGTAAGCTCATTCAGTGTGATGGCAAATGATGTCAAATTGTAGCGGGTGAGATTAGAAGGTGGCATAGTCCTTTTCCACAACAAGTTTGTGTCTGACATAGTGAAATCTTTTGGCTTCACATTCACTTCGCCATTAACATAATAAATGCTGTCATCCCACTTGCCAAATAATGAGGCAACCTTTTTTCCCGTTACATCTTCAACAAAGCCATGCACCTAATTAGACATACAGCACATTCCAATGAACAATTTGGTAGGTAAAAAACACGAAGAGGGAGTGGGATCACGTGCGGGCAAAAGACAAGAAATTTAAAAATTCAGACGAACCAACCTAAACTAATGACAGGTGGGTTAGTAAATTAACAAGAAATAATATATCAGGCTTAAAAGGACAAAGCTGTTGTTACTAAATATTATTAGAACACTCCTACCTGGTGAGGATTTCGATCAAGAATCGCCTGTTCTTTGAACTTGAGTCTGCACGAATATTGGCGATTACCACGGACGTCCATGTTCCCATGATGATCACAATATATTTTGCCAAGGATAAGATTATAAATTGTAGTCGTGACCTAGGAGAAACAAAAACGATTATAACAATTATTTATAATTTAATATAAATATGAAGCTTAGAAAGCTATTACCTGTCTCCGCTCTCAAATATTAGAAGAAAAAATTATATTTTTTTAAATCTCAAATATAATTTATAATTTTTTAAACTAATTTTACTTTATTTAATACTATTATTTCTAAAATATATTTCATTTAATTGGAGTTTAAGTTTTCATTGACTCTTTTATATTCCTAATAACAAGTTCAAGCAAAAAATAAGTTGAAAAAAAAATATTTTTTTATTAAAATTGATATGATAAAAGGTGATTAATTAACTTTTTTTAATTAACCTAAAATAAAAAAAAAATTCTTCTGCTTTGAGACCGGAGGGAGTAAGTCACAAGCACTAGGCAGTATACATAGTTAAAGTAAACACAGTCATTTCACGATTTATACCTTGCTCCACTGAAATATTTCACCATCATCAAACTCTAGGGTCAGAACTCCCACTGGTTCAAGCTGAATTGACCTTCCCCAAAACTTTGACCGAATGTTACTGTCAGCCCAAAACTTCCAACCTCTACCTTGACAGTGGCAGGCAACGACAGTTGGATGGTGACTCACCTGTTTCAGACATAATCAGTTCTTTGAGAGAACAGTAAATATTGGCAGGTTAATTGTCTTACCTGCACATTGTATGCAACTGAGCGTATGATAGGACCACTATCGTTGGGACCATCCCCCATAATAAGTTAAGCAATTTTACCCCACCAAAAGAATGACATAACACTAACATAACAAAAACCATTGTTCAGTTATCAAGTTGCATGCCACCAGTTAGGACATCCTCTTCACTTTCGTCCCATTTCTCATCTCAATATCAGTTAACTAGTTACGTTACATTCTGTTCATTTCAAAGTTTGTAAATGAAAAATGTCTTCTATGAAACTAAATTTGTTGAAAATTTCAAGTGAAGGTTGAGTTATAGATATTCAAATCAAAACTAGACAATAAGCCATTTATATTATCACCTCTTTAGCCCAAGTTAAATACACTGAAGCATAACAGCCTAGTATCTCGCCAATTCTCTGCATCATTAAATCATAAGGAACTAACCTTCTCAGAAAAGAAGCGAACTCCTTTGTCAGGAAAATCAGCTTCGTAAGTTTCCCCTAACAATGGATTAAAGGGTTTACAATGACGACCTTCAGATGATGCATATCCAGAAATTGCAAAGGCAGCAACATTCAGTGCCCGAAGGAGACTATTTCCCTGCAAATAAAACGCAAAGGTTTGACTGCCAAATTCAGTAGAATTAAATATTGTCATCTTTCAAGAGAACTAAAAGAAGCTAAATAAAAATTAATTAAATGTTGCCAGATGATTAATACAGGTTTCCCACTCACAAAACTATCTTAAGACCAAAAAGATTCGTAAATTATTGAGGTACTGTTTTGTTTCAAAAAATTATTCAACAGAATTTAATTTGAGTCATTAAATCAGTAGATATTATTATTCTTTCCCCATTTCTCTCCCTATGAAATTCACCAAATAGTACAACTCCTGTAGTCAATACAAACCAAAAACTAATAGGACATGTTGAAGGACAGTACATACAATCCATTTCGCACTAACTATCGAGATGATCCAAGGGAAAAATCCATTTATCAGATAGCGACCAATTACAGAATAAAAGGACATGTACCAACACAACTTTGAAATTTGTGTTGTTTTCACTGCAAGAGATAAGAATAGCACAATCAAGATTAAGATGTATATCTTACTGATTTTCCATACTCATAAGCTCGATCCAGAAGAAAAGAGTACTCCAAGTCCTCAAAACATTTCTGAAGAGATGATATTGGCTCATTAAAGTATACAGGAAGACACACTCGTGTGAGATCTTTGCCCACATTGTCTTTGATAATTGACCAAAGACTGACGCCTTTCTCTTTCTCAATAGGATCTGGAAGCTTCTTTCGCCTTGCTATCTGAGGGTACCTGAACTCATTGGTCGTCTGCCCAACAAGACTGTTCTCCAAATCAATGCATTGTGTGTTAACTTCCCCAGACATGTTCATTGGATCCAAACCTCCTGTTGACCCACACCTAAAACCATGTTCTGTAAAATACTCTTTGGTGTCATAATATGAGATTTCATCTTCATCTGACACTTCCTCCATTTCCTGCTTCTCAATATCATCAGATGATTCAGTAGTACTGCATTCTGAAAACCAAAAGTATATGTGAAAAATTAAAAGGATGAGATCTTATATATATCAAAGGTTGTGAAAGGTTCATTGCATATGATCATTAGAGACAACAATAAACATAAAACATTTTTATTGTCTTTTTTTCTCTATTTTAATGCATTAAAAATTGAAATAAATGTGTTCATCAAGTTCATATATTAATTGCACAACAAATAAACTACAATATAACAGGAGAAACCAACAAGTATAGGGATCAATGTGAATCCGGATCTACCATAAAATTAATCCAATATTTCCATCTTGTACATCAGGTGCATGGGTTAAAGGCATTAAATACACCCTTTTAAATGCTTTCAAGTACTACAAAAGAAAGCAATAAATGGCTTTTGTATTCCCAATTCATAAATATTTTATTTTCTAATAAAAACTTTCTATTTTAATTCCCTTAACCTATGCATAGGATGGAAAAAGATATATTTATTTAGCCAAAACTCTTTATCCAAAGAATTATTAAGTAAAGGATACAATGCATAAGCAATCATAGCCCATCAGTTGGACTTTTGACATAATAATTTCATGCCAATTTGAGTCTAAAAGAGAGTTAAAATGTTAGGGAATCAATTTTTTAGAGTTCAGAGACAATATCGTGAAGAAGATGCTAGTAAGTTATTCACTAGGTGGATTTCAAACTATACAGGTTAGAAAAATACAAAAGCAAAGATTCATGTTCGAATGACAATTAGCAAAATACTTTCCGTAATCCAAAAAGTAGTTTGTAAGCAATATGAAATATTCTTCATGTTCATATCACGGAACTATAGGTTCCTATCTATGATCACTATCGAGACATAGAAAAATATGAATATTAGCACAAGCTAATTACATGAAATGAGAAAAAGAAAGGTCACAACATATGTATAAGTTATAATGAGACGTATAAAGTGACATATAAAGTAATACCACTATATTTTCCACGTCCTAGACTTGAAAATTCATTCTTTGTTAATTGGTATTCACTGTCATGCAAGGCAGTGGCCTCAGGTTCAATATTAGCAGCCTGTTCAAGATCAATAACAATAGACTAGATTAGTCAGTCACATACAGAGGAACAGAAGCTTCCACATCTAGAAACTAAACACATGCTGACAGCAAGATACAACATACAGAAAAGATAGTAAGAATTCAAATAAAAAGCAAGGAAGAAGAATAAATATGAAGGGGGGATGGTAATAAATTATGAGTACCATGGTTCATGATTATGAACTTTCTTTGGGTGGGAGAGAGGATCAGTAAACAATGCCATCAAAACCAACAGATCAGTCAAGATGCATGACCAAATGAACCAAGCATATCATGTAATGTAACATATGCAATTAGACCTAGTACATATCAACCTAGTGCTTATTAAAAATAAATCCCACTTTAGTTTCAGCCAATAAAGCATGGACACCTCTACAAAATAGAGAATCGGCATGTTGGACACTGTTAAAGAATACATTTTTTCAGCTCAAACACCTTTCTAACAAGGCTTGGACACAGGACAAGAGAGTAAATTGGCACTTACTCTTAGCTAAACACTTCTTAAATACTTCTATTATTAAAAAAAAAAGACTCAACTTATATATATTGTGAGGCTCTTAGCATTTTTTTAGGCTCATTATTACATGACTTAACCAGTTGTTTTAACTTTCAAGAGATATGATTCATCTTCTTGTCTTGTTTTTTTCTTTAAAAGATTGTAGTGCAAAAATGACCCCGCGTAGTATTCTCTTTGTGAAAGTCATTATTATATGAAAATTGTAAAGAATAACTTTAGAAAGTAAATTTTTAAATTTTTGTTTTATGTATAGAGTCCCAATGCCTTGTATTTTAGACATTAGTTGTATTTGATATCAGTGTTTGATTCTTCATAGATTTGAAGTTTGAACAGCACCAATACAAAAATAGCTTATCTTATTATAGGAAGCTAGAGCCATACATATCTTAAGCAATATGCCCACGTGTTTTACAAACTTAGAAAAGTACAGCAATAATGTAATGTAATAATGCACTAATACAGTAAATTCAATAATCAGCAGTCCATGAAAAAAAATAACAACAATAATTTTAGAGAAAAATATCAATTGAAAAGTTAAAACTCTATCTCCACACTGTAAGGTAGAATTATGGGTATCGGGAAAGACCAAAAATAACGAAAAGCATTTTACCATTTGATAGACCGATGATAAAAAAAATCTTATTACATAGTATAAGATACTTGGGACTTGGGAGAAAAAATATTGAAGTTATTAGTCAACTTAAGATATGTCAGAGTGGTTGAATGGTTAAAAAAGAAAGAAAAATGTTGTGAGTTCGATACTTTTTATTGATAAAAATTAATAAATTAACCATTAATACTATCGATAAAAAAAAAATCAACTTAGCATTAATTTGGGGAGCGAAGAAACTAAAGTTGGAAATATAAAAAAGTTTAGAGAATCTCCATCTGTTACTCTACCAAATTTGAGATGGAGGAATTGATGTGTGAGGAGTGAGCTAATACGCAATAGTGTTCAAATAGAGCAAACAAAGAAATAGTCAGAAGCATTCCAAAGGTAAAGCACGCTAATGAAATTTACCTCCAGCTGCCTTATTGTATCAAGCAAATTCATTCGTTCCTGACATAGGATCTGAAGTTGCTCTTGCAATTCGGAGAACTCCGCGAGCATGATTTGCTCGCAATCCTTGGCAAGGCTCTCACTGCTACCCTCTTCAAGCAAGCGTTTCTTAAGCCTCTCGGTTGACACTGATATATGATTTTGCGCAAGGGAGAGATGTTCACTGAGTGGTCGAAGTGGGTACAATCCACGGGTTGAAACCAAAGCTTGTATCCACGCCACACGGTCCTTCCTCGAATCGGTTCTCAGATGGAGAGTCTTTGTTGCCGTGAATATATAGAACCGTCTATCGTCTGACTTGCTCTCTCTGAATGACGAGATCTGCTTAACAATGAATAAGTACCATCCATTATTTAATCTATTATATCCAAATTTCTTTTCTATTAAAAAATTATAGACAGAATTTATAACAGGAACCTGAAATAATACCAATGACGTATAACAAAATGAGGTTTTTTAATTAAACTTTTATCCACAGGACAATGAAACATAGGAGCAACAGCAACTATCAACTTAAGAAGGAGGAGGATTATTATTAAACATGTCCCCATGAGAAGCACAAGTGGGGAAGAGAGCCCACCTTGAGAAGACAAATTAAGTTTACACAGAAAGCTTGAAAACCAAATTAGCTCACCGGGCTATCACGGCATGATGCTATGCTATGCTACTCTCATTACTTGACTAGAAATATGATTCGAGATAGAAGGTAATGATGTAAAAAAATAAAAACTTACTGTCTCCAACTTCCTTTTGTTTTTCCCTTTTATCCGGGGAGAACAAGAGTGGCTCTTGAATGTTGACCTTGAACAGTAGCAGGAGCATCACACTTTTTTTTTTAAGATAAAAAAAGAAAAAGATTTTACATATATTGAACTGGACGATACCCCACCACCATGGTGGCAAGTCCCACGTAAACATATTTCTGTTGACAAAGACAAAAGAGGGACCTTTCCATATGTTTTCACTTCTTTTTTTAATTTTCTAACTAGATATATATAAATTAAAAAAATAAAAAATAAAAAACTAATAACCGAAAATGCTTTTTCAGTTTTTCCCCCCTCTTAAAGTAACGTCGAGACATTACAATTTACAACGAAGCTCACACTGACTCACTCACACCTGGAAGAAGCACACAACACACAACAGAGTCCGAGATTCCTAATTACACCTCTCTTTAGATCACCGCACTGTTAATATTTGTTTATTTCTGTTCTAGAATGTAACGCCTTCATCTTAGACCCTTCTATTGGCGCTGTTGAAAAGGGTAAAATCAATGAAAGTTACTGGTGGGAATGGGATTTCCAGTTAGGTGTAATTTTGTAGGCTTTGAAATCGGAAGAGATCGAAAAGGGTTGGGATTTGCAGAAGAAAAATGGCGTGGCGATGAAAAAGTGGGAGGGAGCGAGGAAGCACGAACCGAAGCAATGAAATTTTAATGCAGAGAGGTGCAGAGGCAGAATGATTTGAACCAATGGTGGATGAAGAAAAGAGGCAGAGAGGGGGGGCAGGAGGCATGACGTGACCGCAAGTTAATGCAATAGGGCTAATCGTAGACTATCCCTACCCTCCGTGGCCACCTGTTGATGTGACCCACTAAACATTAACAACCTGTTAAAACTGTAAAACAGGATTTTAAAAGTTCCATACTTGCAACTTTGAAATGGAAAACAAAACCACGTGAGAGAGAAAGAAACGATACACAGCGGAAGAAAGAAAAAAACGAAACAAAAAAGATGCGAAACGTAATAGAAACCCGCGGGTTTCCATGCTATTGCTCGGGCATCAAAGCTTCACTTTCAGATTTTTGTCAACCGCTTTTTACTTACACTGCCACAAGAACAATCTAAATCTGAATCAATCGCATTGATAATTTTCATGGCCGGAAATCAATGAAATGAAATGAAATCCTCGCCAAAAGTTTAATATATAGTAATTAATTATAGTTTTTTTATTATTATTTGTTAAAAATAAAAGAAAAAAAACATGTTGCCTCTACAGGAAAGTGGCAGTGAGGTAGCGCCAAAAACGTGAACATGGCACTGCCAAAGCGAGACCGAGACCTGACCCACACTATATCGAGTGATTCAGATCAGCGCCGAAGATAAACCTTAGTGAATTTCCATAATCATAACGAAAACAGATAATTATTAAAAATTAATAATGAAAATTGGAGAATCGTACTGTATATACCTTGAGATGGACGACGGAGGAAGAGGAGGAGGAAGGAGGTTTGTGATTCTTCCGGCGCACGGTGGCGGCAGGGGAGGCGGCTTCTCTGGCGAGGCGGTTGGCGGTGACTTCTCCGATGAGGCGGACGTCGTCGACCGGAGAGAGGAGGTTGAGGTTTTCCGACCAGCGGATCTTGGCGTAGGAGAGGACGCCATTGCGGAGGAGGAACCAGCGGGATCTCCATCCCTTGCCGTAATTGGTCCACTTGTAGAGAACTCCGGCCACCGTAGCCTCCGAACCCCGCCGAGCAATGACGTCAGATCCGCAAGCCGGAAGACTCCTCGTCCTCGACAGCGCCGCCGCCTCCGGCTCCGGCGAGTCACTCCCGATCCCCGGACTCTCCAGCGAGATGCAGCACAGCGGGTGCATTTCCTTCACTCGCATTTTCAAACCTTTCTCTCTCTTATTTCTTACTACTATTTCACTTCTTCATTGGAACAGAAACTGCATTTGAAAACGACAAGAGCTAAATAATGGTTTAGTTTAGGGTTCAGAAGAAAAAGTGAAAGAGATTATCAAGAGAGAAAGGTATGGTTTGGTTTTGGAGTGACGAGGAGCTCTGAAACTGAGAAAGAAGCAGATCGAAGAAGGAGGATTAATTAATAGCAAAGGGTGTGGAAATGGAATGAGAAAGATGCATTGATTAAATATATGAAAAAAATGAAAATAAAAAATTTATTTAATTAATTAAAAAAAGGTAAGTAGTGTACTACTAAAAGGGGTTTTGTTTTAGAAAAAAGAGGTTTGGTTTCGCTTGTTGGAAGTGAGTGAATAAAATTTTGTTCGGGAGGATGAGAGAGATGTGAATAGATATATAGACTATAAAGCAATAAAGGGGTGGGTAGAATGGTAATTGAATTAAATTAAGTGGTTTTTATGTTTATGGAAACTCGTTGAAGCATGAGACGAGTCAGGACTAGTGAAGCGAAGAACCAGCTTTCAGCTTTGAGTTGTTGCAGTTTGAGATACTACTGCTTCTTGTTCTTCGCTCCATTTTTTTTTTTTAATTCGTTTTGGATTTTTAACTTTTTAGGGAGATAATGAGGGAGGGGGAGTTTCCGCGAGATGATTGGGGGCGTGAAATTATCGGTAAAATATCGCGGGGGTGTGAGGTGTTAAGTATGAACCGTGAATGAAAGAGAAGGCAGCGAGTTTGAAAGGAAGGGAGACAGGGTGGCAGTTGACGACGATGAGTGGGAAAATGGGGCGCGTTATAAATGCTATTTACTGCGTAATCATGAAATTTTTCATCTTTCAACGTTTTTTCATTTTCCTTTGTGTGTGAGCTTTTCTTAAAATCTCGTTTCAGTATTATTTATACCTGAAAAGAATGATGGTGTGCTTGAAAATGTGTCTCATGCCCATTGCAGTGAAAATGTGTCTCAATGGGTAACATGAATCCTGATGAAAGACATAATATGTTGTGCTTATAACCAATTGAAATAGTACCAATTGGTTACAACTTTACAAGCACATCCTATGAAATAAAGACATAGGAGTACAATTTATATATAAAGAGCATTTCACTGAAGATTGATGATTAAATTTAGCTCACCTTTTTACTTATACTGATATAGTGATATACTATGAATTGTTACAACTGAAGCTACTAAACTGCATACGTGAATTACAATGATCACTTAGAGTTTTCTTGAATTTTTTTTACAAGTAATTGTTCTGTAACGCTTTTAAAATAATTGGAGGAAAAAAGATAGAAAGAAACTAATCTTCATAGCTAATTTCAGTTCCGTTATCACAGTAAAATTTTGAAGATTATGATTACAAGTAATAACAATTAATACTCTTTTAACAAAAGGGACAACTTTGTATCAATAGTATTATTAGAAGAAAAAAAAAGTATATAGAAGATATTTATTAAAAAGAAAATAGTAGAATAAAGCACATCATATACCCCCATTTTGTCTGCCAATGTCCACCCCCAAAATATAATTAAAATATGTTTAATTTTATTTCATAAGTAATTAACAGTAATAAATATTTCAATAATATTGTTATACAATTAATTACTTGTGAAACAAAATTAATCATCATTTATTTATCCAATTATAAAGGGGGTAATTTTTTTAAAGATACAAAGGGAGTAATAGATATTAGTATAAAATTTCATTATTCTCTTTTAAACTAAGGTAATTGTCTCACTACTATTGTATTATCATATTCTTTTTTATGAAATCCTTATTTTTTATTTAACCTTATTTAACTATTGAACATTTTCATTTTCTCTTCTTTTACTAGTATTTTAGCATGTGCATTGCAAAAAAATGTTTATTTTATAAATTAAGCTTATAATATATAAAATTTCAAAATATATAATTATATGATATGTAAAAACTGTAATGTAAAATATTTTTGAATATGTAAATTATGTTTGGTGCGGCATATTGAGAGAATTTGTGGTCTATTAAAGTTATTTGAGAAATTTTTTTTAATCTATTAGAGACTTTTTTATTAGTCTTGTTTAACCTATTAGTCTATTTAAAGTTATTTTATCTCAAATATTTAATTTTATTTATAATATAAGATTATTAACTTATTAAGATATTAAATAAAAAGTATATATATATATATATATATATTTACATGAATAAACATATCGACTTAGCAGATTTAATGGATTTTTTTATAAATTCAAACCTAATTTATTTAATTAAATGAACTTTTTAAAAAAATTAAAATTTAACCCTTTTATTAAATAAATAAGATTACTTTAAATAATTCAGACTTTAGATCTATATGGATGGTCCGACCTATTCAGATCCTAATTGAAGATTTATGTTTGATGTCTTCCTTTTCAAGACTTCATAAAGTCTCATCAAATTGGGCTAGCTAGTACGGTTTCTGATTTGGGTATTGAATTGGAGACGTAATTTTGTCAGTTGGGAGGAGGAATTTCTGCATCAATTAGAACAAGCTTTGACTGATGTTTCTTTGGTGAGAGATGAACAAGATTCTTGGATTTGTTTCAGAGCAGTTCATAACAATTTTTAACATACGTACTTGTGCGTAATGACAGTGAATTCTTCTCACCACATGCGGTTAAAAAAATATTTTTTCATTTAAAAATTTAGAGACGCACAAAATTTCTTCTCTTTCCCCTTGTCCCTAGATGTACATCACGGACAACAATTTTCTATACAAAATTTTAGTTTTAATTTCTTATCCAGTGTCTCACAAATATTTTATTATTTTGAATTAGATAAAATATAGATGTGATTTGTTATACTTTCGATGTTATTCTTCTACTTCACTAATCTGTATATTTTTATATTGAAGATTCAATTAAAGTTAGCATAAATTATAAGGTAATTCTAATTTTAATTGAAAAACACTATTTTATTTTTGACTGGAATTGAAAAACATGCACTATTAACAAATAGCTTGTTGACATAGAATTAATACATACATATTTATAATCTAATGCAATATTTCCTCATAGGATTTTTGTTTAAATAACTTATTAACGATGAAATCACCATATTCCTTTTTCTTTATTTAATGCATTATTTTGACGACAATTTTTCTTATGATCATTTAGAAACAAGAATTTTGATGCTGACCTTGTCTTCGTTCATTTTCATTTATTGATATGCTACAGCTAGCATTTTGGCATGTGAATTTTAAGAACATCCATGCATTATGTTTTTTTATTTATAAAATTGCATTTTAATTATTTTTTTTATGGTTTTTTTTTTTGTTTTTTAACACGTTAATTACCGAACAAGCCACCTAAAGTTCGAAGTTGGCACCTTTTTTTTTTTTTTAAATCGAGAAAGGTAAATATTAAAGAGATTTACATATGAGTAACTATATAAGTAAATTAAATATCACACTTTAACCCAAAATCTTAATATTCAAATTTATGGATCTTCTCATCACTTATATAATGTTTAATTTTTTTATTTCTTTTTAATGTGAGACTTTACCTCACACTTATACTCAACAATTTTCCCATCATATTTTAGTGCAACAAACATCTATTCTTTATATTTGAGAACCTAGAATCTTCTACATATCCCTTATATCTAAATATATCGTATTTTATTAAGTTATCAGTTTATACTTTAATACTATTTTTCGTTTGGTAGAGATTTTTAAGAGTATTTTAACAAGAGAATATATTTTCTGATACTATTTATTACATTGTCTTAAACTAGCTAGGATTCATAAAATTTTGAAGGAAACTTTTTAAATAGGTAGCGACACGCGTGTTGTTTTACAAATTTAAATCAATTATATAAAATTCGCCACAAAGTATGTTTCAACATTTTTTTTAATAAATTCAAATTATAACTTGCTAATGGCCAACAGAACGAGAACGGGGAAGAGATCCTCTCCATTTCTTTCATTTCTATATTTTTGAAAAAATAAATGATATTCTCCATTTAATGCCTAACATACTTATTTCATTTATTGTTCTAAACTTTATTATAAAAGAAGTGGAGACGATCTTAAACCAATGGAACAGTCTTACTATATAACAATTAAATTTTATAAAGACATTAATTAAACAATCAACAAGTAGATTTTTTTTAAATCATGATGCCCCATAAATGTGATACTCTCTAATAAAAAAAATTCACATTTCATTTCTAGAATAAATGCCCCATAAAACATTGATAGGTTATTTTCGCTACTAAAATACTCCCACTTTTTAAAAAGGATAAATAATTTCTGGAATAAATGCCCCCATCAAATTTTTAAAATGAACTTTATACTCTATTTTTTTACTCAGGAAAAACAACTTTATACTTAGTAAGTATTGTAAAATTCAATTAAAAGTCTCCCATATTTCAATTTCAAAAGTACTTTAACTTTCTAATGCTTTTGATCTTATCTATTTGTTACGCTATTATTAGTTAATTTATCTTTTCGGAAGATATTAACTAAAGATTATTTAACATATTATATTCAACACTTTTTAATTACTTTAAATAAATATTGTGTATTTTATGTATTTTTTATAGTAAATAATTTTCATTCACTTTTTTATTTTCTTAATTAAAATGTTCACAAGCACTAGAGATAATGAATTGATTGAATTCTTGTGAAGTGGTTACTTTCTTTTTAATTCTTTTTAATTGAATCAGTTTTACTTCTTAAATTTATAGTTAAGATTGGTTAACTTGATTGACTTTTAAAAGTCTAATAATAATTGTATGGCTTGAGTTGAAATATCTGTATTGATAGACATGTTATAATGAGATAAGACATCATATATGAATTTCAATTTAATCCATAATAATGCACTTTAAAAATATATATAAAAAATCAAATATTATATAGTTATCATGTTTGTACAAAATAAATATTATGTTATATAATTGAATTACTATATTATTTAAACTGGATTATTATTGCTGTTAAAACTTATAATAAATAAATTTCTTTAAATATATAAATTATTTTAAATTACAATAAAAATTAAATTAGAGTAAATTACACTTACTTGCTTCTATTAAGAGATGCAGGCATTATATTATTTTCTCTCTTTTATGTTAAAAGAGAAAAGATAAATTTGATTATATGACTTAAGACACTTGATTCTATTTTTAATTTGTTGATTGACTATCGTAAAAAATAAGTTATCATCAAAATATCTTTTACACATCTAATGGTATAACTCATTTGGTAGCACACATTGATTTAGTGAGAGAGAATTTAAGTTTGATTTTTACAAATTACATTATTAGAGAGAAGTGAAAGTTTTTAAATTTGATTAAATTTTGAACAAATTATTAATTTTATAACCCATCAAAAGGATCAAAACTCGTGTTAACATACTTAGATATGTGAACCAAATAATGTTTTCCTTTCCCCCTAAATTTCTTTGTTTATATATAGAGTAAATAATTAAATTCACTTATGAAAATGTGAGATCCGGATAAATAATCCATCAAAAATGAAAAAAAAGTTTAGTTAATGAATATTAAAAAAATATGACTAATTAGTATTATAGATAATTTAATATCAAGTTGATCCTAAAAAATTATAATTTATTATCAAATTGATTATTAAACATTACAATCAAAATGATAAAATGATTTTACAAATGTAACAAAAGGATTAATTTATCACAGTTTTACAAATTCAAATATTAAATTTATATTTTTTTTAAGCATCAATTTATTAGTCCATCACAATTTTGTTGAAAAATTGATTATTTACCTAATATATATGTAAAGAATGTTATTAGCCCAAGCCAAAAAGCTGAAAACCCATTTATGAATGACTTGCTTGCATACACAATAATCAAGTTTCAAGTTTAGTTGCGTTCTTGTCTGTGTTCATGAAAAAAATTGTTTCTCATAGCACTAAATAATTAAGAGCCTGCTTGTTCACCAAGAATGAATTAGGCACGTGGTAATGTACAGAACACAAGTTCGACCTACAAGGTGAAAGAGAAGAAGCAGGGCGAAGAATGGCGAATGGGTACTATTAGGTCTAGCTGGTGCCTGTTAATGACCCGTGAGGTGAGTGCAAGTATCTGACAATGACTGCAATTCTTAACATTTCATAAAATTAACCAATACTAGTAAAAGCATTTAAATATTTTTTTTGTCTTTTGTAATTTTATATTTTATATTTATGTTTTTGTAATTTTTTTGTTATAATTCTTTTAAAATATATTTTTTTCTTAAAGTTTTTTCATGATTTTTTATTTTACTATTTAAATATTTTTTATTATTAAAAATAATATTTTAAATATTTTAAAGATGAAAAGTAAAACAAATATATTTTATAAGAATTTAATTAAATAAAAATTACAAAAACAAAAATTAAAAAAACACATAAACACACCGGAACGGAAAAATTATTCAAGCCTAATAAAAAAATTCAAACTTAATATTTATACATTAACAAAATAAACATATAGTATATGTGGGAGTGCCATAAGATTAAGATTAACATTTATCTACTTCACACTCCATCTTTGTCTGTCTTGTGGATTCTTTTCTTTTATGCCCACATTCACATGTGACTCGTTCTTCCACTTCCCACACTTCCCCACTTGATCTTTGGATTTCCTTTTTATTCCTTCCTTCCCTTCCCTCTATTCGAGGTCTACCTTTAAGCCCTTCAGATTTTGCATTGGGCATAGGCGCATAGCCGTGTGTGTGCATTGTGGAAAGGAAAACACTAATTGTTCGCTTAACCAAGTAAGTTTCGCACATGGGAGGTTTTTCATTTCGTTTTATTGTGTAAGTTTTAAAACTTTTTTTTACTAGTATTTATCGTAATATTTTAATGGTGTAAAAGTATTTTTTTTTCAAAGATCATGAAACAATACGATTAGACAGTTTTAATTTATAAATGACATCTCCAATGTTTGATTTTTTTTCCTTCATAGAAAACTATAATTTATTTTATCGTAAAAAAATGAATAATAAAGTTATAAACCTGTAATACTAGAGAATTAACTTAGTTTATGTAAAATGTTAATTTGATATCTATTATTCTACACTATACGAAGTCTTCTTATAATTTATAAATCGTCACTTGACTTGAATGCCTTTTCAAATATTCAAATCCAAGGCTTCTTTAGTTCTTTTGCATAAGCACGGAATTATTTACTAAATCTCAGTCTCTACTTAACAGTATATTAAAATAAAATGGTACCGTAGGGTTCAAGTAAAGTGTACAATTACAGAAAGGCGTGCGCGGACTGCATATATTAGAAAACAGAAAATAAATTCTATTTGTATAATTTTACTGTACCAAAAATTATATAATAAAAAGAAAGATACAAGAAATAATTAATGTGGTAAAAATAGGTAATGTTGTAAAGTTATTGTAATTTTTTATATGAATAGTAGTACATCTTAAAACGGAAATGATAAGATTACTTACGTCATCAGTACGCTTAGTTTAATTTGCTCCTATTTAAGAATTTGCATGCAATGTTGTTCCAATTGTAAACTATGGTACTATCACTAGTCCCCATGTCTGATTTACAAGCTAATGATATATCATGGTAAACTTAGCTAGTAGCTACATCAAGATTGTCAAAAGTGCAAATATTAATAATGCGCATATGTTCTTCTTACTTGTTGGGATTAGTTTGCATAAGTTCTGTTATTTATATTCTACATTACTAAAATAAAATCAATCCAATCCACATCTTCAAACAAATTATCAATGAAGTTCCCTCTACTATTATTAGTATTTTGCAAATTAATATTCCCCAGCTATAGCTAGACCTCATCGTTAACTATATACATCCCAAAGTCCCTTTCACGATATAGGGTGACCTAAAATTCTTCTTTTAGGCCCGAATGTTTTTCCAAGAAGCTGCTCCAAATTTCATTAAGTGGCCAAACTTGCATTCATATATATCTTGCCATGTGCACATGCGTACGGTTGCAAATTAATAGGAAGGAGGATAGATATATGGTTTTGAAAGCTAATCAGAAATGATATTTTTTTCTAGCATAGTGGTCGATAAAGAAAAACATAAAGTCGCCAAGTTGGTAGAGCAAGGAGATAAGAATTGAATGGATTTTGAAGAGAACAAAAACGTATCCTTTTATAAATTAGTTATTTCTCTCTTATACAAACTTGTTGTAGTACATGTTCTAAAATCCAAATGTTATATAAAGTGTTATATAAGGTTAGGAATTAGACAGGGACAAAACCAATCCCGGGTCCGTATTGAATTTCAAATGTCAATTTGGGAGAGAACAAATCAAATCAAAAACACTTACCCAAAAATAATAGTGCTACATCTTTGTGAGACCAAAATTATCTAATTATCTATAAGCCAGGTGTCTGTATTAAGGGTATCTTAATGGCCCATGCCATTCCATGTGTTTGGCCCCACTTACAACACCAAAGCAAGTAGGATAGTTAGTCCCAATCACAAGTCTAGTCTTTGCACTATATATATACCATATAACGATGCTCTATAAAACGAAAAAGGCAGATCCAGTTAGCTGCAAGTGTCACGTAAGAAAAACTTTAATCTTGCTTTGCGACCTTATATCCCAATTTTCTGTATGTGTGTACATAAACTTTATAAAAATTAGTCTTTTTCTTCGTCGCACTGATTGATATGGGAACAGTTTTGGTTGTTTTGTTTTATACAGTCTATATGATTTAGATTTGGCGCTAACCTTCTTTTTTCTTTTCTTTTTTTAGTTTGTTTGTTTGCTTATTTATTTTTGTTATCAAGCTTTGGAAAAGTGTTTTTTTAGAGAGGATTGGGATTGGGGATCCGCGATCCCACATGTTCATGTGTCTAAAGGAGTAGAGAATGCCTTGACATAAGGTAAATTAATTAACTGATGTGATGTCATCATAAAAATTAAAATATCTCCTCATGTTTATTAACTATTAAGGCATTATTTTTCAAACAACAAAAGAACTATGTTTCGTAAAATTCGTTCACCTTTTAATCTCACGTTAATTATTCCACTAACATTGAATTACATCAAATGTGACACATTTTAAGCAAATCATATCATATCAAACTAAAGACGACATTAGATGAAAAAGGAGCATCTGTCTTATCTAATCTAATTCTTTCTTTATCAACTTATCAACTAAAATTGGGTATTGATGGTATGTGAAATAGCGACTACTTCTAGGCTTAATAGTAAAGGGATAGATTATGTTCCTAAATAGATATATATTAAGAAGTAATATTGGTTGTAAGATATGTTTTTATTTATTTATAGAAGTTAAACATGATATAAAGAGATTTATAATATTTGTATAATGATGAGATATATTTTGCTAAATGACTAAATGAAATATTTTTTTTAATTATCAAATGGAATAAATTTTAAATTAATATTCAAAAAGGAATAAATCATAAAGTATTTACAACATTTGAGTACAAAGTCCTAATTTATAACTTTTTTTCTTTTTTTACTAAAGTTGTAAAAAGTTTATAACTTTTGATTTTTTTAATTACGATTTTAAAGTCATAAATATTTTATTTTTTAAATTTTTTTATTAGAAGTCATAAACTATTTATAATTTTAAAATCATAAATTTTTTATTTAAATTAATTATTAACGAATTTAAATTAGTTTTATTTAATATTATTTTTACCGTATATTATTTTGTTTAATATTTTTTATACTATTTTTTCTAATATTAATAATTATTTTTTATTTTTTAATTAAGAAAAAATTAATTAAATAAAATTAATTAATAATATTGTATGAAATTATTAATTTATTTAATGATAATTATAATAATTAATTATTTTTTAAAAATAATATTATTCGATAAATTTTAAGTTAATATTATTTATTAATATTAGTAAAAAATATTATAAACATTGATTAGAAATTAAAAAAAAATAATTTAAATAAAAAAATTTATGATTTTAAAGTTGTAAATAATTTATGATTTTTAATAAAAAAAATAAGAATTAAAATATTTTTTTATTTCAAAGTCGTAAATAAACAAAAAATCAAAAATAGTAATTTTTTTTACATTTTTAGTAGAAAAAAATTATAAATTAATTTATGATTTTGTACATAGAAGTTATGAAATATTCTATAACTTATTCATTTCTGTATATTAATTTAAATTTTATCTTAATTTAATAATTTAGAAAAAAATTATCCATATTTAATAGTTTCACCAGTATATTCTTATTTCATTTTCGACTTCTTTTTCCTCTTGTCTTCTTTTGATCTCTAGATGTCGATGACAAGTGTCCAGCTTTAATTGATTTCACGAAACGCAAAATGGATCGCATCATCCCAAGAGACTTCTGTTCGAAAAGTCTCAAGTCTTTGGCACTTGGCTGTTTATGCATTACAAACTGTCGTTCCAGCCATAGATTGGTCTTATGACAGCAAATCCTTAACTATGTATGACTGTGATGTAAATTGACTCATTACCCAGAAACACAAACCAATTAAAGTTCATATTTTAATTGCCTATAGAAAGTTAATGATTTTAAGTTTTAATTTGATAATATATTTATTTTAATTTAATTTTCTAACTTAGACTTATATATCTCAATTGTCTTGCCATTGAAATACTATTAAATTTCATCATTTATTTGATAGAATCGATCTCATAATTTTTTTTTAATAATCCCGCTTAATATTTAGTTGCTTTACCTTTTATTATCTTTTTCCTTTTCTTCTTATTGGTAAAAACTAAAAACTAAGTTGCCGAAATGAAAGAGGATTAAAGGTTGGTGCATAAAACCCCAAACTCAAATATCTTTTCCCCCCTTTCCATCATTATTGAAATTGAAAGTGTTCTAGAGTTAAGATTCAATTTGTATTATAGAACACCTGAGTCCAAAAAAGGTCAACACCCACTCAAGTGTAAGGCTCCTATAATATTAGTATATTTGGATGCACGTAAATTGAAAGACACGCAACCATGAATTGAATCCAGATACACACTACATAGGTGAACAATGAATTATGTTTTGACTTGGAAGTAAGATATATTACCGTATCACTTCACTAAACAAAAGTAATATATACGACCTCTGAGATTCCTTAGTCCTCGTTTAGGAAGTCCAGATATCAAACCCCTATAAATACAACTAACATAAATATAATAGGTAAACATTAAATATACATCGTTAATCTGGTAAAATTGTTAATAACTTGAGTGCCAATCAAAGTATTTTTTTTTTTTTAGATTCCTATCCAATATCCATGGGATCTCAATCGTGTCAGAGAGAAACATCATCTTCAAAATATCTTAGACCTCGCTCCCAAAGTAACACACTTGTCATAACAACTTAGAGTTCGGTCAAAGCAAATTTTCCAATCTTGACTCATAAGAAAAGGCCCCTCTAAAGGTTGGATCATGACCAACATATTAAAACATTATGTGATTTCATTAGCTAATATGAGAGATTGAATTTGATTATTTTTCACAACTTATTCCTTCAATTTGTTTTAAACACGAGATCCACATATTATTATTATGATTTATTGAATTCAATTTTTTTCTCCTTCTCAGCATTAATGTGAAACCTTTATTATAGCTTACACATAGAAAATCAAATGGGCTAAGACATGTTTCCACCATAAAAAAAAATTAAGTTTATGATGAGTTTTCAGTGAGTTTTTTATTATCTCCAATCAATATTATAATGAGATTTGAACCTAAAATCTCATACAAACTATTCTAACCCGTGTCATAAAGGCAATAATATTGTTATAACATAAGGATAAACGAGATATGAAAACATAAAAAAAGGATTAAATTTTAAAAAAATGAATGCAAACTTAAACTAAAGTTATAAACAAACGAGGTCCAGTTTTTGAACAAGATGTTTGGATTGTTATAAATTCTTAATACATGTCTTCAGTTTCATGTGAATAAAAAAAAATTAAGTTAAAAGACCAAATTAAATATTAATTTTAACTAATTAAAGAAAACTAATGTAAAGTAAAAAGTAACTAAAGCACTACATATATGCACTAGCAGTAGCTGATTAAGGTATTATTTTTGAAGTATATAATATTCGAAAGATGTTTGGTGCGCGGGCATAGAATCCTGACATCTTTAGATTTTATAAAATATTTATCTTGTGGTATAAAAAATATTTATAGGTTCTAGTAATAATACATTAACACTCAATATATTTGAAGTTGTAGCACAATAAAATATTGAGTTATTTTTTATGATAAAAGTAAAACAACTCTGATCATGCTTCCATTTTTTTATGGTGATATTTGGTTGCTTAACACACAATCAAACACACAGTTATACAATACTTACATCTTTTATTTGTTTCTATCTATTATCTCTTATGACGTTTATTATCTATCAAAATTATTTTTTTCTTTTTTTATCGATCTCTTTATTTTAATTTCTAGGTGTAGATTAACTTAAAGTGTCCATGAATATTTTTTTTATACTATTTTTTAGTGAAGATGCCTATTGAATAATGAATATGATGAGTATGTGACACTATATCTTTCAAACTCAATTTTCTCTCCTTAATTTTAGATTATAAAAAAAAATACAAAATCATGTCATATTTTCCTTTTTCCCCCCTCCCTGGCTATTACACCATGCACGTATCTCACCCCTCTCTTTTTATCATCCCATCTCTCTTTAATTTGTTGAGACAATTGTACGAAATAGATGTGCAAATATAATTAATTTCCCTTGAAATATTATACTTGAATGTTATTATATGTAAGAATCTTAATTAAATGTTTTTCTATATAATATAATTTGACTGTACTTGAACGGGATTGCATATGACGTCTTTATATTTATGTAGTTTAATTAGGGACGAGTGTCTTATTTGTTTGCTGTTTGGGAAATCCACATGAATATTCGAATAAGCTTTTGTGTGTGTATTAGGAAGCAGCAGTGTGTGGGAGCATCATTTCCAAGTTATATGGGATGGTGTAATCCTCAGATTTTTATTATTATTTTGTACATAATGACTGGTAGCTTTATGCTCGTATGTGTTGGGTGAGCTAATGATGCTAGCAGTATGTGATGCATCGATCCCACATATTCATAGAAGGAAACAAAAACAAATAGAAGAAGAAAAAAGAGGTACAAGGAACACGCACACATTTCCATTGACCTTAAACGTACTCGATCCAGTTCAACTTTTCTTTTTTCTTTTCATCAAAATTTTCACCTTCAATTCACAATTTCTCATAGATACAAGTGAGTGCTGATTGTGTGCATTTTTTAAAATGCGAAAGTTATGTACATTTAAAAAAAAGAAGCTAAATTCCTTCTTTTTAAGTAATTTTGCAACTTTAAACAATCTTTAATTGTGTCTTTATACAAAAGTACCACCATAAACTATTAAGTCTGAGATCAATTATTGTGAAGTTATTTTAATTATGTTAGAATATGTTTGGATTTTTCTATTATTTTTTGTGAGTCTCAAAGATAGGATGTAAATTTTTTATTTTTTTTTTATTTTAGTGATAAAATTTAATTTGAATTCTGGAATTTTACTTGAAAAAATAAAATAAAACTTCTTTTTTCTCTCACTTACATTAAAAAAAAACTATTCAATAAAAATAGTGATAGATATAATGAAGAGGTTCTTAAGTTCAAAAACTTCATTAAAGATATTTTTAGATACTTTGATAAAAAAATTTGTTATCCATAATGATTCGACTTGATTCAAATAAAAATGAATAGTCGTGATCTAGAAAATAAAAAATTAGCACTGTAAATATTGGTTGTAGTGATGGCAACTTGTTAACTTGATCGCCGTGATCCACTGATCCACCCTGCTTATTATTCCTTGTGCCCCTCAGGAAAACTGAAACGTTAATATTCTTGCTTGTAATTTAAACATATGTCCTTTTCACGTTCTACCTTACTAGCACCTAATGCTGATAATGACCCCAATTAAGCATAACGATTTTGGCATGGTGAAACAGATATGAACACAGTAAAGTAAAATACCCTGAAATTAGTTACAAATAAAAAGTCAATAAATAAATATCTTCTTTTTTGTATATATACATGCAACGGTGTTTCTTAATCAACTGCATGGAGAATTTCAAAGATTTGATATCCTTTTGGAAAATTTTTCGAAGGGTGAGGTGGGGCATGGTTCAAATTCAGTACGTGCAATATGGCCCCAAAGCCCATCATTACCCTATAGAATATAGATATATATACGTATATATAATAATGTTAAGAATAATGAATTGAAGTGTTCACAGAGAATTAATTCCCACCTTGCATTTTACTTTTTTCCTTTTTCTTTTAACTATTGAGGGTTCCCTTAGCTTGTTGTCTATGTTCAAAGGTTGTTTTTATAGCATTGTGCAAATAACGCACATCATCCTAATGAATTACATTAAGACAGAGAAAGGCAGGGCTTACCAGAGAAAACAACAACCAAACATCAAATCCATGTTTATAAAAGTAAATCTAGCTATAGAACAATCATAAATAAATATATAAAAACCTTCCCCTCCATGGGAGATTCAGATCAGTTGGGAAACAACTCATTGAAGCACTAAACAAGTAGTAACAACCGGTTGGCCCCTCCCACAGCTCCTCATGTCATCTATGAATGGAGCAACATTTCTTTGCTTCCCCACACTATCATTTCAAAATTTGTTTATCATTTCATCTAACTTCAATTTTGCCAGCATGGCATGTTCCAGCCCATACTGCCAATAATCTTTGGAAGAAAAATATATCTTATTTTTCAACCAAATGGATCTAAGCCACTCGCAACCTCTCTTAATTTAAATCTAGATATACATATATTAATTATATACTTTATGCACTATCACCAAATCCAGTATTTACCCATAAAAAAATAAAACATTTTTCTTGGTAAGTCCGTTGTCTTGGTTGATTAATTAATTACCTTTTCATATGGGTCCAACCTTGTCCAAGTCACAACAACTTTGTTCATCAATTGGTTTGAATCTTTAAAGTGTGAATAAAAGAAAATTAAGGTATGATATGGTGATTACGATTACCAATATTGCAACACAAGCATATAATTGAAGTGGGGGTGCATGCAAAAGCAAGGAAGCACACTGAAATGGTTGCATTGCATGAGTGCATGGGGAGATTTATGATTGCAATTTGTGTCCCTGTATTTGGCAAGTTGTATCATACAAGGAGGGGTCGGTGGTACATTTTTGCATGTGGCCTTTTATGATGGCCGTTCTGTGCAGAGACATATAGCCTTGCCCACAATGTAGCTAGCTACCTAGGGACAAATTTGTGCAGTGGTCGTTGGGGCCATCCCTTTTTCTCTTTTCAAAAGTTGATTTATTTATTTAATAAGTTTCCCAGCAAGCAAACAGCCAAACACTCAAACAGTAATAGTAAACGACAAATAGTAATACACATTGTACAATCATGATGAAGAAAACCTCTTAAAGGAACAATATATGAACCACAATTTAACTTATCATCCCCGAATTTAAGTAAAATATCAATCTCATGCAGCATCTAGTAAATTTGTACCTTGCCAGCTATTAAGAGGAGCCTTACATCTCTCTCTGTGCCTATGATCTCTTCCTTGTTTGATGCTTTGTTTGATATGCATTTTGAAGATGAAAAAAAAAGGGTTAAAAATGGGAGGAAGAAATTATTCCTTGTTTGGCAGCAAATTAACAAAAGGAAAAAAAATTATTTGAAGTGATTAAATATATCCTCTTCCTTTTTTAAGAAAATGAGAAGAACATAATTTAATTCTGTAAACGATTTATATACTCACTCACATTTTCTTTCATTTATAAGCACTTTTGTTCTTTTTTTATATGAAACCAAACAAAAGAAGGAAAAGGAAGTCTTTCTTTTCCCATATCAAACAAGATAAGAAATGATTCTTCTTCAACTCTTTCCCTTTATTTTATTTTCTTTACTATCATATCATTTCTTTCTTTTCCCTTCAAACATACCAAACAAAGCCTTGAGTTGAGAGTTTAGACAGAGACCAGGATTCACCCATTGGTCCTTTTTTGTGTGTGTGTATGAATTAGGATATTTTCTACTTAAGAGTCAAGAACTAAACCCTCCAAGCACACAGACAAGAAGATCGAACTGTTTGATCATATGCTTAAAAAGTATGATCTCTACTAATCATACCACATCATGTAGGTATTCATGCATTTTTTTTTTCTTTTCTATTATCTCCTTTTGGCCTAGGCGACAGTTTTTCTCATTACCATAATCTATTATAAATGATTAATTTGTCACAAAATAAATAAGTCAATGATCTATTATAAATCAGCTCACATCTTCTTGATACATTATTGCAGATTCCATCTGAATAATTTGGAGAAACTTTAGGGAACCACATATTTTGTAGCTGATGAGATTGCAAACAGATCACAAAAAGCAAAAGGTAAAAAGAAACCTCACAGCTCAAGATCAGATATGATAGCCAGTGGGGTAAGGGGAGGGCAGGTTTTGAAATGATGCCACACTGTCTTCATCTCTTGAAACTCTTCTACCGTTTTTTTTATTTCCACATGGTGTCAGTAACCTTTCTCCCCCCTGAATCCCTCTGCCCAGTTCTTCAGTTTGTAGCAGCAGTGTGATAAAATTGGATACATGGCAAATATAGAAAGACATGTAAAAAGCTCAGCAGTCTCTGCAACCAATATCCAATTCGGATGAGTGGTCCTCTCTCTTTAGATTATTTTTTTTCGATGCAAAGGTCATGAACATGAGTCCAAAAATCGTTTTAATGTTTCCACAACCTCCCAAAACAAAATCGTACGACCCTGGTAAAAACTAGCCTCACTCACATGACTTTCTTGGACTCACAATAAGCAATATTTCACAAGCTGACTGATTAGACTGGCCATAAGCTTTGTTCATCATTGTCCATCATCATGCATGCATGCATGTTGTTGTTGCAGGTTTCGCAGCTTGTAATAAGTAATAACTAGTTTGAACGAGGTCATGGTCATCCTCCGTGAATGGTCCAACACAACATTTGAAAAGCTTAAGTGTGCGTGGTAAAAAGCTAACACAAAGACCAAAATTGGTGCTGTACGAATGAATGAATAATGAATGAGACTGCCACCATATACAACTATGACTATTGATGACCAAACCTATGGCCGTGTCACCCCCTATATTTGGTTACAGATACGGGAGCTTCACCCTGTTTAAACAATACCCGTTTTCAAGAACTGAGGTTTCAGGGTTGCTTCTTTCATGCAATATCCAATCTCTACCAAGACACCGACACTGACAAAGATGTACTCACCAGCACAGCATTGCCCTCTGCTAAATCATCAAAATCAATACACAATGTTTGACCAACGAGGATCACTCATAGGGTTCAAAAACTCAGTAAAAACATACAGCAATCAATATATGAAAAGTGAATGATGAAAAACAGGTACGGTCATAAATTCAAAGCAAATGTTTGGCTATAAAATGGGGGTAAATAGGTAATTACTAAATATAAATTCATCAGCCTATTTAATTCTTATTTTCCTATTCTACATTATACTACTAAGACACATCAAAGTGCACGTACTAATATATAGTTAGATTGTAAGGATGTGTTTGGTTACAAGTTACAATCATGTAAATTTGACTGTTCAATATAAAAGACATAAAATCTTGTTTAATTTCATGCTTTGAAAAGTGTTTACCCCCATTTGCATCACTGCAAACAAGTTTCCAAACACAAACAAGTTTCCAAACACACTTATGCATTGATATTATACCCACATCAAGTTCAAGCTTTGAGTATGTAACTTTATTAAATACAAAAATAATTAGTGTTCATAATAGTCTTATCTTACTTGAATAAAATTACTATAAAAAAAAACATAATGAAATTAAATAACTTCACTGTATTTGTTTAGATTTTACTGTGAATATAACAGTAATAACGTTCCAATCGCAGAGCTCATTCAAGAAAACGTTAAAAAAGTTAAAGTTCTGCAGAGAGCCAGTTTCTCATTACTAAGAAAACAATCATGGAAGGAGAATATCAAAGCAAGTGTCCCACAAAATGCAAATTTCCAGTCACTCCAAATCTTGAGCAGTAAGTATTCACTTGGCAAAATACCGGACACGCAGTGCATGGTGTACCTCGTAGGTCCCTCAAGCTGTAGTGGATTCCACCAATAAACTGTTTGAACAGTATCCAAGATACCGAATTTTCTTAATCCATAGTAACAAATCCAGAACTTTAATGTGAATGAAACTATTTTGTCAGCAAATGCACGAAGAAACAGGCATGAAAAGAGCGAAATTGTCAATGTTCAGCGGACTAATATATATGAAAGAGGATGAGTGGTTCCTTCAAATTCATGTGCTTAGAATTTCTCTTGAGCAATCAGCCCCACATGTCTAGTCAATAAAACAAAAAACGACTTGATTCACACTCGTCTTTTGGTGTTTTCCATAATAACCACACCTAACTATGGCAATGATGCTGCCAGCACAACATAACCACCGTTTGCACTAATTTGGTATGCTTATGAACTTTTCCAAAAATTGAAAGGAAAGCAAAGAGCAATCAATCAGTCCATCAAAAAACATCTCATCAGATAAAGCATCTCACGCGGTAAAGAAGGCACATGCAAAAGAAGTAACTGACCTAACAACTTTTTATCCTTCAATTCATAATGGTCAAAATTTCAGACATATCAGACAACACACACGGTCCCTAGAACGAAATCCTACAAAACCCTTTGCTCAAACTTAACAACAGATAACAGTGTGTCATTGAGCATACACTTACATGTAATTATCATAACATGATAATGTTTCTTGATGATTACTACTTCAGATTTCAAACACTAATGCTCAATCCACCTGAACGGGAAAAGTGGGAATTGGAGATGGACTAGACATAAACCAACTCCATATTCTGGTAGCAATTGTCAGAAAAGATAATGCATTTCAAGTCTTCAGACGATACAGAACAAACTGTCTTTGCATCAGTACCTCTGCAAAAGTTAGAAACATCTGACAGCAGTAGCAAATTTGCTCAAGGCATAAAGAACTCGATGTAAATCATGCATCTTATAGTTCTGAATAGAACATAAGACAAAAAGCTGCAAATAAATGATATACAGGTCTGCTGTACCATGTATGCTATATCACATGTCTACATTTATGTAGGGGGAGTAAAGAGAGACATATAGTTAAATGCCAAGGAATAAATTACTGATAGCAATGCAGCTCCAAAGCATTTTTAACAATTGAATTAGAGTTCAGAGTTGAGACAAAGCAATATTTTCAAGATGGTAGTCATAAAGGTCTCCAAAATTATCTGGTGAGGACCAAGCCGCCAATGCACTAAAACATTCAGGACTTCATTATCCGTTGGAAACCCAATTAAAAGGAATATTTACCCTCGGGAATCATATGTTCAATGTGCTCCATAAGAACCTAAATATTTAGAAGGAAAAAGCACAGCCATCAGATTCATATAATGGATATTCAGTATGTTACATTGAGTCAAATGTGATAAAACTTCTTATTATCTAATTTTCACTCTTCTGAGGAAGATGTACGCTTTTTTATTTCATACCATTAGCATGCATTATAATGCTTCACTTTAATTCTTGCTCCCAGTTAATGTTTCTCACTCTTACTGAAGATACTCTGATTGTCTCTCATCTTCACTGCCCCATAATCAGAGCAAGGACCACACTATACTTGACTAAGACAATAATACTAAAACAGTCCTTTTCCCCCATCACTTGTTTTCCTTTGATTTTTCTTTGGCTAAGTCATTCCCATTAATGAGAAGTCTAATAAGGTCCTAGATGCTAGAGCCAAGACATTTGAAATTGACACTCTAACAATCCACACTCCACAGAGTCAAGTCAAGTAAACCAACTTATGGAGACAAAGTTCTTTCAACAAGTAATTATTTCCATTCATAAGGCTTCAATCCAAGATCTTACTTAAGGTGAAACAATTTCTTTAGCATTTGAACCAACAGGCATATTTGTAAGAGCCTGATGAGGTGGAAACTCAACTCTATAAAGATTAACAATTAAGACTCTAGATTATAAATGTTGAAAATTTAATGATAACAAATGAAAAGTGAATTTGGATGAATACAGCAAGAACAAACAAGCGTTGTTTAGTTGAAACAGTGAACAAGAGTTTGTGAAAGGGTTAATTAGTGATGGCACCTCACAACAAACTATATATACACATAAAAAAAAACATTTTATATTCATATTGTTTCAAATGAATTATTCGTTTGGCACATACAGAGGGGTTTTAAAATCTGTTTTCTAAACAATTTTATACTACTTACCAATTTCTTTTAATTTCACACTTACTATCTATCACCGGCAGTTTCTCTGTTCTATCTTCTTGACAACCTACTAGCATTTTTTCGGTAATCAAATTTCATGAGAAATTCTTGACTCCAACCATACTTAGTATGTGCATCTAAGATGCACGAAAACCTGCAAAGTCAAAAGCAAGCAAATAACGCAGAAACAAGCCCGAGTTACTGCAGGTTGATGCGGATCGAGATGGACATAACTCTAAAGCATTTTTTGTGTTATCTGAATTGGGCCTTTGGAAGGGGGATGGGAGCAATGTGGACTTTGGTCACTTTAGCAGAGATCAGTGGTGGTGCTTGAACTAAATTCTCAAACAAATGTTAAAAAAATAATTAACATTCTCTGCCGATCTTGATGAATTTAATTTTAAGGGACCTTGACTAAATAAAGTTTATGATGAGTAATATGAAAATCCTTTACAAATTCTTCAAATCATTAACCGATCATCGTTACATTCTCTCAAATCATTAACCAAAATCATCGCTGCATGCTTTAGGTTCCAACAAGAACAGATCTGAACCAATTGAACTATCAATCAACCCATCTAAGCATACAGTAGACTCAACCTAAGTACCCAATGTTTAACTTCCCTTCAGTATATATACATGCTCCCACTTATGGCGTGCCATGCATCCACAGTGTGTCTTCTAATCATTTTCCTTATGAATTTGGAGGTTTTAAAAGAATTTTATAACTTTTGTAGAAGCCATGTACCATTAGCAGAGGTCAAACTAAGAAACTCACTCTCTGAATAGTCAATATGTTCTCAGTTTGCAAATTCTTCTTTCAGTGACACATTTAAAGACTAACTCTTTGTCCATAATTTGGTTACACTCATCAAACATCAAACATAATAACTAAAACTCAACATCATCATCAACTTCATCTCAATAGAATATCATAAAAAATAATTATCAGCAAGTACATTCACCACTGGAGAGCTAAAAGAAAATCGGATATTGATTTGATAAACTGCATTACAAAACTCCATATTCACCAGCAGGTAAGGTCGAAAACTCCAATTCTCGGTTCTTATTCTCACCTCAAATCAACCCTCGGAATTCGAGAACACAAAAGGTGAACATCGCCATCGCCTCGAGGACACCGAAGCACGCGCCGAAGAAGACATCGATGACGTAATGCCTCCCGAGAGCGACTCTGGAAACAACGGTGATCACGGCCCAGGCCCAAGCGGCGGCGAGGAGCAGATCAACGGCGAGAGCGTCGTCTCTTGCAAACCAGCGAGGAACGAGGATTGCGACACGTGGACGGCTGAGATCCACGAGGAGTGAGTTTCGGGAGAGGGAGAAGACGGAGGCGAGGAAGCAGACGCGCGAGGAGTTGCCGCTGGGGAAGGAAAAGTTGTCGACAGAAACGACGGCGTTGTATTGGGAGTGATTTGCGTAGGAGGGGCGGGATCGGCGGACGAGGAATTTGAGGAGCTATATAGAGGAGCTCAAGGAGGGGAAACAGGAGTTGGGACCGGAGAGGGGAGGAGAGGGGAGGAGGAGGTGGCGGCGAGGGAGACGGGGAAGAAGAAGCGGAGCTAATAGCTCTAGGAAGCGGAGGAGGGGACGTGGAGCGATGGGGCGGGTCAGGGTGTGGATGTAGAGGGAGATTGTGTTGTCGAGGTTGTGGATGGGGCGGAGCAACGGTTGCGCGGCCGGTGGGGGTTTGGGTTCATGCCTTCATGGCGCATCGGAGTTGCTCAGGACGCTATCCGAGACAGTTGTTACGGAAGGTTCTAACTTCTAAGTTCAAACGAAAACGGCCAGTTAGGTTATCAAGCGACGCCGTTGTCTGGGTTTCTGCCGTGTTTTCTTAACCCTACGTTTCGAAGAGGCAAAATAGAGCAGAAAAAAAAATCTGACTATTGTCTATTTTAATTTGTTATAAGGATTGTCATTTTCATGGTTTTTGCCCTTCTTTCCTTATCCTATGTTTGGTAAAGATGAAAAAAAAAAAGTAAAATATATAATAAAATAAAATTCTTATTAATTCTTATTTTTATATTTTATTTTACCCTACCAAACATTATCTTATTGAAAGTGAGATACCACACACACTATATGACAAAATTATTATTTTAGTTTCGTGTTATTTTTTAAGTTCAATTAAATTACTCTTTTAATCTCTTATATTTTTTAATTTCAAATTGATTTTATTATTTTGAATTGGATCAGTTTTTTTGTAAAATAAATAAACTTATGACATGTCACCTCTCAACAAGTGGAAAATACAAGATGGAGTATAATTAAACACTTTGTTGCTAACATAACATCTTACTTTCCTTACTAACTTATGGGGTATAAGATTAGTTTGTCTATCTGATAAAAACTTACCATGGAGTTTTGGAAACCTAGATAATTTGGTTCTGCAATTTCTGGGTATGACATTGAGGTAAGAAGAACCATATTTGTTGTTTAAAAGGTCATCCACTATGGACTTAAAGTCTGTTTCAAAAATAATATTTTTGGTATCCAAGGTCATTTGCCCAAGATATAGCTTGATAGAGTGTCAATGCTTCAGCTTCTCTTGGACGAACAAGACCATGGAAAACAAAAGATTTTGTTGAAAGGAACTGACCATTGCTATCTCGAATGCACATGCCAGCAAAAAAAAAAGTGTTGTTGGAAAAAAGAGAGACATCGACATTGCATTTTATGAAACCAGAAGGAGGAGACTGCCAATTATCTGGAAAATATTGAGCATTCACTGGAGTTTTAGCTCTGGAAGTTTGGATAGCATTCAATTTATGCATAAATTGATGGCCCAAGAAATGGATAGCAAAGTCCAGTCTATGCATTGACTCCATCTCCACATCTACCTTCAGAACCGACCCTACTGCAACTACCTACCACTTTAGAGAAACACTCCCCATCCCAAGTGCTAAGTGGGATTCCAAAACAGTATACCCACGTCAATCTGTCAACCAGCTTTTGATCAAATGGAAGATGGACAACCAGCTCTCTCCACCATTGTTGATCATTTCCTCCGCCTCTTCTTTGCTCAGCCCAATGATGAGGACAAGATCGTCGCCTAGGTAAGATGGTTAAACGCTACCTTCCTTGCCTAAGAACACCATATCTTGGGAGTTTGTCATACATAGATAGGTCTCAGTTTTCCCACCAAACAGTTCTGTAGCCATTCCTTCTTATGTTCCTCCACCTCTATAATTTGACCTTTCCATGTTTTAGTTATAGGGACTGTACTTTGATTTGTTTTCACTTTCCACACCCTTTCCCTCCACTTTGTCCTCCAACCTTCATTTTCATTTGTGGATCCTACTATCTGTTATTATTATCATGATTGTGTGCTTGATGTTGTTGGCTATCTAAATATTTGACATTAACTCCACCTTTGTGCTTCTTCCCTTCTATAACACCTTTTTCGATATTTGGGTATATTTACCTGCATCAACACTCCATCTATGCAAATAATGTTCAGTTGTTTTTCAAGTGCCCACATTTTTTGAACTCCTAAGAACCTGACAAACCCGTAACGATGTCCCTACTTGTCTCTTTTGTTTGCTACAAACACATCCCAAACTCTGCCCCATCTTTGAAATATTGGCCACCAAAGATCCATCCGTTGATGCTCGTCTGGGAACTGAGAGAAGAAGAAAGTTTAGATCTTACCATTCCCATCATCACTGTGCCTGTCGTTTCCTCTGTCAATCCATCTCTCCCTCCCCCTCATCTTTTTGGAGGAAATCATTGCAATCAAAGGTAGGATTGCGTCGAGGCTTTGACACTTCACCAACCGAACTACCCTCAGATGATGGACTCCTGCCGCTGGACAATTACTGCAGTGACTCAGAAAAATTTATTTATCTCCTCACACTTAGTAATTTTATCAACAAGATTATGAACTGCTCAAAATATAATTATTTTTATAATTAGATGCAGATAATAGTTTAACTAATTATTTAGTCTCCAAATTTTATCAATCCTTAAAAAGTTTCAATATAATTTTAAATAATTATGAGTTATTATAAGGATAGTAATATATAAATAAAAGGGAAATCAAAAAAGATTTGACCAAACCTTAAAAAGATTAAATATAGTTTACTCTACAAATTAATAATGGTTTTTTTACATAATAAATTGCTAATGTCTTTAACCGTTATAATGTTTGGATGTTAAAGCTAGGATAGGTGCTTATATTAGAAATAGATAATATATGAATCTTGTATGTGAAATTAAAGAAAACGATTTATGAAATTGTTTATTCGAGTATTAATTTTGTACAAAAGTTTAAAGAGATGGTATATGTAAATTGATTGAAAGTAATAATTTTTACACTGTACATATTAGCATTTTTTTTGGGAGAAATGTAAAATTATATTTACCCAAATAATATACACAATACACGAGGTATACCTCGGAGACAAAAATCAGGAGAACATATGCAATAGGTGCATATGCCTAAAACAGATGCATCGAAAGCATGTGTCTAATACAGATGCAAAAGATGTGTGTGTTTATGGACAATATATTTAATCTTGCCAATTACATCATTAACAAAAAGAGGTGAATTCTCAAAAAGGCGTTGGTTCCTAGCCATCCATATACAATACACGAAAGTGGCTAGTGCCAAGCATCTAACTTTTCCCAAGAAACTCAAGGTAGCCCGATCATGCGTAATTTTGTTAATAGACCCATGCAGCGATACAGTCCGCCTACGGAAAGGAATCCAGTCACGGATGGTGCTCCAAATACGGAGAGAAATGCTACAAGAGAAAAATAAATGCTCAATGGTCTCCGGTTCCCTGTGGCAAAAAGGGCAGATGGAACCTTTATCAAGAAATTCAACTTTGTCACAGATGGTACATATTAGCATTTTACTTTGCAGATATGTTGATGTCAACCAAGCATCATTATGAATCCATATATATGTTTTTTTTTATAGATTCTCAATGCCTTCAAATGGATCTTTGCACAAGAAAGTTTTGTGAATTAGGCCTTGTACTAGACAGTAGGCAGAGTCACAGTGAAACATTTTAATCAAAACAGACTCAATATATGAACTAACCACCGGTCCATGATCTTTTATCCAAGCAGGAAAGGGCCTGTCCGAATTCTGAGGATTAAAGGGTTCACCATCCAAGAGGTTAGGAACAACTACATAATACCCAATAGCTCCAACTTTGTCACAAGCTTCCTTCACAACAGATAACAATATTATTTACTAGAGAAACGCGTTACAAAGTAGGTGGTCATCACCAAAGTTAATAAAAAAAATCAAATCGACTGAATGTTTATGTCCGCACTTGTGGACATTTGCACCATCGTGGATTCGCCACTGTGGCACTGGATAAAGGTTGTGTAACAAGGCACTTTTTTGTTGGGTCCCTCATAGTTTTTGATGAACTGTGAATGGAAGAAGTTCACATTCCAAGGTTCTAAATCACACATGTAACTTTCAAATTCTATACATACTACATTACATTATGGTACAGTCGTTGATCCCAATTCAGCCGATAAACATACTATCTTGATGAAAAAGGTGTGTTCAATGAACTATATAGTCTTTATTAGTTAGTGGATTGGTAGATAAACATATCTCTTAGGGGTGGAAAACATGGTAGGCTTTAACATGATTGAGTTTGACCTACATCATAATTATTAAGTATCCTAACTTATTTAGGTGTTAGAGATTATTTTTTAGATTTGGTTTAAACTATTTAAAAGTGTAACCTAAATTAGCAAACATAATGTACAATTATCTGATGCAGTAATATGCAATTAAAATTTCTTAATACAGAAGGAGAAACAAAATTCATTGCTGATTGTTCTACATCATTGATGTACACAAGCCTCAAGTATGTAGAATATGGAAAGGTAAAGAATAATTCTAAATTTTCCTATTATAGCATGTAAGATAAAAAAATATATAAGAAATTATATATATATATATATATATATATATATATATATTAATAATTATGTATTGTTAGAGTTTTAGCACACAATCTTAAACTAAAATCAGCAGAAGCAGAAATTAAAAGAGAAAGAAATACACAAGTATTTTACTTGGTTCAGTAACTAGGATAAATCCTTGTTACCTACATCCAAAGGCAAAGAACATGTAGACCCTTTATTACTCACACTAATATTACAAGAATATTACAACAATGTTCTCAATATTACACAATCAAGCTATCAACAAGAACAAGGCATCAATATCACACGTAGACAAGAAAACAAGATTTACAGGATACAAAAGAGAACTACTCTTTATCAATGTCAAGAACAGACATTACCCAACCTTCTGCTCTTCTCTCAACCAGTTCCTTACAGAGAAAAGCCTCAAGAACACAAATTGGACCAAACCTGAGAGAGAAAGAAGCACAACCTGCAATACAAAATAACAATAATGAAGACCACACAGAACTCACACTACTCCATCATCACTCTAGCTGATTTCAGCAACCAAGACTCAAGGTTTGTGCAGAAAATGCAAACCCTAGCAAAGCTAGGTCACAACAGAGAAAGAGAATATGACAAAGAGTGAAAAAAAAAGAAGCTGCTGGAATGTTAGAAGAAGAAGAAGCATAAAAGCCAAATGAAAATTAGTACTATACTTTGTGAATAAAAGCTATATATATATATATATATGACAACAATATAAGCCAAAACGCACAATTTCATTTAAAAGCAAGGGTAAATGTTTTATTGGGCTTCACAAATTACAGGCCCAACATGTATATTATATATATATATATATATATAAAAGTATAGAATTATATATGTTATTATATAAGCAAACTAAACTATTAGGTTTAACATATATTTTTAAGAGAAAAAGGGTTATACATTGATTGTATAATTTTTTTTTTTACATATCCATCCAATAACAATCCACCAAGGTAAGTTTATTAACTTTTTAAATCATTATTTTAAAATAATTTAAAAAATAATTTGTAATTGAATAACAATATAAAACTATTTTACATATATAAACATTAAACACATTTTTTAAAGTCTAACTTGATCTTTCTAAAATTAAGTAAGGGTAGACCTTTGGTGGGTTATGCTGTGAGTTTATGAGAAAGGTTGTCTGACCTATTTTAATCCTTAATATGTTTTGTTGAAATAGTTTGTGAAAAAATGAGAATGGAGAGCATATTAGTATAAAAGGGAAGAGTATATAGCAATTGCCTTAACCAAGTAATTTATCCAGAAGGCTTTATTTATTGCCCTTTATGCGCAACAGTTTGAGCTGATATTTTTTTATCAATCAATTTCGGGTCATAATTGGTACGTGGGCTAAGCCTACAAGTGTTTTGGATCCAACCAACATGCAATGTTCTACTGATCAGATCAGCGGGAAATGCAGCTTACTTTTGAACAAACTTGCTATTCCCACCTAGTTTATTTTTTCACCCCATACTTTTTCGAGAAAGATTGAAAAATCATCTTTACCCCTATTTTAATTTCCTACACTCCTTCCTTCCCTTTCTATCCGCTTGTAATTTTTTATTTTTAAAATAATTATTTTATTTAAATGTGTAAACTGATGATTTAGTCCATTAAAAAATAAAAAATTTTGATTTAATTTCTGAATATGTAAAAATACAATCATTGCATTATGCCGTTAATATATAATTTGAGTAAAATTTTGAAAAAGTCATATCAAAACATTATTTCCTCCATTTTTACGTTACAAGGCCCAAATTTTAAACAGTATTTACTTATTTTTATAATATTTTTTATTAATTAATTTTAGATTGAAAATATTCTTTATAGAAAAAGAAAAAATGTATTAACTAATAATTAAAAGAGGAAAAAATATTTAGGAACGAAGTGAGTAAATGAACAAACAGTGATACAGGTAGGCACTGACCTCTAAACCCAAGTCACATGCTAAAATTATGACTCTTGGGTTTCAGCAAAGCTTATAGAGCTTTCACGCCAGTTCCATATGTTACTATTGTTGGTCAAACAGTCAGACATATGAGGAGAGAAAAAGTGTTGTCATCATTAACTCCTGCAATTAATTTTTTTTGCAAAATCTTTTTTCCAATAAGACGATATAATTTTTAAGGAAGGTCACGATTCTCCATTCCTTTCAACAAAAGCCATGCTAGATTTGGTTCCGGGCCCCTTTCACAAATTCATTACACTCCCTATTGTAAGTTTGTAACTCTCACTCTATTTTTATTATTTTATTTATTTATCATGAACTGTCATTCAACACTTGAATATTGAATCGCCAAATGTGTAAATTAATCGGCATGTATTATTTTAATTTAACCAATAATTTTAAATTAAATCTTGTATATTGAATTGCCAAATTAATGTGTAAATTAACTGGAGTAATATTTAGTATGTGTTTGTATTATATGTTTCTAGAATTAATTTTGGATCAACGTAATTTTATAAAATTAATTTTAAGTAAATACGAATGAAAAGCACAAAATCAAACTCAAAATTTGAACGTGATCACGGTAAATATGACTCAAGTTTATGTTTTGGACTTGAAAACTTGTGGAATTGTGCATTGCCATAAAATAATCACGTTTAACCAAGACTCAAATTTAATACAGTAGATACTAATATGAAACCAAAAACACTGTAAGTCCATTTTTATCTAAATAGATATCCTTGACAGTAACATACGCATACAGTCTTTATGTGAAGAAATCATTTGCACAAGTACCACAACAGAATTCTTTAAGTGGTCCAAAATCTCCTATATGTTGTGGTTGTCTCGTTGGTTCTCTTGTCCTATAATAATGAAACATCTCATTCTTGCCATTTTCATATAAGGAAAAAACACTGTACGTTGAAAAACCTTCAAAAGCAAAGGAAACAATCTTTTGTCCCTCTCCTGTATGCCATCCAATGTCAAAACTCTGTTTTTCATTATCGGTAATTAAGTTCTTTGTGTTTGCTCTGACAAGCTTTTAGTAATGCACATCATTCACTCATTTCGACAGAAAAGAAAAATTATAAAAAAGAAGCAAAATAGATATGAGAAATTAAGAATCAAACTTCGTCAAGTAACATACACACAATTTTAGTGAGCTCTAATCTTAAGCAATGTGAGACATGCTACTATAAGACAACTCTTATTTGTGAAACACTCGCCGCAAAAGTTAACAAACCAATTGAAAAACCTGAAGGTGTTTTTCTGATGTTGAATAATACTATTTACTAGGAGCCACGTACGCCTAAACAACAAACAGGTACACATTGGGGTGGGTGGGGGACTCATCTCGATCGACTAGATTCTGCAGGCGTGAGAGCAAAGGCTGGCCTAAATTCCCACTTCTCCTCCAACAATATATCACTCACAAGTCACAACACGCCACATGCGTGTTGATGTTATTCAATTTGAAAAATATTTGCCTACTTTGGCTACTACTTAATGTACCTTTAATAGGCACAAATTCTAGCTAGGTTTGGACTATTTGTTACATGCTATAATGGAGCCCATATATAACAATATACCATTATAGATAAGCTTTGATTATTAAATATGATTGTGTACTTCTAATGGAATTATTAAAGATAACTGTCTAACACAATAATATAAGATCAGGTTGTATTTATATGTACGAGAATGCTCTATTTAAAAAAAGAATTTATTTTTAATATCTTGTACAAAATCCTATTGCATTAATGACAATTATATATTATGAATGAAATTAGTATTTAATTTAATAAGTTAAAAAATATTCATAATTTCTGCTCCAAAATAAATAAATAAATAAACAAACAAGAGATCATTGCCCCTATAAGAGTCCCTAACTTTATGAACGGCGACAGGGCACCTAGAGTAGCCGCTGAAGGTATTAAACAATAGGAGTCTCACCAAGGAGGCGTTCCATACACTACAATAAAATAATTAAGCAAAAGGAAATTAAAATGGAAGAAAACTTGTCGTTTTACTCGTTTGAATTTCAGTGCTTTTTTCATTTGCATGTGCCAGTTTCTATTCTTCTATTACACACCCCATGCTGCTCCACTTCAAACTCTCATGATATATTCTTTCTAAAATAAATTATCTACCTTATCATCCCTTGAAGTTCTCTCATAAGCTATTTGTTTTGTAAAGGAGGTAAAAAACAAAACCGAAGTGGAAGAAAACCTGTCATTTTATTATTTTAAATTTTGGAAAAAGTTAAATATATATACCCTAATCTTGGGGTGTGCAAGTAGAAAGGCGAGAGAAAGATTGAAAAGATGACAAATGATGTAATATAAAGCAAGAAAAATAAAATAAAAGTTAAAAATGAGAAATCCTGAGTGTGTATAATAACTCTTGAATTTCAACGCTTTTTGTTTGCATTATCCTAGTCAATGCCAGTTTTCTATTCTTCTATTCTCAATTATGCTTTTACTTCAAATTTTCCATGACCGATTTTAATTTTTTATCAGCAAATTATCGCTTGCACTACTCCCAATTTTTGTTTAGTGAGGCTTGATGGTAAGATATTGTTTGATAAAATTGAATGAAAAAGAAAGAAATGAAAGTGTTAAAAAAATATTTGAATTAGAATGGTATATGAAAATGTGGAACTCACGTTAATTTTTTGAAAATTTCCAAACAAATCGCTATTATAGTAAATCAACCAAACATAGGATAATAAAGTTGAATAAATAGTGAAGAAAAAAGGGAGAATTTATATATAGTAGGTTTGAATTTTTTTAATTACTATTTAATAGAGTGAAAATAAAAAAATAAAAAATAGTTTTTAAATTGAAATAAAGTATAAAAATGTAAGTCATTACTTTATTTTACTGTGTATTTTTTTCTCGATGAATGAAAGAAATTTACTAACAAAAACTTATTATTGACATTGGTCAATAAAAAAAAAGTAAAAGTAGATTGTATTAACAGAAGTACCTGCGTGCCAAAACTGACAACTGAAGGTCAATTTTCCATTGTGACATACGGAATTGATTTGAAATGACAAGTATCATATTAATAAAGGAAAGGCCTTCTCTTGCATTTCTTCCTGTGTTGAAAAATAGCACTTACTAGTTACTAGTACTGTTGAAGGGTCCCTGCTTTTACTGTTTCATTGAAACTTCAACCTGACGAGGCAATCCTGCAGCTGAGTAATGGTTGCTTTGATTTCAAGGAGCGACAATCTCACCAAGCATTCATAGTTAGATGGCAGGGCAAAAGCCTTTATTAGAAAATGACTTGACGTGATTAGCAGCAACTCACCAACTCAACTTGTCATGTTTTTTTAAAAGAAAAGTATAAGTAAATATCCCTTCTCTATTTATTTCTTTATTTATTTTTTTAAAAAGGATTAACACCAACAAAAGCCATATAGGTGTAGTTTTTTACGTCCTCATCTCATCACAACAAATCACCTCAATCCGCGCCATGACTAATGAAATTGAAACAACTACGTATCAAGATACGCTTACCAACAAAATTACTAAAATGCAATCATGTCTATCGTTCCAACTCGTAATTAAAGCACTTGTTAGCTTCTAAGAGTCTATAATGATATCACATAAAAATCACTTTAGGGAGTGGGGGAGCCATAATCTTGGCTTGGAGAAGTAGAAATTACTCCATTTTATCCCACAAAAAGAGAATTATAATTTCAGCCAGGACGGAAAACTCTACTAGTACTTATTATCATTACTACAAACACAAATACGTAAAGGAGCAAGAAAATGAAGAATGTTACCCACGCCGGTCTCTATTTTTTGAGTTCTCAGTTCTCACAATGTGACCAACAACAAACACATTGACCACGCCCTCTCAATGTGGACAAAGAGGTTTCACATGTCCCAGTCTCAGTCTACTAATCAACATTAATTTGTGACATCCAAATTTTCAACCAATAACCCCAACGCTCTTTTTCTTTTTAATTTTTTTCAAATTTTATGATTGTGACGGATTATTCATACTACTATTTGAAATTGAAACTACATTGGAGTTTCCTCCATCTATCTAAAGTCCTAACGCCAGGATAGATAGGGATGCGGTTGGTAAGAAGCTACATTGAATAGTATTTATGAGCGTTAAAATTGACACGATAATTAAATCCTTTAATTACTACTTTGCTGCTTAGGAATTTTAAACGAATTCAAACCGAGTTAAAACCATAGTTTTAAAATCTGGTACTGATTTGGTCATGGTATTGGATAATTGGATTGATGATTAAATAGGTGAATTATTAATTGACCCGTATAATTCGATTTTATAATAGAAAATATAAAAATTTTATATTTATCTTAACTTTTTTTTAGTGCATTAAAATTTAAAAGTCTTAAAAATACAAATAAAAATATAAAGAATACAAGTAAAAAAATAACTATTATCTCTAATATTTAACATCAATCATAGTATATATCAATATCTACACGAAAATAAAACATAATCATATCACATAAATGTAAATTATAAACTATAAAATATAAAAAATCAATTCAAAGTTTCAAATCATAGTTTTAAAAAATTATTCATGATCATAATTTTACCTTCAACTCAATCATAATTGTGATCACTTTTAAATTAATTTAACTCAACAAAAAATACAATTACGATCACAAAAAATATTCAATAATAAATGAAAAGATCAATTTAACTCAAAATCATAAAAAAAAAGTGACCTAGTCTGAATCAACATGTCACCGATTTCAATCATAAACCCGTTCTAGTAAATTCTGATTGCTCTAGATAAGAAACATAGTTAATTAAATTTATGATTCGATTCAATTCAATCACTAAATCATGATTCGATCGATGAAATAGACGGGATCATATCAGTCCCATTTTTAAAATTATGGTTAAATCAATCCAATAACCGACACATGAGATAAGGTTTAATTGCATTTAAGAGAGAGAACACCATCTGAGTGATAATCATACATCTCTAACAATATTAATCTCCCACCCAATAAATGAATTTAGAAGACATAGATATCTGACCGAGGGAAAAAAAAAACAACGCCAATCGTGCGGACCAAATTGAATTTGTCTTGCTTCATGTGTTTTTGTTTTCCTAATAAATAAAATTTGTTTTTCATCAGAACAGTGAAAGGACGAGACAGAATCCACGTGGGCAATTCGGCAAAAGGGCAGAACAAAAACAAAACCATGATTCCGTAACGCATACGAAGTTAATATAAATAAAATAAAATAGAAAAGAATCCCATTTATTATCGCACCATTACAATGTCTATTGAGTCTCTTCTACCATTGTCTCTCTTTCTCTTCTCGTTCCCCTACAACATCAAAACCCAAACCCTATTTTGAACAAACCCAAACCCAAACATTGTATTTTACATGCAATGGCGAGTGCATGGGTGAAGTCATGGCAGTGCAAGTCAAGAGCTTTCGAAGACGTTTACCATCCACATCCCAAAATCCTGAGTGCAGGTTGCAGAAAGAGCGTGGAGAACATCAAGGAACTGGTGGATATACCCAAGCCCAAGACGAGGCCCAGAAAACCCAAGCCCAAGCCACCTTTGGAGAAACATCCAAGCTCGAAATACCCATCATCAACAACCAAACCTGAATTCGAAGCACGAACCACCATGATACGTTCTCGAAGCAGCACTACGACAACGGCCACCTCGTCGCGTGGCATCATTGAACTTCCCGAAGGCCACGCCTCGCGCAACGTTGTAGAAATCATCTTCCACACAAGCTGGGGCCCCAAGCCCTTCCTGGGTCGGGTCGAACTGATTTTCAAGGTGCAGAACGCGCCGCGCACCGTGGCGCGGTTCGAGGAGTTTCGCGAGGCGGTGAAGGCACGCGCCGCCGCGGGGCTCGCCGAGGGAAACGACGGCGAGGAGAACGCGCGGTGCATCGCCGACGGGAACGAGGTCATGCGGTTTCATTGCTTGGGTTTCGCCGAGGACGGTGGTGGCTGTGCATGGTCATTTCCGGAGAACAAGGGGGCGGCGATTTGCACTTTCTCCGGCAGCGGCGGCGCGCATGAGACAGCCGGCGGAGGAAAGGGGAGAAGGGCCATGCTGGTTTGTCGGGTCGTGGCGGGTCGGGTCTCGAAGCAACTCGGGTTTCTTGACTCGCTGTTGGACAAGCGAGTCGGGTTCGACTCGGTGAGTGGAGATAACGGCGAGTTGTTAGTGTTTGACTCGCGTGCGGTATTGCCCTGCTTTCTTATTATTTACAGGTTGTAAAAAAATGAAAAGAAAAATTATTTACCTAATTTGGTTTTTTTTTTTAAAAAAAAAAAATTGGAGATGTATGTATGTTTATGTATCTACAGTATTTTGAGTGTTGAAACTGAGAGCATAGAGTTGTAGGATCACAGTTCACAACGGCCATTTATCGACGCAATTTTTTTCGGTTTTGGTTAAAATTAAAATATACTTAAAACTTGTTTTCTGTAATTACGAGGAAATTGGGTTGATAAATGCTCACTCGGAATTTGAATGTTTCATTTGTTTGTATGGTTGCATCCATCTTTTATGAGAGGATAATGACATTATTGAGTGTGAATTCAAATGATTTATGCGTTGTGTTTGAAAGTTGTTATTATAATTTGTACCTTACCAAATAATAAAAAATTTACGTTTATGTTGCAAAACAAACATACATGTCAATATGTTTAAGGAATAATGTTAAATAATAGGTAAAAGTAGTATTGTTTTTATCTAAAATGTTTTAAACAGAGATTAAAAAAATTAAATTATTTTTATCAATTGGGTTGGTGTTAGTTTATTGTTTTTTTAGAAGTGTGTTAGTTTATTGTTAATTGGTGTTGGTGTACTGTTAATGCATTTACATAGTTATTTTTCCGATTATATGTTATAACATGTTACCTTATTTGGCAAGTGCACGAGATTCGTTTAAGTAGTAAATAAAATGATAAGATCGAGTGTTGAGTTCACATTAATTTTGATTATATTCAGTGTTTGTATACGTTTAATTGTAAGTAATTTATAAAATAATTTTTGGGATTTGCAGATGATAATATGCATAAATATAAATTTAAAATAAAATAAATTACGAATTAGATTATAAGAAAGAGAAAGAAAACACAAACACTTGGAGAGTTAATTTGATGGTTGATGCAAAATTATGAGATATGTTGGGTGTTCAGTCTACCAAAATTACTCATGATGCAATATTAAAAAATTTTACTATTTAATATTATTTTACATATTACTTTCATCCTCTAATTTACTCTAATCATGATCCCTCGTATGAAAGAGCCTAAATTACCTAAATTCACTCATGATCCCTCATAAAGTTACATCAAATAATTTGCATTAAGAGTAGAAATGTATATTTAAAGCTAAACAATGTCGTTCTATTCTTAGATATGGATTGTCTAGATGTTATTTTCCAATTTTTAAAATATAGACATTTTCTAATGTATAAATCATCATAACATTACATGTACATGGATGATCAAATCACAAACATGACAACAGATTCAAAAAAGAATAATAATATGAAAATAACATTACATAGATAATGAGAATTGTTACATAAAGAGTATTTGGTTGCTGAACCCCTACAATGAGTGGTTTAGTCTCTCATTGTCATGAGAGACTTACAAAAACAAAGGAAAACAAAAAATAATGGAAGAGAATGGAAGAAAATTGGAAAAATAAGGACATAAGCCAACTTATGTGGAGTGAATCTTTTTCTCCTTCGTGCCTTAGGTTTCTCTTTGGCTTACTTCGTTATCTGTCTCTGACTCCCACTAAATGCTCATCTCAACAATCCTTTCCCCTTTTTATATTCAAAAATGCACAATTGGACTTTTTTATTATTGGCGGCACGCTAAGTTTACATGCGCGCGCTAAGTACTCCTGTAGAGTCCAACTGGATAAGTGACATTGCGCTAAACGGGCTTGTCGTGCTAAGTGGGCTTGTCGCGCTGAGTGGGTTTGTCCCGTTGAGCGAGCTTGTCGCGCTAAGTGAGCATGTCGTGCTGAGTGCACTACTCCAGATTTTCAATTCATCTTCCAAGTCTCTGATATGTAATCCTACAAACAAAATACAACCAACACATTATAAACTAACTAATTTTAGCATTTATTGGATAAAAGCTTAGAAGAAACTAAATTTTTACGTTTCAATCATAAAAGAAACATCAAAAGATGAAAAAGAAGATAATTACTATATAATTTAAATGCACAATTTATGTATAAATATAAATTATCATAACAAAAGCAACTAACATTGCTTCTTGTCATGTATAAAAGGATTCACCCACCTTCAATGAATTCTAAGTTCATTCTTCACCAAAATATTTCTTTTAATATGGGATTAGAACTTATATCATTGACCCATTATTAAGCCATCTATCATATCATCTATGCATTAAGCTCAATAGTGTTTGGTGTGAGGGGGTGTAATAGAAAGAAAACCCAAATTCCATATTGAGTAGAGGTAGTGCCTAAATAGTATATGTAAGTTAGGGATAACCCTTAAATCTAGCTTTTAGAGTTAAATAGACCTAAACTCAATCTCTAATAGTGTAAATCCACCAACACCTTATGCAAAATTCAGTGGTTTTTGTGCTCACTCATTGATGTTTAACAACCTATCTCAGAATCAGTAATCTTATACTGTGATAACCAATCTATTTTACAGATAACCTAAAATCTGACTTTCTCTTTCACCTTCTGTTGTTGTCCACACCAAAGCCTTGCATTCATCTTCTCTCCATTCTAATGTTTCTAAGATGAAGATGCTAGATATACATGGGTGTTAGATGACTAGTTTTTATTCAACTAGTGTTATATTACTGTTAATTAATTCAGTTACACAATTATTTTTTAAAACAACTAACATTACTTCTTATTATGTATAAAATGGTTCATCTACCTTAAGTGAAATCTAAGTTTATTCTTCATCGAAATATTTCTTCTAACATTGTTCTCCATATGTTACCTTTTTTATGATTTCCCATCATCATGTCAAACCCACATTTATACTTTACATGAAGTCATGAACCACACTAACACATTATTAATCTTCAGACATAATTTTCACCCTATTTTCATCATAAAAGCTGTGTTAACAACTCTACTATGTATAGCCCAAGTTCTCTAAATGCACCTAAATTTTTTGGTTTTCATACTTGATCTTTTCTCCTTAACTATGATCTCCCTCCTCAAACACTAGTTCTTGATTGCTTAGCTCCCCTGCACAAACGTGAGAGTGTAAGGAAGTTGTCTATATTGTGTAATTGAGCAAAACTATGACCGATTGGGTGAGGTATTGACAAGCCTTGTCCAAAATGCGTCTGAATGTTCACTTGTAGACCCTTATGAGAAAAGGTTGCCCCTAACTATTTTCCCAATTTTTCGTTCTTTGAAGGCCCCACTTATCTCACTTCTGATCGAAAGATAAGACATTTCTAGAGAAGAAATCCAATCTTTTCCCCCCCTATCTAGACCAGAGCAATTAAGAATACCTATTATACTGTGTTTAAATTTTGTCCAAAATAAAAGTTGTTACCTTTTGGGTTTAGTAAAAAAATAGCAGCCAAGTATTTATTGAAAATTAAAGTTAGGATTTAAATTTTGATTAGGAGAAAAGATCCCTCTCTTCCTGGAGCTGAACATTGAAGTGTAGCGCAAGTCACGCAATAAGTTCCAAACCAAGTCTTAACCTTTACTTGTCTGATAATAAACTATGTGACATTGAAAATGAAAAATTAACTAACTACAAAAAGAGTGTTTGTCTTTGACGGGAATGCACCTCTGCCAGCACTGCCACATGCTAATTTGCTGCGTTACTTTCCTTGTGTTTGTTCTCTTTAATTTCTAATTTTTTTTTTGGATTATACATTATACCAGAGTTAATTTCTGTTGTCAACCCTTTTAGAACAAGGAAAAGCTACACAAAAAATTAAGAGGAAGTGAAATAAAAACGAAAATTGCATTAATTCTTCTCTGATCTTGAAGAGCAATTCAATGGATATATATAACTGCATGATGCAAGTCTGCTACTGATGCAATGTGCACTAGCGCACCCAAAACAGAATCCTAACAACTCAATTTTAGAACCTAGCTGACTCGTATTATCTTTCTTTTGCTGAATTATTATCTATATACCTATTATTTAATAAAATTCCTTTTAAAAAAAATATTTAATAGCAGTCGTCTTATTACTTCCTTTGGGCCTAGCATTAAATCTTGGGCCGTAACAATTACCTCTTTTATGGGAATTGCTTCTTGCACTTACCATATTTCAAAAGGAAGTGCAGAAAGAAACATCCTTTCTTGTTTCTTCTTCGGTTTGAGACCTTACTCTCATTCTCGGTAGATGTGAAGCCTTCTGTGTAGGCTGAATTTTACCAAGCAATAATCTTTTTTATACATTTTTATAACAAATTATACACAATAAAATATTAAAAAAGAAGAGAGAGAAATATATAATAAATAAATGATGTAATAAAAAGACATAAAAAATTAATGTATAAATAACATTATGCTATACTATAAATGCTATTCTTATTCAAATAACCTACAAGGCTACAAAATAGTAGAATTTTATAACAAAAAGAGTGTTAGGTAGCTAAATTGATGTAATAAACACAATAAAATAAATAAATATAACAATTGTAAATATGAATAGCACTTTTTTTTTTAAAAAAAATTTCTCATTATTCTAACTTTTTTATATTTAATTTCCTTTTGATTCTTCTATTATCATTATTTTATAAATTTGGTTCTCGGCTGAATTGTTTTCTCACGATTTTAATTGTGCATTTTTAGTTTATCCATTAATTTAACATTCAATATTTAATAAAAAGATGGGTATACCACTTCATTTATTATATTGCCACTCCAGTCCATCCATACTAACGTGATATTCTACTATACTATTACGTTAGCATTTTTATTAAATTTAAAATTTTAAGTTGATGAGTAAATCAAAATTGCTCACATAAAATAGTAAAAGATCAAATTTATATTAAAAAATAGAGAGATCAAAATTATAAATACAATAATAAATGGACTAAAACACAATTAATTGTTACTTTTATAAAGTTTAGAACTAGCAAAGGAAGGACACTAAAACACTGTACTCCAAATCCAACAATACAAATTCCATATTTTCATTTTCATTTTTGGTCATGGAAATCTACTGTAGTCAAAGTAATGGTTCTATTTGAAATAGAAGGGATGGGTAAGCAAAGAGAGGATACACCAAAAGGGTCATACAGAGTCTTAATTTATGTGATTGTTCCTAGTTACAATCATTTGCCCCAAAAAGCATTCTTTCCATACATCAAAATCTTGGGGCAAAGGCATTCATTGAGTCTCAATAGGGGAAGCCTTTCTAATTCAATAGTCGTTAATAAAGGAGGAAGCAGAAAAAAATGTGATTTCCATATAGGAAAGTACCCACTTGGTGGTGACGCATTCCCCCCATCTACATCTTCATCTACTGACAGCACTCAAAACATTCCACTAACACATACAAGGGCTTCCCGTTCAACCGTTCACGGCCCTGTCACATTATCATTCACAAAAATCACTATCACCACTTCGTAGCTTTAAATAAAGCAATTAACCCATATATATAGTACATACAAAACTAGTAGATAAAATAATTATTTCAAGGCCCCTCATTAAATGCAAGAAAATCAGAACAAGGAGTTGCTCCCGTGATAGAACAATTCGAGAAAATGCCCTCTTAGAACAAAGAAAAGTCAGATTAAAAAACAATTCGAGAAAATGCACATTCATTAAAAGAACTTTTATAAAGGACAAGACATATATTCAAAGCTGCTACACTGTTTATTTCATTCCAAAGTTGAAAGCAGGCTTGGAGCTAATAGAAATAGTGCTAAATGAAAAATTGAAAAATAAAATAAAATAATATTGAAAGAAATCCAAAATAAACATACTTTTAATTCTGGCAATTCAATTACACATCCGCACTCCACTACCTCTGCTCCCACTCGCTCTGAAAGGCAACAAAAAATTATCAACGTAATCAAATCCCAATATGACATTAGCAGACCAAAAACAAGATATCAAAACAAAGAAATATTAGTTGACTTGCAAAAAATTGAAGTGGCATATAAAGGGGAAAATGCGTTTATTAGCTTAATTAAAAGAGACACTTTATTGTGGGGGCAGGAGGACCCCTTAAGCATGTTGATTCATAAATCATATTCAATAAATATAACATTACTATCGATTACTAATTTACGAAAATTATATTTGTTTATGGTTGGGTAGAATTGGCAAAATGCAGTTTACCTGAACAATCCTAAAGAAGGAAATGAGAAACCACATGCGATCTTCTTATTCACTAATATCTGGACTAAAGCATGAATCTTATGCACATTTAAATGTATAATTTGTAGAAATTATCTCATTAATTTTTCCAAAAACTTATTAACTTTGCAAAGTTAATTTTAGCATATAAAAAAATATATTATTATTTTCTCCTCGTATAAGTTTCTATGTTTATAGAAAAGTTTATTCAAACGGACTCAAAATGCATGTCAAAGGACCTCGGAAATTAGGCCAATGTGTTTAGGATTTTTCACGTCAAACTCTGGAATTCGAGAGGAAAAGATCTCAGGCTAAGCTACCCTTGAATAGAACTATTCAGTAACCCTAACAGAGAACCAGAACAATGGCATATTGTAATATAGTAACTTATTAGAAATGGATTGAGCCTAACTTAACCTATAAAATATAAAAACTAGCTCAAGGGGAGAGGTTCCTCAAGCCTTAAAATTAAAGGAGTACTTTGCATATCCCTAGCTGATCTTAACATGAACCATTCTCAATTTATATTAGAATTTGTAGAAGTACTTGCCTAGTAAGTCCATGGCTGCACAGAGAGTTCCACCAGTCGCAATCAAATCATCAATCACTAAAGCACGCTCACCAGGTTCAACGGCTCCAACATGCATCTCAAGACAGTCTCTTCCATATTCCAGAATATACTCTTGAGAAATAACTTTACCTGCCACGTACCAAAACAATCTTTTGTTAACAGAAAATGAAAGAAAGTATGTTATTTGCAAATAAAAAATGACAAACTCTATTCATGAACATGTATAATGCATGACAGGACGTAGACAACATAGTTACTAGAGGAAAAATTAAGAATAAAAAACACACCAGGCAATTTTTTTGGTTTCCTCAATGGTACAAACTTTGCTCCTATTGCCAGAGCAATGGGAGAACCAAAAATGAAACCCCGAGCTTCAATCCCTACAAAACAAAAAGAAGGAATGCATTTTTTCAGAACACAAGAATGTGGACAAATATTAATATTGTGTTATTGCAGGTGACTCTAGTTCAACACCATCATTCCATCAAGAAACTGTCAATTACTATCAGATTCAGAGCTACTACCAATCTTTTCAATCAACAAAACATGAGATATGACTAACATGTTGGTTTATTTTCTATTGATTGACTAAATCAAAATCACATAAGGTGGTTCACTCACCTTATCTTCTTAGGAATAAGTTGTTGTTAATCTTATCCCTTATCTTTATAGGAATAAGTTGTTGCTAATCTTATCAACTAATCTTATCCCTTATTTTTAGCAACTAAGCCCATGCATATCAAAAAACAACCTCTTTGATGTGAAGAGGTTATAAAAGGAGATGTGCACCATGGCCAAGGTCCTTGTGCTTGCCATCTGAAAAACTCAATACACCATCAATGAGTGATAGTGAAAGCATAGAAGATTCTTAAGCCAAAAGTCAGATTAATATTGGATACCCATAAACTAGCAAATCATCTTCAGAGCAAACAAGAATAGCAATGACAGGAGGTATTTATTATCTTAATTTTTTCGCATTTGATCTAATATCTTCTTATGTATATAAACGTGATTAGATCATTCAGTTTTTCTTACATAACGATGATTATTCTTTTCTTTTCTTTTTTGTTTCAATAAATGCATTATAGAAAGTTATGTTGACCATTGGCCGTCCCATGTCATTGAAGAATGACACAACATGTAACAAGTTTTGGTAAAAGGAAAGTTCAAATATCAGTGGCATGATGCCATCAGATTGCAAGCAAGTCCTTCAATTCGTCATCAAGTATGTCAAAAGTTACATAATTGATAGTCTTCAACAGGAAAATAAGGCACTCACAAAAATACTCAATGCAAAACCTACATTGCCATTAAGATGCCTTAAGTAGATGTGGAAATGAGAAGAATGGAGGATACGGTAAAGGAAAGAAAACTAGCAATGATCGACCATGACACCAAACTATGTTGGCATTGAATACTGTCGGTGTCAAATAGGGTGACTCATTAACAACTCAAAAAGTAACACTAATGCATAGCAAACCTCAAGTTGCCAAAGAAAAAAAGATGAATCAATTATTCGATGGCGAGAGAAACATTAGATTCCAATTACAACTAATGGATTGTGTTTTTTTTTTTTTTGTTTAGACCACATGTATTTTTCACCGGAGATAATCAATTTCGAATTAGATAAGATCATTATGAATAAAAATTCTTTTTCTCAAGTATTTAACACAACTGCATTCAGGACAAGACTCAAATTAGACGGTAAACTCGAACAACCTCAAACTAGTTGATCGCGTTTAGTAGTTAATGGATTGTGTTTTATTAACAAGCAATTCCAACAAACAGGCCACAGAATCAGTGTGTGGCTAAAATGTCAATTGGTAATATATACTACATATTATTCTACATAAAAGAGATATCCTGCATAGACTAATTGAACAAAAGCTTCCATATGGTCTCACAAAAGCAATATGACGGCAAAAACTAACATAAACACCGAGACCAAAATAGACACATAAAAACAAAAATAAAAAATAAAAAATCCTACCCAATTCGGTGATCTGCTTCGTTTTCTAATCTGGAATATAAATCAGTGAAGGGGAACCATGGCCCTACCAATAATTTAGGTGAAAGCTCATCTTTAAAACGCAAGCAGCTGTGTTGCATTGACATGGATACGAGTACGAAACATGACAATCTTAATAAATTAAAGGTACGAACTACGAATATACTAATATAATTTTTAAAACATCAAATTTGTAACATAACATATATAAAATAAAATATCCGTAAGTTTTTGTAAAATAATAAAAGAAAATAATAAACTCATATCTCACAAGTAAAGATAAATGAATTTGATTGAATAGGAAAATAAAAACAAAAAATATAAAATTGAAAGAAAAAGGGAAAGGTTCCTAATATTAACGAAATAACTGCCTTTAGTTTTTTTTAGAGAAAAATGATACACGAGACGACCTAATCGTACACCCAAGCCAATTTTAAGCTCTGCATGTATCCTTTTTTTTTTACACTACATGAGTGACGAAGGTCTTGGTACCTATGAGTTCCAGTCCTATAGAAAAAAAAAAAAAAAACATACACAACATGTACCTTATACATGGTTAAAGCGCAATTCGAGTACAGTTCACAAAATGAAGTACTCATGTTTTCCGGGGCACGCAGTGCATCAACATCAAAAGTATTTTATTTTTTCCTAAACATCTAAAGTATTTCACTAATCACTACACATGAAATCTGCAAATAAAATACCAATTTCGAGCACATCATGATCCCATGTTGGACACAAAATAAATAATAAAAAAAGTCAAAGCCGAAACAAAATTATATGTAGACAATTTTGTTTTCTTTTAAAAAAAGGCAAACTACTATAGAACTAGTACTGATAGTTCGTCATTTTCAGGTGCTAGTGACATCCGAATTTGATCAAGATTTAAGAATTTGGCACCCAAGTTGACCCAGAACCAAAAGAATTTGGAACAAAAGAAAAAGACAAGGGAAAGAACGAATGAAGAATTGGAGCTCCAAGTCACCCAACAGTGACACGGAAAACCCACCCCACAAATATAATGGAGCCGAACAAAAATGGGCCAATCGAAACTCGCATCATGTGGGCCCACTTTCCTCAAGTTGGAAAAATTTCACCAATGGTCATCCATGCAAATTGGATCCAAGCACATGTTCACGAGGAAAGAAGGTCACCCAATAAAACTTGAGAAAATAAAAATAAAAATAGAAAAAAGAAAAAAGAAAGTTTCATTTATTCATTGAGATTTCAGAAAGCAATCAATGGCACTGCCACTAACCAAAACTCATAGTCAAACTATAAATCACTCCCAAAACCCTCAGTCACTTCCATTCTACAATGTCTCTTATATAAGCATTCAAAAAGACAGCCAGAAACTAGTGCTACATAGGGCATCCTGCATATACTGGCCTTCTTTCTCAAAAGTGTGGACCCCACCACTTAGAAACTAACCTTGGTGATAACACAATTCATAACTCCAGTCCTGGGGCCTATTTATTTTCAGTTTTTTTTTTTTTTTTAAAAAAGCTTCACATCAAGTGTTCATATAATCATATTTAGGTTTCACCACTCAAAGTAACAACGTTTTTCTCCCCTTTACCTGCAACAACAGAAATGTTTTTGCCTTTGTATCGCTCAACGAACAAATCTATCGTGTCCTTAAAGGCTTTGGGGTCGAGCAACAGAGTAGTAATGTCTTGGAACATAATACCTGCAATTGCAACAAAACAATTACCATACCAAACAAACTCAAAAAAAGAGAAAAAGAAAAAAAAAATCAGACAACCAAGAAATCCAATAGATATGCCCTTTTTCCTAGAAGATAAGAAAGTTAGGAAATTTACAAAAAGAAAAAAGAAAAAAGAATTCAAAGCCCCATGTGCTCAACAGAGCTTCTTACTCCAACAAAAAGAAACCATAGAATTGCCACACACACACAAAAAAAGCATTACTTTTCTGGTGTTATAAGTTCCAACCAGTATATGTTCAGACCAAAAAAGAGGACAAAGTGGATGAGAAAAATACGAAGGGAAGAAAGCACAGTTACAAACCAGGTTTGGGGAAATTAGGGACCACACGAATCTTAGTTTTGATGCCATGAAGACGGGGATCCTCGTCTCTGTAAGTCGACATTGTATGTATGATTGATGAAAGAAAAGAGTGGTTGGTTCCTTTCTTCTCTCGACAAAACTAGAATTGAGTTGAGTATGAAGGCAAAGTGGTAATAGTAACAAATAAGAACAAGGGACGATGATCCAAAGGGGTATTTATAGAGTGTGTGTGAGAGAGAACCAGCCAAGAAGGGAGGGGTTCAAACGTCAAAAAGAGATGAAATTCTTTGATGAATGTTGATTTTTTTTTTACATCCACAAATTTCAAACATTTAATTGATAATTTTATTTTATTTTAATTTATTTATTTTTATCAAATCATATATATATATATATATATCTTTCCTCTTTTTCTCTTTAAAGGTATCAAGTATCTTTGATTGTCAAAATATTTTTTTTTCTTCTTTTATAACAAGTTTTATAGGAAAATCATTATCATTCCCCTACTTTTCTTCCTCCCATAGTCTCATTTCATTTGAAACACTTTTTTTCATGTTGTATTTATTGATAATAACTACTTTCAATTCTTTTTCACTTACATCATTTTTCACATTTATTATTTTATTTCTCTATTTATTTTCTATTTCAATTGTATATTCTTTTCACTCAATTTCACTCCAAAAAATATATTAAAATAAAATAAAAATACAGAAAGTAGAAAATTTTGTGATGTTGAAAACTAAATACATAAATATTAATATTTTTTGGATGAAAATATTAATAAATATATCTAACACATAGATAGATACTTGATCGATGAATAGTAGTCACCTAACACCTTAAGGATATGGGGAATCATCCTCTATCTCTAAGGAACATCCATTATAAATAGAGGAGAAAGTATGACTCTTTCCCTCAAGTCACATTAAGTAAACAACTTGCGAGAGATTCCTCTCGAGACTTACTAACTCATAAGTTTTTGATGATGGTGTTAACAAAATCAAATTAAGAAGAATGGTTTTTGTAATTAGAGGACCAACATAGGGGCATATCTTATGCTTTAATTCTGCCAAATTTTATTAGTAAAATTTCATTTTGTCTTTAAAAAATAGGTTTAATGTCACTTTTGGTCTATTATGTTTTGTAGTTATTTTGTTTTGGTACATTAAATTTAAAAAGCTTAATTATGGTCTTTTATGTTTTCCAAATGTATCGTTTTGATTCTTTTGTCAATTTTCCGTTAAAAATGTTAGTGTTCTATTAACTTTTAAATTTTAAATAATTAATTTAACATTGTGAAGACTAAAAATCGCCACTGTATGTGATAAAATTTTCACAAATAACAATCTCACTAAAAAAATAATTTTAATTTATAAAATACCCAACTCATTCCCAAAAATCCCTAATATTCAAATCCAATCACAAATTCAAATTACAATCACACAATACACACGGTGTACAATGTGTGATTATCAAACTCTAAACACAACATGTACATCACATTTCACAACATATACATGCCAACACCATTCACTGTCATTCTTTTCTCACTGCAATCGTGCACAAATTTTTTTCCCCATGAAACCCTATTCCAATTCAACTTCCAACACCATCACCTACACCCACCATAATGACCGCACCAATTCCTCATTCGGGCCCTCTAGTACAAAATTGTCGTTATCGACTTCAAAGCCAATTGCTTGCAGTGGCTGATCCAACAACAAGACACAAACGTTGTGCACACCAACCGCCTCAAAAATCTGTGCATGATGTCAAACTTCATATCTGAAACATTGGGTCTTGCTTCGGTGCATTGGGTCTTCATGCTTTAACGGTAAACAAAATGATGACAACAGATCTATAGGCAAAGAGTGATGTCTTTTCCCCCCTCAAATCTTCTCTTTGCTGAGGTTTGAGAGGTGGAGAAGGTCTTGTTGGTTTGGTTTTATGCTAAATCTAAAACGAGTTCTATGCTGCACAATCTGGTTGTTACTATATTAAAAACATAGTGACAGTTTTTAGTTGTACCTATGTTAAATTAATTATTTAAAAATTTAAGAGTTAACGGAACACTAAAATTGCTAACTTTAAAAAATGATCAAAATGATACATTAAGAAAGCATAAAGAACTAGAATGAAACTTTTAAAACTTAATATATCAAAATATCCATGTTGTCTGGTTCAGGATCCATGTATTCTAGTTCATCCATTGTGTTCCTGTGGTATCAAACATCAACATCACTTTAATCAATAATAATAAAAAAATGATTTTAAAAATCATAAGTGGTTCTAAAATAATCCCCATTGAAACTCCATTTAGAAATATGCAACAATAAACACTCAAAATTAAATAAATAATCTTAAAAAATAACATATATACAAGGTCCAATAGTCACTTACAAACAGAATTCTAGCGTGAACAGAAATTGTGGAACAAAAAGAGAAACAAAGCGCTCATGAACGTCGAAGAGGAAGACAAACAGAGACGCTTGTGAACGTCACGAACTGGAAGATAAACAGTGGAGAACTTGCGAACTGGAAGATGAACAGTGAAACAGTGAAGATGAATGGAACGTGAATGTCGTGAGAGAAAGATGAACTCGCACCCTCTGGACGCTTAAAAAAAACTCACCAACAAGAGGAAGATGAACAATACTCGTGAATGATCAACAGGAACGTGAACCATAAAATTTGAAACTAATTGGAAGAGAATAATTTGGATTTTACAATTAAAATATAAAGATAATTTCTTCTACTCACATATTTCAATTGACGTTAGTTAACGACATTAACACAAGATAAAAATAATGTAAAAAAGTGAGGAGTCTCAGATAAATTTGACTAAAACACAAGTGTAATTTACTCTTTTTTTTTTTCTCTCTCTTTTTCTATTCATCAAACTCAAACTTTTAAATTGTATGCTTCATGTGGTGAAGTAGTTACATGTCATTCACAATTTAAGTTTTCGACAATTTTCTCCAAACACATGAGAACTTAAACACGAGTACAATATCAAAGACCTAATATTTATTTCAAGAAGTTCAGCTATAAAATGCTTACATAAAAATAATTTAAATCTCTTTGACATTATGTAGCAACAGTAGAAAATAAACAGGGCAAAAATTTCCTTTACCGGATATGGCATGTCATTGAAAGCAGGGCAAAAATAAACAGGACAAAAATATCCTTTAATCGAAGGGTTTGTGCAGAATGGGCCCTTCTCTATCCATGAGTTCGCTTTCACATTCCATATCTAATTATCTATTGACTATTGGGGAGAGACACCTTGGAGATTTTTGGACATTTATCTAACATTTCACTCACTCAACACAATTGGTTAACTTGTCTATAAATATGTTTAGATTGTACACGTGTGAGAATTTAAGGGTGACTTCTACCATACATCGTTCAAGATCTAAAACATGGATGCGCCAGCTTTTACCATCATTGATTACGAACCATGTGTGCTTAATTAGAAATTTAAATATCCCACTCATCTATCAGCTCATTCAGATGTAATAAGGGAAGGTGCATGTTAGACACATATATTTGAGTTTTCTTATTAGTGTTTTAATATTTCATACTGTGTACAACATTGACAGGACTTTGGTATGTTCTTGTATTACTCCAAAATTGCACGTTTTCGAAGTATTGTAGGTAAATAATACGTAAAATGCATGTTGGGGAGAAAATATATAGATATTGACAGATATTTGTTATGACGAAATAATTAATTAATGAACAGAAAATCTGAAATGACATTAATTATTAAAATCAAATATTAATATAAATATGATTAATAGGAGTTATTTTAAAAAAATTATAATCTAAAATCTAATATTATTTGTAGCAACATTTTCTTTTGGTACATAACCTTTTTTTTAGTGTACATATCTGTAGCAACAATTGAATGCAAGTACCTAATTTGTGAATTTGATAAGAAGAGCTAGAAAAAAAAAAGGATCTGTATTTCTAGTACATAAGTGTCGCTTTCTAAAATTTATGGTAAATATTTTGTGGTCAGCAATATGTATACTTATAACAGCATGTTGCATGTACATATAACTAAATTAGGTGCTCCAAGTTGAGATTAAAGATGCACTTAATCAAAACCACTATCGAATTATAATTGTGGTAATAACAATGATAATAATATTGATTATGGTTGTGATAATGTGATGAAGATTAATCATTTTCATTCTTATATAAAAAAGTTATTTTCATACAATATGTTATTTTTTATTATGATATTAGTACAAATTAAGTAACATTGTTTAAATTACTGATTAATCTTTATCAATGAACGTGTGAGCATACAAGTTATATATTTTTCTTATAACATGATTTATTCTATATTTAAGATCAAAATTTGAATCATAAATCATTTAATTAAAATACATAAATAAGTGTTACTTGTAACAACTATTGTGATATACTATATGTCGGCAATTTATTAAAAATAATACAAATTAAATATTTAATTAGGAAAATGGTGTA
>CM023957.1:12585338-12607695 GCA_013407115.1 Glycine latifolia | reverse complement strand
TATATATATATATATATATATATATATATATATATATATATATATATATTATGAACGAATCTAAAAGAGACCGGCCAAAGGTTTATATGTATGATCGCCAAGTATTATTTCTTTTTATTCGTAAAATTAAATATAATGTCAAAATATTTAAAATAACTCACCCATACCATATTTCACGTGTCATATAATAATTAACGTTAAAGTAATAGTTTTTTAAAATAAAGTAATATATATTCTTTTTATAATTAAACAGTTTATGATCAAATAAGTTTATTTTTAAATATTGACAATGTTTTTAAAAAGTTATTAAAATTTAAAGATATTTATTAATTATAAACTTTAATTGTAATATTATATATATTTTAAATAATTTATTATAAATTTTAATTATTTAAAAATATTTATCTTGTATAATATATGGACTAAAATAATAATTTAAATTAAATAAAAACCACATTAACTTTTCATTTTATTTATACACTTTAGAAGGAAAAAAAAATATTCACTTTAAAATAGGCGTGATCGAAAGTAAATCAGGAATTAAATACTATGCAAGCCGTGAATAATTTAACATCATAACGTGAATGAAACTAGCTTGATAGGAAAGTCTACTTATATCCTCAAACATATAAATAGCTAAAGCCTCCCCTTGTTTCTTCTCCTTAATTAGCCCCTCTCATTTCTCGTTTTCTTTATTTTCTAGTTTCATTCAAGGTGATTATTTTACATTTTGTAATTTCATTCTAGCCTTCTGGGTCTCTCAAATTTCATCCCCTTCACGTTCTTCTTTTGTTCCATTGGTTTCGTTGTGTTTCAAGCTCGTTATGCGATTTATGCACCGCTGAAAAAAAGTTGTAACTGATAAATCTGGTACGTTCTCGATCTTCTCTCCCCGCTTATCGTGAAATGATCCAAATTCATGATGTCAATGGTGTGAAACATGTTCCGAAATCAAGTATGAATTCAATTCACCTGATGTGTATTCTGATAATGGCCTTATATGCCGATGAATCATTGATCAAACCATGATTTTTTTTCTTCTGTTTCCAATGGGCTTTTATCATTTTTTTCTCTCTCTGAAACTGTTTTGATTTGCATTTGTCTGATATGTGCAAAATGCCAGGATGAAATAAAATAGTGGGGCATTTTGGGCCAAAGGGACATGAAAAATTCAGCCAAAAATTCTTGCATTTTGCCTTTTTTTTATATTTGTTTTCTCTCTTGCTACCGTAGGCCATTGGTTTTCCATTTTTTTTTTTTATTTCGGTCATTTATGACATTCAAACCTTACATATACAAATGTAAATTTTACATTTGATTGAAAATCCATATTGCATAGTAATTGGGCAATGATTTGACGACCCATGTGTTAATAGCGGAGTGTTTCTCATCTACCATATTAGCCTGTCTATTAAGAAAAGTTAGGAAAAGATGTTGCAGTTGAGTTTTTTTTTTTATGGTTATAAAAGATGTTGAATTTTCGAAAACAAGCCTTTAGTTTACTAAAATAAATGTGGGAAAAGAAAAGCGCAAGGCTATTAATGGATGGTTTCCATGCCAGATTTAGGTTAAAGTTTTTCACACGGTAATAGTTTTTGCATCCCAAAAACTATGTCAACATTGACCTTTAACCTAGGCTGGATGGCTGCCAACTACGTAGTAACAATAGCATCTTCTGTAAAGCAAATTTGATATGTACCCTAAAAAACAGGCAAATTTGATGGCGGCCTAACAAATTTTCTAAAATTTATCTCTTTCTTTCTCTATTTTTTATTTGTTTTTTTTACTGTCCTTTGTTTTTTTTTTGTAGCTGAGGTATTGGAGTTTGGTTATGTCCTTAATTTTTGTTCACGTTGGCCATTGAAGTGTCTAGCCATTGAAGGATTCTTTTTTTATGATCATGAATATTAATTTGTAGTTTTATATATATTGGAATGTGAAGGTCGTGCGTTGGTTCTGCAACTACATGTGATAGGCTGACAACTACTATTTTATCTCCATTTTAAGCTCGGGTAGGTCCATCGTTGAAGTTTCAAGTTTCAATTACATGGCACACACATAACTGCACATAAACATATTACTCATAAAATGCACTATGTTACAGACCTTTATGCCAAGTGTTAATATAATATTATTTTTGTCTTTAATTATATAATATAGTTGATTAATTAATATTTTTTAAGAAAATTGGTTAATTATATAAAATTAAATTTATCTATAATTATATAATTTTTTTAATTTATCTTTAACTTTATTAAAAATATATTTATCTTTTCAAATCTTTATAAGAAAGAGAAAAAGTCAATTCAAGATAATATAATAAAAATTAATTAATATACAAAACAATTAAAATACAGTCTTATTAAAAAATATTTTTTTATTTAAATTTATGTCAAATAAGAATAATAGAAGTATTTTATTTTATTTTTTTACTAAATATTTTTATAAACAATAAAAAGTTTAATATATCTCTTGATTAGTGTGTATATAGAAAAAAAAGTTCTTTGTCATTTGAAGATAAGCCCAAATAACTGACATGTTTCTCCTATTCTCACTGATCTGGTTCCTATCAACAAATTAAGGCTTCGAATGCATTCAAGTTTGCTAGCTTATTCCGAACAAGATTCACCACCCTCACCTGGGAAGGGCCCAAGAAGCAATTCAAGGAAAATTACTGGGAATGTGGATGATGTAAGGTCCAATGGTTGGTTAGATGCCATGAAGGCTTCTTCGCCTCCTAAGAAGAAGCTAATTAAAGGGTCGAGTGCTCAGGTTGCTTCAATTGACGATGACTTTGAAGACTATTGTTCATGGATGGTAAAGTTGCTACTTAATTTCATTTCATCATTCAATATTCGTTGGTTGCTTTATTTGTGATTGTAGTTGTGGTTTTGTTGCATTACTTGATATTATGGGAAACTGTGGATAAATATGATTGATCCAGTCTCAATTGCAGTACGGTCATAAACAAGGAAAGTTCGAAATCATTTTTTAAAACTTTGTATTGGCCCATCTCATCTTAAGGATTTTTTTCTTTCTAGAATGTTATTTATTTGTTTCTTTTTACCAGCTTGAATATCCGTCAGCACTAGACTCTTTTGAGGAAATCATTGACCTTGCGATGGATAAGAAGATTGCAATGTTTCTAGATTATGATGGCACACTTTCACCAATAGTAGATGATCCGAATTGTGCCTTTATGTCTGAATCTGTAAGTAATACATACTGGATTGTCATATTATATATCATATATTAGTTAAATTAAGTCAATTCTTCTTTAATTCATAGTGTAAATACTATCTTCCATTTTTATTTTTGCTCTTTCTCAAAACATGTTTAGATGCGTTCAACTGTGAGAAGTGTGGCAAAACATTTCCCAACAGCAATCATCAGTGGAAGAAGCCGTGACAAGGTATCTAGGATGATCACTAGTTTTACATCTTTGTTCAGTTAAATAGTAAATATTCATTATTTATTGTTTATCAGATTTACTAAGTCATAAAGCCATGGTTATTTCATTTTTCAGGTTTTTGATTTAGTTAAACTAACAGAACTCTACTACGCTGGTAGTCATGGGATGGACATTATTGGCCCTGTTAGTGAGACTTTGTCCAAAAATCACCCAAATTGTGTCAAGTCTAATGACCATCAGGTGTGTAATAATAATGAAGCAAGTTGTTACTTTTTTTTATCAATAAATATTAGTTATTAGTATTGTTAATTTTTGTTAATGGAAAGATTTGAACCAATACTTCTTCCTCTTTCATTTTTTCTTTATCATTAAACCAATTTTATATTTTTTGTCACCGTTTAATATACCGATAAATGTCAAAGAATTAATTCAGAAATTGACTATGACTCAATTTAAATGTGTCTAGGGAAAGGAAACAACTCTCTTTCAACCTGCAAGAGCATTTCTGCCTATGATTGATGAGGTGCAAATTCTCTCTCTCTCTCTCTGTGTCTCATATTAAGCGAGAAACATTCACCTTTTTTTCAAGAATAAAAAAGAAACTAATGATGGGGCGATTCCATGCAGATTTTTAGAATCCTCGTAGAGATTACTAAAGATATACAAGGGGCCAAAGTAGAAAATCACAAGTTTTGCGTTTCTGTGCATTACCGTAATGTAGAAGAGAATGTAAGTGTTGGTTGCAGCAACCATGAAGAGTTGATATCTTTTTTTCTACCTCGATCATTTCATAATCTTTTTTTTTTTTTTTACTTAATGGACTGCAGAATTGGACAACGATTGGACAACGTGTCCATGATGTCTTGAAAGATTACCCTCATTTACGTTCAACTCATGGACGAAAGGTATGTGTTACGAGCATTCTTAATTGGAAAATGGACACTTTGTTCTTTGCATAATTTTTTAACATTTTATGATAGTTACTAATTTATAACTTTAGTAACTTGATATTCAAGTTTGTTCTAGCACTCCATAGTGTAATTCAATATAATTTGCTACATCATAAATATCTCTTCCCTATGTTTTAATTTGGTATGATAGGTTTTAGAAGTTCGTCCTGTGATTGATTGGAATAAAGGAAAAGCTGTTGAATTTTTACTTGAATCTCTAGGTAAGAACCTCTCTTCTGTCTCTTATTACATGCCAAGTATGACAAAGGTGTTTAATCATGATATTAATGAACATGTAAAATGGTTTTGTGCAGGGTTAACTGATAGGAATGATGTACTTCCCATCTACATCGGAGATGACAAAACTGATGAAGATGCATTCAAGGTATTCAATTTAAGCTGCATAAAATAGAATTTTCGGTTTTTTCTTTAATGAGATAGATTAATTATATTATGCTACAAACTTTGACGATTGCATTGAACTATGTTTTTTTAGAAGCCAAGAGAAATATATTATGCATTGAACTATGTTAACTATATATAGATGTTGCGAGAGAGCAATCGAGGTTATGGGATTTTGGTTTCGTCAGTTACGAAAGAAAGCAATGCCTTCTACTCTCTTCGAGACCCCAATGAGGTTCAAATCTCAACATAGTTATACATGCATTCTTGGCTATGCAATTATTTTGCTTGATTCTTCTTGGTTAGAGCTAATTAATATTATTTCTATAATACGTGTAGGTCATGAAATTTCTTCAACTCTTGGTGAACTGGAAGAGACAAGAAAGATAGCATGGGAAGAAGTAAACGAAAAATATTATAATATATATTGATAGCAAATTATATCAATCACATATATTTTCTAGGACTGATTTCTTCCTCCGGTTTGATGTCTAGTAAGTTTTTATGAATGGAAGCTAGTGGATTATGTGCATTAGTGGTTATTATTTTATATACATAATAGTATTGTTTTTTTTATTCTTCTCAAGTTGTAATGTTTGAGATATCAAGTAGCTAGCTAAAGCTAGATTAATTAGTATCAATTCATGTATTATTAACTGCTTAATGAACAAAAGTTATGAGAAAAAAGTAATTTTATTTATACATTAATTAGTTTTAATAACAATTTATGCAATATTTTTTTTTGTCACCATTTATTTTATCCACATTTTACTGTTTTTTAATCTCTTTTTTTGTATATAAACTATACTTTCTATCGTATGTGCATTAAGGAATCAATATTAATGAGAGATTTATAAAAAAAAGACTATTTTTTATACAGCAAAAACTACAGTATTTGACAATACTTATTTTTGTAAAAAAAAAAAAACTTGCAACTGCTTTATAATTGTAAGTTGTGATAAAAAGTAAATGTCGGATGATTAGGACGTTAGAAGAAAAAAAAAACAGGAAACAAGACACGACGGAAGCCATTAGGAAATTGTCTATCTATTTATTGTTTTCAAAGAAAAAATTTAATGAAAAAAGGTGCATATATAATTTACAATAAGGAAAACACCAGTAAAACAAGATATTATAGGACATAAATTATAAAGTAAATTATACATGCATGTTTAATGAATAGAAGTGGAAAATATTTTTTGTATAATAAAATATATCATTTTAATTAAATTACATGTCTATTCTTTTATGAAACATATGTTTATATTTTATAATACTTATATTTATATATTTATATATATATATATATATATATATATATATATATAATATAAGGCTCTAATCGATTTTTTCACCCTAAGTTCATAAAATGTCAAGATTAATCCTGAAAAGTGACTCAACTAGTGCCCCCTGCACACCCATATAATGTTCATAAAATTTGTTATTTGAGCATTATAATTGGATTAAGGATCTAATCAAATTTCTAGGAAAGTTAGGTTAATTTTTTTGAAAAAGATTATTTTTAAAATGTGAGCTTTAACAAAAAGACATATTAGCTAAAATTCATTATTAAGTCTCATTACAATAAATTAAATTAATAAAAGAGATTAAAAGTCATTAATAATGAATTAATGAGCTTAAGACTAGTTTTGAAGCCTTAATTGGAGACTATGTTAACTAAGGATAAATATGTAATTTCATCCTTATTATATTAAAATTTAGTTAAAATAAGTTATTAGGTTCACACTTGTGACACCCTATTTTTTTAGTTTGTGATTAAGTAATTTTAATTAAATTAAAAGAGAAATTAAATTAAATTTCTATGTCCGAAGAAATATAATATTGAATTGTTTAAGTGTGGAGGGCTGAGTTGTTATGGCCTTTTGTTTGGACTATGGAATTTTGGTGAGAATAGTCCATCTCCTTTTGTGAACAAATCCTAAGCCTAATGCTATATTTTGTTGGATGGAAGTAAAATAAGGAATGAAGGAAAAATTTGAAATTTGAATTGAAAAGAAAATGGAAAGAAGGAAAAACTTAAATTTTTGTATCTAAAAAATAATTTTTCCTTTTATTTTCTCTTCAAATAAACAAAAGAAAATATTTTGTTAATCATGTTTGATTTCCTCTCTATCTTTTTTCCTCCCACTCTCTTCTACCAAACGAACCATAAGAGACAACCATCTTCATTTCTCTCATTTTCCCACTTACTTAAAATGATCTTTCTTTCTCTCTTAAGACACATCAATCTCCTAAGATGAAAGAAGTCTAGTCCCTCATCAAGATAAGATTTCCTTGCCTCTCCTTTTAAGTTGGTAGTTTCCTTGAAGATTGGTGAGCTCTTCCTATTTCCTCCCTTCATACATGAGTTCAACCAAACTTGAGTTTTGAATTCCTAAAATTTAACTTGTTTTGTTTTGAGGTAAATATTTATGCTTATGTAGTTAGATGTTGTCGGTTTGGGAGGAAGTTCCTTCCTTTAGGTCAAAGTATATCTTCTTTTTTCATTTGCCCAAAAACATGAAACTATAAGGTAAGGATAATTCAATTTTTTTTTATGATTTGTAATGTGTTGAAGTGATTATTGGTTAGGATGTGTGGGTATATTGATTGTTATGTATTATGTTGATGGTTTGATGTGGAAATATAAAAATCTTGATGTGAACATGTTGATTCAATGTTGTGAGGTTTTTATGATGAAAAATGCTTTAGTGATGAAGGCATTCAATGTTGTAACATTTATGTTAAGTGAAATGGTGTTGGATATAAGAAAAGTTGAGTTTTTGAGCAAAAATCACTGTTTCTATAATTGATTAAAATGAGTCTCAAAAGATTGATTTATTGTTATAACTTCTGTATTATTGATTAAATAATATTTTAATCGATTTATTCGAGTTATTAGAGTTGTTTCATTAATTTTAGTTATGTTTTAATGAATTAAAACAATATTTAATCGGTTAAATTTAGCATAGAATGGTCACATTTTATTTATGTTAATTTTGATTGATTAAAATTAGTTTTTTTATAGATGATTAAATTGGTCAACAATCAATTTTAGAGTGGAAATAATTTTAAAAAAGGGTTTGCATGAAAGTTGTAATCTTAGATATTAGTTAATTAATTTGATATTACTTGAAACAAATGTTTACAATTTTAGATATATATGATCAAATTAGTGAGTTGTTAGAATTTGGTAAAAGTTTTACATTATTCATAATTTTAGTCATAATTTACTTTCAAATCAGCTCTTGCATGGTTTACCACTCCCAACTCTCAAATGTACAACGACTTCAAACGATCCACACCAGATACCAGATTGTTGTAGAAGACAATCAATGCACTCTCTCACTTTATGTTATTGAATGATTTTTTATGTCAATTTTTTTAAATAGAGTTGTTAAAGTGTGTCACCTTGGTTAATGTAAATTGATTTATCACGGGTTTGACCATTAACGCATCACCTCAACTAGACTATTTTTTGACAAGTCAAGAAAAACTCAACTCGGCCTAAAGTTGGTTTCCCTAAAATTAAAATAATTAAAAAATATATAGAAAATAAAAAAAATGTATAAAAATAAGAAGTCTTAAACACAAGCAGCACAACGGAATAATAATGAAATTGTTTTGACGGTGAAAAGTAAGTTCAACTAAATTTCCTCCTATTTTGCAAACACATGCAATCAAATCAAGTAGCTAGATTTGCGTATTTCGGAAATCTCATATTGAGGTGGAAGCTAATATTTATAGCTTTGAAATTTCACGTCCTACTGAAAATTGTTTCCTGATTTATTCGAACTTATTGAGTCTTGAAGAACACATTTAATTAAGGACTTCAATAATGTAACTATGTATGACAAATGCAGCGTTACTACGCGGATATCACAAAGTGGAAGTTGTAAAGGATTCTGGATATCACAGCTTAGGATTTAATTTATCAAACGAATCATTTCTTTGATGATGTGAAGACGGCCATTAACATCACGGAAAAAAGAAAGAAAGAAAAAGAGAGACTGCATGTACGTAGATAAACAATAATTGTTTCATAAAAAACAGAAACGTGATTTAAATAGTAGAGATAAATAGCCCATAGTTTCCCCAAAATATTATATTGAGTTCGTACTTTGTATGATAGTTTAACAATTTCAATTTTGTTATTAATGAAAAACTTTCTATTTCTATTTGCATACTATTTAATAAAGCATAAACTAATTTATTTATATTTTAATACTCAATTGTTTAGTCCTCGTATATACAAATTAAAATAGAATATATATATATATATATATATATATATATATATATATTAATTCCTATTTTTAATTTTCAACCACAAATGATTGATATAGCCTTATAGGAAGAAAACATTGTCTTCAAGCTCAAAGGGAGAGTCAATCTGATAGCCACACAGCTGATACAGGACATAACAGCACGGCCACCCGGATGCACAACACATGGACAGGCCCAAGAGGACCATCAGGAAACCAATCCACCTCAGCGATTACACATAATCAACACAAGAAAAGGAAAAATGTTACAGGGAATATTTTAAGCATTCCCTCTGCCTCCCCAAAACAAATTCTGTTATAGCCAATCTTCTAGAAAACTATGCTAGCTGGCCATGACTGGCCACAACAACTTTTGTTTGCATTCTTTTCTTATATATATCAGCACAGAATGAATAAAAGAGGTAGTAAAGTTTTATCCATTACTATTTCTTTGGCGGAAAAAATTAAAATATTGTAATTTAAAAAAAAAATTACAAGAATATTATTGTTTGAAACTTATTTATAAATCTACTGCAGTCAAACGTGAGCACACAGGACATGTTCAGTCACGTCCAAGGATGACGTGAATGGAACTCGGTCACGTCCTTAGGAGACGCGATTCAAGAGGTGGCGACACGTTTCATTTTGAGACACGTGTCATTTTGCGGCGCGACTTGTAGAAACTTTGGAAGGCCATAACTTTTGACTGGGATGTCCGATTGAGACGAAACCGATGGCCACGCGTTTGAAATTGAGAGGAGAAGCCACCGGCAAGTCCCATAAGAGACTTGGCCAAAACATTTTCCCAAAAGAGGCCTTGAAGTGTCTCAAAATTGCGATTTAATATTCGGACACCCAAAAAATTTCTTATTTTTTTATTTATTCAATTAGTGAATTGCATGCTATTTGTTATTTGTCTAATTACTTCTCTTAATTTCGAGCATTTCGACATAAAATACGCTTCCATCAGATATTTTTATGAAAAATTATGACTATTTCTGGAGAGGACGTGTTTGATTACGTTTTCTTGGAACGCGTTTGACAACCATAGATGCATAAATAGTTTTGAAACAACAAGTAAATTCATAATATTTTTTTTAAAAAATAATATATTAATTTTTTTGCCGAGAGAAGGAATAGGGAGAAATTTGGATAGACAAAAAAAAAAAAAGAAATGCAAAAAGAAAAAAAATCTAAAGTCTCCATTTAATCTAATGGTATATATTTATCCTTTGGCACGGTACGTAACTAGTTTACTTACGTACAGTAGAATTCGTCGTTAATCTTTCCATCAACTCCAAAAATGTCAATGACCTTGCGACTCCGCCTTCTACAACTCTCTCTTCTGCTGCATCTTCCATTCACAGAACAAGATCCACCGCCTTCTCCTTCTCGCTTCCTTCCCCACCAACTCTTCACTTCAATTCCCACTGCTCCCTCTCTCTAACTCGCGCTTCCGCTTCCTCTATCGCTACCGGTAATTAATAATTATATTATCAACCATTTCTATTACTCTCTTGATTCCTTCATTTCGCGCTTTTACTTTTTTCTTTTTCTTTTTTTCTCTCATTTCGCAATTTCCGTTATTCGCCTGCATCTTCGACCACTGAGCTGGACGCGGTGTCCGCCTTCAGCGAGTCGTTCCCGACACTGTCGTTTTCGATGATTTCGAAAAGTAACGTCGTTTTTGCTTCGTTCGACTGTGGAATTTGAATTAGTTTTGATCTAATTGATTAGTTAATGATTTAACGCACCTACGCTGCTGCAGGTTTCCTCCAACTGCTGCTACTGTCAGTTCCTCCGCTCCTCTTGGGAATATGTGGCCTTCCAGACACCATTTTTAGGGTCAGATTTTTTCAATCTTTGATATACCTAACATCTGCACTTTGGTCTGAGTCCGAGTTAACGAGTTACATTTCTTTTTTTTCGCTGTAGAATGCTGTGGAAATGGCTTTAGCTGATTCTGAGTGTTATGGACTTGAAAATCCTAACGCGCGATTGTCTTGTTTTGTCAACAAGGTATTTATTTATTTATCTATCTTGCTCCTTTTTAAGTTTAATTTTTTATTTAAATATTTAATGATAACTTGTGAAGTTCATTTGAGTATAACTGTGGTTGTTTTGTGGATTTAATCCTGGAATTTTGTAGGCTTAATCCTGGAATTTTGTAGGCTTTTGCAAATGTCGGTAGTGACATGGCAAAGCCTGTCCTTGGCCGTGTTTTGACAGAAGTGGATGCGCGGCTTGCTTATGACACACATGCCATTATCAGGTAGGTATTTGGTTATATGCTTCATTGACCACTGATAATGTTAAGATTTCATTGCTATGCATCTAGAAAGCGAGATTGTGATGTTGAATACACTTGTAGTTTCAATGCCTTTTATTCTCAGGAGTGCCAAAACTTGAGCCTTCTAATTGTTTCAGATTTATAAGTTCTTATTTAAGTTTTCTATTCTGGTAATGAGTAAGCCATAGTACCTCCTATTATTAATGAAACAATTATGATTTTGAAACTAGATTGTACATCATTCTCAAGTGAGCAATTCCCAAACTGAGGAGATAGGTGTTTCTGTCTGTCTTTCTCTTTCCCATTCTCCCCCTCTCTATGTAAATTCTAAACTGTGAATGGCTGTTAATCTGTTTAGAAACAGGCTTCACATTTTGTGAATCCTTAATGCTCAGTGCAGTTATAAAATGCACCTAACCTGACATAATACACATGTATTGTGCCTTGCCTTGTTGAATCTGATGCTAATATTATTTTCAAAATTTATAGGTGCATGACCTGTTGAAGTTGTACAATGATAGCAATGCACCTCCGCAACGCCTGTTGTTTAAAATTCCTTTAACTTGGCAAGTGAGTAATATTGAAAAATAGAATTGTAGTGCCAGCTGAATTCAGAAATACTGATGAGTGATGATTTACTTAATGTACTGATGGGTTGCTTGCATTTTATTTAGGGAATAGAGGCTGCAAGGTTGCTGGAATCTGAAGGCATACAGACACATTTGAACTTTGTCTACAGGTAGTTATTTTTTAATATTTTGCTGCAAGCTCTTGAGCTTAATACATGAAGGATGTCATTTCATTATATGTAGTACATAAAATTTTCATTCTTGAATGCTCTTAATACATTGCAAATGTTATCTCTAAACCACATGAATCATATGATGGTATATTCTGTATTGTTCCATTATAAGAAAAAGAAAATCATAGATATTACTTTTTAGTAGCTATGTTCATAACAAATTTTATTCACCTGATATGTATGTTCACTATTCTCAAGGACTGTTTTACTGTTGTTTTTATTAATCCCAAAAGGGTGTCATCTGAGCTTGAATGATCTGATGTTTCTTTTGTTCAGCAGAATCTCCTATCTGATATCTTTATTCCACAGCAATGATAATTCTTAAATAGTTTGCAATTGGTTGAGTCTATACGTATTAGCTTGGATTTTGGAAGTATATGTAAATCCTAATCCTCAAACAATAAATGAAAGGCAATCTCCATAACAGAACTTCTACAATAAAAATAATTAATACAAAGTTCTAATCATATTCCCATAAATGGAAAAATAAAAAGGCATATTTTCTCTGAAGATAGAAATTTTATGTATTGGGAAAAAAATGCCAAAGTTTCATTACTACAATTTTTTTATGTTAAATTTGAATTGCAAGTCTGGTTATGATTTTATCATGAACATTGTCTTCATCTTTTAATATCTTCTTAGGGTGGGGGAAAACCGTTCCAAAAAAATGCTGCATTTAAGTCATTGTTTGATAGAAGTACAATCTTTATTTTTTTTTTGGACTTTGGACTACCAATTTGAATATCTGATGGCTCATGCTATGAAGCATGACATCATGGCCTTTTAATAGAAGTTTTTGTCAAATGTTCTGCTTTTTATTGCATCAAAAGAAAAAGGAATTATTTGCTTTGATGAAAATTACATGTTTGTAACTTTGGATACTGAATGCTGATGTTAAAATTTTCCCATTTCCTTTTCAAAATTCAAACATCTAAGTTTGTATCCTTGGATCTAGTGGCTGGGTTATTCCATTTTATCTGAGCAATTTTATTTTATTTATTCTTAATCTTTCTATGGATTGGTTCTATTTGTTCAGTTTTGCTCAAGCTGCTGCTGCAGCTGAAGCTGGTGCTTCTGTCATTCAAATTTTTGTTGGTCGCATAAGGGTAATTTCTATCTTTATTTGTGTTATAAGAGTGTTGAACAACAGGATTTAGGGTATCCTATTTAAACTTTGTAATTTTTCAGGATTGGGCACGTAATCATTCTGGTGACATAGAGATAGAATCTGCCCAGCTAAGAGGAGAGGATCCAGGGTTGGCATTGGTCGGTTCTTGAATATTGCTCTACGGTTCATGCTGTTGCTCTATTCCTAGAATTTTTTATTTTTATTTTTTTGTGAAAATTAACTTATACAGCTCTTGTGGTGAAAATGTAGAAATATAGATATACATTTCTCTGATCCCAGTTTAAGTCAACAATGGTATAATTTGAGGAAAACATCTTGGTTCTTACAAGAATCAGATCTTTGCTAAAAATAGTTAAGATGATCACCAACAAAGCCTATGCTTGGAATCTTTATTATTATTTCAGGTGACAAAAGCTTACAATTATATTCACAAATATGGACATAAGTCAAAGTTGATGGCAGCAGCAGTTCGCAACAAACAGGATCTGTTTAGTCTTCTGGGGTATTCAAAGTCTTTCCTTCAGTCATATCCAATTTAATACCTGATTTAAGTTTTATTTGTACAATATACAATCAATTTATTTGCTTTTTCCTCCTTGTCTAGGGTTAACTATATCATAGCTCCTTCAAAGGTATTGCAGTCTCTCAAAGAATCTATTGCTTCTCCTGATGAGAAGTACTCTTTTGTTTAGGAGGTTATCCGCTCAGTCTGCTGCCAAGTACACATTTAGTGGTGAAGAGGTATGGTTTCAGTCTCTGATGTTATTTGCCTTTCCCCTTTACTAAGTAGAAATTTCTTAGTTGAAACTGCAACAACAAAATTGAGTTGGTATCAAAATGTCCACCTCATAATTGCAAAACATAATGGCATGCTTATTGGTCCTTTCTGTCTCATAAATGGTAAATCAAAACCCAATTAGATGAAGAGCAACTTCAAACTGCATTTTGCCTGTTATGCGGTTACTCCAACAAGGTATTAAATCTCCCATCAATATAAGCTCAGGAAAATCAAAATCAGCCAACCCTAACTTCCCTCCCTTTATCGGCTTGAAAGTTTGCTTAATTTGAGATTTCTATCAGTACCATTGACTATGTTATGGAAAATGATATAGCATTACTTGCCATTTATGATTTATGATGACTGGTTAGGGTACACTTATGTTATTCAGTTTTCTTTGCTACCACCATCATCAGCTGGATAGTGTTATAAAATGTCATTCTTGTTCTGGAGTTTGTCTGATTGCTAAATCGTCGGTTTGCTTTACTAATAAGCTTACATTCATTGTATTCAGCTTGTTAAATAGGACGAAGATAGCCTTGCAAAAGCCATGGGGCCTGCAGCTGTGCAGCTTCTGGCTGCTGGACTGGATGGCCATGCGGATCAAGCAAAGCGGGTGGAAGAGTTATTTGGGAAAATTTGACCACCACCAAATGTATGATTCGACTTCTTTATGTCGCACGAGAGTCTTTTGCCTGATGGATCAATAAACATAATACACAACAGATGAGGGAATATTCCGTTATTTTTCTTTCCCTCTTAACCTTGAACTCTTGAACAATTTCCTCAATGTAAAGCACGCGGTTCCGAAATGCACATTTTGTTGTTTTTCTTTTCTTTTGTTGCAATTGTATTTGTCCTCTTATACTGTGACTGTCGTCTATCTTTGGTGTACCATTCACTAAAAATTCCCGGAGCTTATATTTTGTTTTAATTTAAATTAAAACCAGAATACTGCATAATTTGGAATATAAAATTACATTTCACCTAAGCTTTTTGAATGTAAAAAATTTACTATAGAGGAAGCAATTGCCAAAATGATTTTATTACGAATCAAAGTTTGTACCATTAAAATGATTTTTCCAGTTAGATTTTAGTAGGATTTGAATTGATTTAGAGTAAACCCTAAGGATGGAACTCATTAAATATGGGTAGAGGTGGAAATGGACTGAGTTAAAACCTATTTAAAAGCTTGCTTTATGGTAAGATTTATTATAAAAAAAAACACTAAATAGATAAAAAAAAAATTCTCAACAAATATTAAGAGAATGCAACAAAAAGACAGGGAAAATAAATCAGGTCTTAATAAGTATTAAGAAAAGAGAACGTAAAAAATAAAATGAAAAATCAACTGTCATTAAAATTCTCAAATTACATATCCAAGTTTCATAGAAAACTTCCTAATCCCAACAAAAGGGTTTACCTAGACATAAAAAAAAATATCCTAGAGAGAGATAAAGAAAGATAAAATTCTATCAAGACATAAAGTGACATGAGCTTTACCAAAATCGTCCTTCTTGTGCTTGTAGAATTCTTAAAGGGAGAAAGAGGAAAAGTCTTAGATGGCAACTTCAAATTAGTGAAAGAGCGAAGATCTCCAACCCTTTTCCCCCCTTTTTATTTGTGAGCTAGATAAAACTCACTGTGGGAGAAGCTCATAATTCTTAAAAAGTTTTTTTGGGCTACCCTTTTTGTCTTCCTTTCTGATCCATTAGAGCTATGATCTCCCTTTAATTTGTTGAAAATAAAAATAAAAAGAACAAACTATACTAATTCTCCTCGAGGATTCTTCAGATATGACTTCTGCCAATAGGGTGTAATTTTTTTTTTAATTTACCATTTAGAGATAGATTTTAAATTAATATGCATTTAGGAATAAATTGTAACAAGGGTTATGACATCTAAATTGAAAGTTATAACATCTATTATCACTTTTTTTTAAGAATAATCACTACTACAAATGTAGGCTTTTACGACACCGATTCTACGACGGTTGTTCGAAACCCGTCGTCGTTTGCTAGCCGGTGGCAATTTTGTAAATAATGGAAAAATAAAGGAATAAACAAAGACGGTTATAAGAAGACCGTCGTCGTTTTGGACGCTTCAAAGACGGGTATATTAATAACCGTCTTTGTTCCTTTTTTACCAAATTTGAAATTTGAAATTGGGTTTTATCAACACACTCTCATCTTCACCTTTTTTGCTCCGGCCACATACAACCTCCACAACGAGGTGGCTCTGGTCATAAACCGCGTTTATTCACTCCGACACCGACGAAATAGAAGGTTTCCTATCACAAGGACGACCTTCATCCCCATGTTGACTTCGTTGGTCTCCGTTGAATCCGCAATCTTCTTTCTTTCTTCGATCCTTCCACATCTTTTGCTCCCTCAATCTCTTCTTTCTTTCTATTTTTTAATTTTTAAAATTTTTTTTATTTGCTTTCCATTTTGCATTTTCATCATTCTTCTGCTCCATTTTCAGATTTCATCTTTGCGCGTTGCGGAGATGCTGGCAAAGGTTGTTTTGCTTTGGTTTTGTTGTGTTAGGTTTTTTCTTTGTTCTTGATTTTAGCTGCTGTTTGAGACTGATAACTTTGGTTGGTTTCTTTCTTTGTTGAAAAAATCTAGGAGCACGACCAATTTGAACAAATGATCGCGAAGCTGATGAATGGATAGCTAGGGAGCACACCAAGGAAATTGCTAGCAGCAAGGTATTCAAGCTTTTCCAGGTGTCCATCTCACGGTTAAGCTCAGCTTCATAGCACAGGTATCAACCTCCATTTGCTTCTCCTAACCTCCATTTGCTTCACCTTTTACACGAGCAACCATAACCAAAGCTCATGCCACAAATGATGAAAGAAACTAAGAAAGATCTTGAGTAGCTAGCTTCCATTAATTTGTTTGACTTTGACCTCTTGGTTCATTGTCTTAGGCAATATGCTATGTCGTGGTAAGGCTGGTGTCGAAGAATTTGTACTGACGGATCAACCGGGTAGTGGCGGAACTCTTGTGGCTGGAGCTTGTATGGCTTATTGATTGGTGGGCAGGAGTTAAGGTGTTTAACTAGGACCCAACTTTTCTCTCATTTTGTTTTCGTTCCGTTTGGATAAACTTCTCGATCAACACTCATAGGAGAGAAAAATACAAGATAAAATGAATTAAGTTTCTCCCGTAAGTTAAAATTACCTTTTGCATAACCTAATTTATAGAAGCGCTCTCATTTATCTTCTTCGTAATTGATTTTAACTTCTCTATAAGCTAATTTTGACTTATGGGAGATGTTTAATTCATTTTACCTTATTATTTTCTTTTCTCGGGTATAAGTGCTTATTGAGAAGATTTATCCAGGTGTTTATTGTTGTCTTCAAATTTAGTTAGTTATCCACCAGTGCGTAGTTTGTTTTGCAACTTGCTTGCTCTATGTGGTATTCTAGAGATACGGAATTGGTTTTTTTACATTATTCTCATAGTGCATCTCTTCCCTCTCCTTGGATGGGTGGTGTTGTAAAATCAAACCTGGGCAATCTGGCTACCTTGTGCATGTGTGACTTGCAATGAACGATATGTTATGTATGGGCTTTACAATGTTGCATAATTAGTCCCAATATTTCAGTGGGAAATAAAACTGCATTCATTATTTTTACTTTGCAGTACTAAAAGTGAATCAAATTTCAGAATTAGGGCCACATTGTTTGTGCCTTTACTACCTTTCAATTGAAATGTTTTATATTTATGAAAAAAAATAACGAAGACCTCAAATATAGTTGTTTTAGTGTGTTTCTACAAAGCTAAAAATAGTAGCTTCTGAAGAAAAAGGTTCTGAAAAAAAAGCATATCTTAGAGTCACTTGTTTTTAAGCTCAAACATAAAATGTTTGACTTGAATAGACTTCCAACTCAATCAAGCTACTCTAGCAGGTTTTTATTTTATATTAGCAATCTAATTGATCAAAGTTAGAAATTTTGAAGTTTTTGGGTATAATTGCCTATTTGGTTAATTCTTAGGTTTCTCTTGGGCTTGGAATGATTGTTATAGAATGTTTAGTTCATTTAATCATCAGTGGTTCTGTGCATTGAAACTCTAGGATCTTTTAAATTTTGGCTGAAAAGGTAGAGGGAAGATCCTATGGTGACATGATACTATATAGCTCTTTAATTCATATGATTGGTGAGGATTGGGAGGATTTGCTATCTTCCTTATTACTGTTCCAATACCCCCATCCCCTTTTCTTGATCAAAGAGCTCCTTTTGAAATCAGTTACTTTTAAAAGGATGCTAATGAGTTAGTTGGTTGGTTGATTGCTACCATGACACATGGAATTTGAGAAATATATTCTCTTGAGATCAGTTGTTTAGTACTTTCAGAAAGCACGATGTTATCAAAGAAAGAAAATTGGTTATTTGAAAATCATGATTTTTTAACTGTAATTTAATGGTTTATTCTGTTGCACTTTGTATAGTTTATTCTTACATTTGGAACTTCCTGGCTCTAGGTCCAAATATTCACAGATCATGAAACCTTTCGTTTAATGGGTAAGTCTTTTGTTAGCCTATGATTTAGCACTAAGCACTTTACTCCCTCCATTCTTTCTTCATGTGTTGTGCTTGTATTCTTATCTTCTAGAAAGGAAAAGGGGGAGGTTCTTGGGACAACATTTGCGTAAATATAATAATTTGGTTCTGTTTTGTATTATCAGGTAAAGAGCATGCACTTGTGATAAGCAATCACAGAAGTGATATTGATTGGCTTGTTGGATGGGTTTCAGCTCAGGTGATGATTGTCTTAGTTGGTCTGATCTTTTCCACATCTTCAATGAAAGCAAATTTCCACATCTTGCCGTATATTTGCTATTATTGGATAGACTTATTTTCTTTTCTACTTTTCCTATTTCCCTTTTTATGGGTAGTTTCCCTATTTCCTTTAATAGGTTTGTCCTTTTAGCCTACAAAAAGGAAATGGAGCTTGTATTGCAAACACACAAAAATATATTTCAGTTATTTTTCTTTCAAGTTGGTATCAAAGCTTCTGATCTCGGGGACTCTGTTTCCGATGCCACTGCTCAGTCCATCGTGGCCACTGCCTAAACCCTAAAACAGAAATATATTCTGTTCTTTTTCTTTCATATCTTATCATGAGTTGAACATCACAAGTATAATTTTCTACTTATAATCCCAATTATTTTACCTTCAAATTAGGATAGATGCTAAGTTCTACATTTGCAGGTCATTGGCTGGTCAATGTGGTTTTCTGAGTTCCTTTTTCTAGAGAGAAGTTGGACCAAGGATGAAAGCACATTATAGGTATGACATGCTAAAATATATTTTCTCTTGTGTTTGTCAAACTGATGTCTTTTTTCTTGCTTATGCAGCAATACATTCAATGGCTATAAATTTTCTCTCTCGGTGCATTTGCTGTTTCATTTCATTTGGGAATCTCATTTGAATGTTTTGTTATCATATCTGCAGTCAGGCATCCAGCGACTGAGTGATTTCCCTCTACCCTTTTGGTTGGCTCTCTTTGTAGAAGGAACACGCTTTACACAGGCCAAACTATTAGCTGCTTAGGAATATGCAACTTCCACTGGATTGTCTGTTCCTAGAAAAGTTTTGATTCAAAGAACTAAGGTGAAATATAATTTTTTCTGCCTTCTTTACCTTGCTTTTCCTTCCATGGATTGGAAGCTACACTGTATTAATCATTCTAATCTAGGTATTAGTCTTAATTATTCTGTAAAAAGGCTTGCAAATCTTAGAAGTACCGCTGATGAAATTATATTACACTTCGACTTCTTGTAATAGGTTATCACTCTAGCTGGTATGGGTATGTAAAAAGGTTAATTCAAATTGGTCACTCTAGGTTCATGTGGACATGATCAATTGATTTGAGAAATGTTTTGAGGACTATACAGAAATTGACCAAGAGATGTAGTCAAAGACAAGATGTCTAAATTCGATAGATTTTTACCTATAAGAATTAGAATGGCATATGAGCTCCTCTTAGTTTTTTAAATTTAATTAGTGTTTCTGTTTGAGCTCTGAACATCTTGTATGATTGGTTGCTGTGTCTTTTGGTCTCCTGTAGATTATGGCTAACAAAATTGGAAGAAGGACAATTTGTGATGTTGGACAGGATAAGGGTTATGGTTTTATTGGCTCAAGGTTAGATTTTTTCGGGTTGCTTTCTAGGTAGGTGCTTTGAACCAGGGACAGAACCAGAAAAAATTGTTATGGAGGGGGAAAATTTAGCATATAAAATTTAGTCTAATGAAAAATAAAATATCATATGCCTAATGATTAAACTAACTTATCCTAATCCTAACCAAATAACCCCTATCCTTCAACAATTATAGTTATTTTGACCTATTTTCCTACACATTGGGCACAGTTGTGGTTTTCCTGGTGTTGGATTTTTTTTTCACTCAACAAATAGCACATTTGTGATTTGATTGACTTTCCCTTTTTTAAACTCAATAGTTCCTATGCTTTCAGTAAGTTTATTGTGTTACACTATTCTCTGATTAAGTAATTTGTCAACGGTGAAAGTAACTTCTGAAATTAACACTTATTGGATTAGAAATTGGAATTTCAGATAGGTTGAAAGGAATGATTTCCTTGGTCAGTGCATCCCTTTATTTGTGCTTAATATTTAGTACTAGTTTATTTGGTTGATTTTGACACTTGTATAGTGGTATTAATACTCTATAACTGCTTTGGGCAAATGGAGGCCATGAAAAGCACATCAAGACAAGGACTCTAGGGTTAAAAGGGTCTAGGTTAAGTTAGAATTTGAGAGGGTTAGTACTTAGTAGGGGATTGGGACCCAATTGGGCCAATTCTATTAATAACAGAGTAACTAGTATTTGGTAAGAAAAGTAGATTGGGGATTTAATTAAAGTCAGTTGAGAGTGGTGAGAAGGAGATTGGTAGGAAGAGAACGAGGTCTCTTGAATTCCAGGGAGTTAAGAGATAGGGAGAGAGTTCCCACTGTATCATTCTGAATTATTGGTTTTCTATCAAACTGGTACTGATCAAAGTGGTTTATGCTATAAGATTTGTTTTTTATTCTATCTCGATCTCGTTCTATCAGAAGAATTTGGAATCTGTTTCTTGTTTTTTGATTTCTATGTTAAGCCACAGCATTTCTAGGCACTGTTGTTGCTTGAGGAAAATAAGAGTTAAGAGATGTGACTTGGTACTCTCTGGGCATGAGTTTGAAAAACACTAGTTCTTTTAAAGATCTTTAGTTTTCTATTCAGATACTTGAGTGCTGGATGATTTTAAATGTCTCTTTCATGTTTGGCTTTTGGAATATTTGAGGTTTTCTATTTTGTTGATGCTGAAGGGATTGGATGGCTCTATCTATTATGTTAATTTTATGCTTTAATTTGATTGACTTCATGAAGAGGATCTGTAATATTTCCTTCCACAGGTGCGTGTTCATATCAAGAGGCATTTAATGAAGGAATTGCCAGAAACAGATGAGGCTTGTGGCTCAACGGTGTCGAGATATATGTGGCCAAGGTGCATATTGAAAGAACTTTTTTACTGTTCTATTATTATCTCTATTTTTTTTCATCACATGATCCACATATTGGTAAATTTTACCCATAGAATATAAGTCTCTTGGCCTAGTAATTTTTTAGAAACTAGAAACTATAGGACATGGATATATCACACTGTCATAGGGATATAACATTTTAAAATCATAGAACATGCTACGGTTATAATATTTCTATATTTAGATTAGCTTTTTGGTATGTGATTTTACTTCACTATTGGCTGATGTGCAGAAATGTAAAAATAAACTATTGGCTTAATTATGTATGTAGTATGCAAGCATTGCATGTGGACCATCCAATTCCTGCATCATAGTGGGAGCTTTATAGAAATTGAAGAATCTGTCTACTTGCACAAAATCAATAGTAGAATCTGTCTGCTGCTGAGATAGTCCTAGCTTCTTGTTCGTTGTTATTGATTATATACATGTTTAAGTGAATTTTTTTAAGCATAGCATCATTATACTTATATATTTACATTTTGATAGAATTTGTCTTTAACTTTAAATATATATCATAGAATTTCAAAACAAATGTGTACCTAAAATTGTTTTGATTTATTTTGATTTATTTTTTTTCAAAATAAAATACAAACGAAGACGGTTATTTGGAAAAACCGTCATCGTTAGTCCACATACGAAGACGGGTTTTTCCAAATAACCGTCTTTGTTTGTATTTTATTTTGATTTATTTTTTTTAAAAATAAAATACAAACGAAGACGGTTATTTGGAAAAACCGTCATCGTTAGTCCACATACGAAGACGGGTTTTT
>CM023957.1:12549089-12585238 GCA_013407115.1 Glycine latifolia | reverse complement strand
AAAAAAAAAATCAAAATAAATTACCAACGACGACGGTTATTTGGAACCGTCGTCGAAAGTCCCCCACTATCAACGACACCCATATCAACGACATTGCAACAACCGTCGTCGTATGCCCTAAATAACCGTCGTCGTAGGCGTTATTTGTAGCAGTGAATATTGAAGTCGTAAAATTAAAACGATATCATTTTTTTAATACAACTTTAAAGCTATAATAATTTTTTACTACTTTAAAGTCGCAACAGTATTTTTCGAATTTAAAGTTGTAATAATTTTTTTACGACTTTAAAGTCATAAAGTAAATTTTTTTTTATAAAATCATAAATAATTTTTTATTTTAATTATTTAAAGAATTAATGTATGTTTTATTTAATATTTTTTGATATAGTTTTATTTAATATGTTATATATATTTTTATATGATTTTGTTTAATATTTTTTATATTTTGTATATTATTTTATTTAATATTTTTTATATGATTTTTTTAATATTTTTATATTTAATATATTTTTATAATTTTTTACTATTGTTATGGATTATTTTCAACAATAATAAAAAATATAGAAAATATTAAATAAAAAATAAAACATACATTAATTCTTTAAATAATTAAAATAATTATTTATGATTTTATAAAAAAGTAATTACTTTACGACTTTAAAATAAAAAAAAATATTATTACGACTTTAATGTTGTAAAAAAACTAATTGTTATGATTTTAAAGTCGTATTTAAAAAAAAAGAATTGAAATTGTATAAAATTTTACGATTTCAATGTTTTTTTTATAAATAAAAGTTGTGGTGTTACGATTTTCTATTCAGAAGTCATAATTCCTGTTATAACTTACCCTTAAATGGATATTAATTTAAAATTTATTCCAAAATGTAAATTTTTTTTAAAAAATTATATCCTATTGATAGAAGTGCCTCCCAATATCCCTCTTTTTGTTATCCTTACACTAACTCTCTTATTTCATTATACATTTTACTAAAGCCCTTACCCGATTATTTGAACAATATTACACTCTGTAATCCTATAAAGGGGGATTGCTATAAATACAAAAAAAAAAAAAAAGGTAATGTGCAATCTCAAGAAACTTATTTTATAGAGAGCAAAACTAAAATTATTTATTTTATAAGGAACAAAATCAAAATTTTATCATTGATGGGACTGGCCAAAAAGAACATTTTAAAATTTAAAGGAATGAAAAAATATAATTTTTACAAAAATAAAATTTACTCATTTTATAAAAATTAAAAATATATTTAAGCCTTCATCTAAATTAAATTGTGACAATGGCTAATTAAAATTAACAACTAATAAAACTTGTTAAAACATGAATGAAAAAATAAAAATAAGTAGAAACCTTTATTAGCGTAAATATTGATCGAGCTTACCTTTAATAAATATAAACTATTTTATACTTTTTTTATAAAAGATAAAAAATCAGAATTTCGTATTGAATGATTAAAATAAAAAGTTATGTTAAATATAAATATTGCATGTTTAGTTTAATTTATTTTTTTTAGTTTTCTAAGAGATTTGAAATAAATAAATATATTTTTCTGAAAAATTTACTCTCAAGCGTGCCCTAAAATTTTAATTCAACTAAAAATTAAATGATGACGTGGTTTAGTTTTAATAAATTTAAATTGTCTAATGATGCGATTCAGACATAACTTAAACCTTAGTTTAATCCTTTATAGTTAGAAAGAGTGCACGAACAAGTAGAAAACATTAATAAACTATTTTAAACTTAAACCTAAACTTACAGTCTCAAGCAGTGCGTGGGAAGCTGCTAAACCCACCACGCGTTGACGTATGTTGGTTGGATGTGGATAATGAATCTACATGGATGTGTCTCCATCTCTGGATTTGAGCAGGGTCCCACTAATGGAGGCTTTTTGACCCTATAATTATAATTTGTTGAAATTAATTTAATATAGTGTAGATTGTAAAGTATTTCTTTTTGATGAATTAACGGTTGTTTTAGTTCCTAAATTTGGAAGAGTGTTTTTTTAATCGTTGAAATTTAAAAATTACCTCCTGTTTTTAATGACGTCGCAACCAGCAAAGTATGTATCAAATTTAATTTAAAAAGTATGCACTTTTTTACGTTGTTTTTTATATCATCAACACTCCTATATATGATCGATGTTAACGAGTAGCTACCCCCATAATCCTTGTGTTTGATCTTGGTCCAGTGTGGTGACCACGCATAGTTAATTGACATCAATGTTCCTTAGTGAACAGTATCTCCATACTGAAGCATAAATAAATAGGTTATGTGTGCTCATAAATTGTCGTGATTAGGTTGGTAGGAGAAGTGCATGTGACCAAAATCAAGTAGCCATCCGTTCATTCGTTGTATCAAACATTATTGAGGATAAATGAAATCATAACAAATCGTAATTTCCGAGGGGCATGTGGAGTCGGCAACACCACCCATTTGCTGCACGTGGATTTTGGAAACATGCATTATGTTAACCTTTCTAGGTAGGGCATGCATATCAATCAGAGTACATTAATTCTAATGCAAGCGTAAAGATCTGGTTCAGGTCTTGTCTGCTTAATTTCTTAATTTCGTCTTATTTTCAATAATGAAACATGAAACATTATCGCTGACAAAAAAAAAAGAAACATTATTGGATGGGATAGGTGAGGCCAAAACAATACCAATCACAACCCTCAAAGAACAAAAAAAAAGAAGAGAGAAAATTTTGAACCAAGTTATATTAAGTAGCCAATGGGGACTGATAACATTATCATCATTCACATGTGGCCTAAAAATGACAAGAAAATATTTGCTAAACAGAAAAGCCACGGCAATGTGTGTTCGCATTTGGTAGTTGCATTATTGTATCATTTGTATGTAGAGAAATGTGATAGGTGCAAAATGTAAGGACCATCCGACTCAATCTGACTCAGCAATGAGTGACACTTGTCATCGAATCACTAATTAGAATCATATTAAGGAAACTGATTGCCGAATGTGGAAATATGTTTGAATTGAGCTAGATATGAAGGGTTTTTTTTTTACTGTTGTATATGAATCGGTCAAGCATATAAAGAAAAGTTTATATTGGATCACTAAATTGTGTTTGTTCTTGATTTTTTTCTTGATTGATAATAAATATATTTTTTTAGTTCTTTAACCAATATTCTAAAAAAATTGATTAACAAAATCTTATTTTCATTACTAAAAGTTTAGATGAGTTTGATCTGATTATATCACTTAAAAAAGTGATTTACAAATTTATGTTAGAGATTGTAAGTATATATAATATGAATATCTTCTTCCTAACACAATATCTCTAAAGTCCAACCAAGATTATATCTTTGAATAACTTAGTCAAGAAACACAAGTCATACACTTGTGTCAATTATTATATATTCCTTTTGTACTTAATTATAAAATGATTTCAACTAATTCACATTATTTAAGAAAAATAATTAGTTTAGTTAATTACATTAAGTATATCAATTATTTATACTATTATTCTAAAATTATTTTTTTATCTATTTAATTATTTTTCATTAATGTTTGAAAAAAAATAATAAAATAAAAATATATAAGAAAAAAAATAATTAATACATTTATTTTTTAAAAAATATTTTATAATTAATACTCAGAGAATCCAGATCTCACTAATAAAATATTCTTGTGGCAAAGAAGGCAAACCGACAATGACCAATTTAACGAGGACGATTGACGTCTTCTTTAAAATTCAAATTGTAGAAAGTTTAAAACATGAATTCAATTATAATACACTCACTGCATAAGATTCAGTTTCATATTATTATGATATATTTACTTTTTAAAGAATAATTTAAATTTAAATAAATCTTATAATTTTTTAAAAATATTTTATAATTAAATATAAAATGAGGATGAAATTATAATATACGAATTAATTATTGGTCATTCTTATATATTGTTCGGTGAAAATGATGCAAATTATTAGTAACGCCGAAACATCACCTCACCGTAGGCGGCTCAATCGCTCAATTGTAATAATGCAAAGAAAATTGTTAACGTCTTTTTTAGGAGATTAACGTTACAGTACTGCAGAATAAAGAAATGAGAATAAAATTATTGAATAAAAACGATTATTATACAAAAAATAATAGTTATTTACTTATTCACCAATTTTTTGAACAGTTATGTATTAACATAATTATAATACTTTTAATAAAATATGTAAATACTTCTTAATTAATATGGTAATTGGGAATCAAACTCGAGAAAACTACGCCTTAATGCAAATTATTACAACCACTCACCTACCCCCAATAAGCTATTGCCAAATTCTTTTAAAAAGAAGCTATTGCCAAATTGAAACATGACTTAACTTTACTATAAATATATATTTGGAATATTTGTTACAATTTGTTTTTCCATAGGTATTTTTCTTAGAGATAATCAGTACTCTTTTATAGTGAAAAATAGAACTTTGATTTGACACATCCTAAAAGGCTAACTCCTTTTACTATACCTAAATCTGGTTTATTACAGAGATTATGATGAGGTTAAAATAAAAACATAAATTAAAAAATTGTATATGCATTAATTTTCCTAAAATTAGAAAAAATGGATAAAAAATTTCTAATTCGTTCAATTCTTTGGTTATATTTCATTATCACCACTGTTATTACATGAGTTCCTATAATTTTCGTTTTTTTTACTGATAAAAAAATCTTTCTTTGTTTTCGGCTTTTATACCAATTTTAATGGTTGGAAGAAATTGAGTGGGACCAAAGGGGCTATGGCTTGTCATGAGAAATACTTAAAGGGCTATTATTAACTGTACTACAGTGCTAGCGACCCTTACGTTACATATACGGAACTTTGTGAGTTTTTTTTTTTTTTCTTTTTCTCTTTAAACTTTGTGAGGTTTATAGCTGCGACATTACTTAGAAAAAGTGTAGCAGCAATTTTTTATAACTGTTAAATAATATTTTTAAGGACTAAATTTAGTTTTCAAAACTTTAACTGTTCAAAATTTTGATTAAGAACTAAAAGAAGAAATTTGAAAGAGTTTAGGGAAAAAATAGTAAATTTTAAATAAAATAAATTTGATTTTAGTAAATATGGATAAAATCTCTAGTGGGAGAAATGAGCAAGATTCAAAATAAGTTAAATCAAATCACTTGTTTTCTTTAATAGTTTTTTTGGTACAATTTCTTTAATTATTTTAAAAGCACTAAATAAAAAATTATTAATTAAATTATTATTTTTTAAATAAATTTTTTTAAATACTATAATTTTGTTTTTTATTTTTCATTTAAAAAAATCTTCTTTTAATCAAATCAATTTTTTTATCTATATTTTTGTTAATTTTCTTATATTTAAAAATATCACTACTCAGTTTAAAAAAAATATAACTACTCTTTTTTTTTTTTTCGATAACACTCATTAGTGTTTTCTAATGACTTTTGTTCTGGCATATTACATGGTCTGACAAAGGTTCAATGGGTTCTCCATATTGTATCTAAAAATAAAGATAAATAAGTTTACTAAAATTTCATGCTTAGCTACCTTAGTTGGAAAATATCTTTAAGAATAATATTTATTAAATAATTAATTATAAACAATATCTGTAATGAGTATGTTTATATTTATTTAATATGTCCATGTTTATATAAAAGGAATTGTTCATAAAATTTTACAGGTATAGATATTATACTAGTTATCCTTACCTATCTATATAATACATTTATTCTATTCCATAATTAAATTTAGAAAATTAAATAAATATTTTTGTAATATGTTAAATTAAAAATAAATTATTTTTTAATTTTAATTGTATTATATACCATACTTTTAATAATTTATTATTATTTTTCATCATTAATATTAATAATATACTTCTTCCATTCTGTATATAAAACTCAATTATCTAATTTATCAATATTAAAAATGATTAATTTTATTAATAACTATAAATTTATCTTAAATTTATAACTTTTTTTCATAATTATCATTGTGATTAATATTTTTTTCTTTTAATTGTTTGTGAATACATTTTTTTCTTATTTTAATGAGGGATATTTTTTATATGAAAATAATTAATGCAAAACATTATAAATTCAGTCTTATAGAAAAAAATAAACATCATTTTAAACTTGAAACTTATAAATAAGAATAATAATTATATTTTATATTAAATACATAGCTGGAAGACCATGGTTAAGTTACTAAAAGAACAATGACTTTTGAATATATTTTAATTTTTCAATTACCTAATCAACACTCTTCATTTTTTTATATTTTTTCCTATTATATCAAATGAAATATAATATTTATACTTACGTTTCTCCTTTTTTTTTTTATCTCTTTCTTACTATGTGTCAAACAGTACTTTAGAGTGTCTAATTTTTTTTTATTGTCAATAAAAATATAAGTAAATTCTTTAAAATGTCAAAAACCTATTATTATCAATATAGGTATATATATATGTAAATCATTAACATACAAGAATACAAATGTTAATTTTTTTACAGGAACAGTATTAAAATTATTACTACCTAAATATGAATCCAAATGCAGAATGTTTTTAAAACACAGGTACCAAATCGAAATGTAGAAATAAAATAACCTTTTGGCCTAATTGATAAAGACAAGACTTATATTTCAGAAAAATATGAGTTTGAATCTTATTACTAATGTGAAAATTTTGTTACTTAAATTATAAATATTCAGTTAATCTTGAAACATATTCTAATCTAACTAAATCCTTCCGGATCAAAGTCACATAAATTTTTAATAATAAAAAATAATAACGTTTTCCAAATTTGCCGGATTTTACCATCCTTACACATGAACAACAAACAACAAACAAGAGAGTGAGGAATCATTGCATTTGAAAACTGTAGGGCCATGAACCCCCCAATTATGCATGTGTTGTCCCAGATAGATGCCTGAGTTCTGAACTCTGAACCTCCACACCGGGTCCCATCTCATCCACCTCATCCACTCCTCAGAATCAATGCTTCGTAATACTTTTCAATTTTCATGATTTCTCCAGACACTAGGATCTGGATCCTATAAAATGTGCCTATGTGAGCCATAGCATCTCACATTGTCCCATTCACTTCACAACTCACACACTTTCAAGTTTCAACCCAATCCAATCCTCGCTCACATGCATGCTGTCTCTGCCAAAGTTGGGGCCAAGTCATAACTACATTTCCATTGTTACCATTCTTTCTTTCCATCCCAACCACTTATTAAGCCTCTGATCCAATTTCTTTCTCTCACACAAACACTCTCTCTCACCAATCACCATGGATCATCGCAAACCATTGTTACCCACTTCCTCTGACGATGCTCCAAATCCACGCACTCGGAAGGACCTTGTTCTAATGATTTGCGGTTTGTTTTTGCTCTCTTCCCTTGTTGCCTTTGGAGGGTACAGGGCCTCCAACGCGCCACATGCTGACGTGTCATCGCCAGCATCGAACGATGAACAACGTAGTCCCAGATCGGTGCCTTCTTCGAAATGGTACCCGGTTTCGCGGGGTGTTTCTTCTGGGGTGTCGGAGAAGTCATCAAGCATGTTGTTTGCGATTAAAGATGGAGCTTCGGAAGCATTTCCTTGGGACAATAGCATGCTGTCGTGGCAGAGAACTGCTTTTCATTTCCAACCAGAGAAAAACTGGATGAACGGTAATTTTATTTATTTATTTATTAATTGATCTGCTCCCAAATGACCACAAAATATTCACAACCAAAGGTTTTAAATATCGGTCTATGTTGACCTAAATCACCATGGCGGACTGTCTTTTAAAACCTTTTGCTCACAACTACATCTTTGCCAATTTTTATTCATTATGTTATTAGCTCTTTCTCCTAGATTGAAAAACATGATTACATATCACTTAGAAATTAGTAAGATCACATGATTCGAAAGACTACAATAATTTTTCTTTCTTTGTTTAGAATGACACAGTTGAAATTAACTGCCAATATAACCTCCATTTTGTTGTTTGATTGCTTTGTGTATGAATAATTTTCTGCGGCGGTGAGAATGGGATTTAAGAAACGATTGTCACAGTTTTGTGGTTTCTGAAGTATAACTATATGGATTAGGATTTCGTTGGTGTCTCTACTTGGAAAAGGATCCTATAGTGAACAAAAAGGAAAAGGGTAATGAAAAGTGATAGAGACAATTATCAACGTTTAGCCAATAAAAAAATGTTTATTTTTTTTAAAACGAGTTTTTTATGGGGTCAAACCCCGTCTTGTCAGAATGATTTGTTTTAATTAAAATAATAAAATAAAAGTTTGTGATTACCTCTGAATGTTTTGACGAGTGGTGCAGTACTGCCGATACCAATTCTCTTTTATCTCAAGCTAATTTTTTCCCTCTTTTTTTTTTTGGTTGGATTGCTGTGGCTTGGACTGATTGGGGAACCTGGTTTGCTCTGCTTCAGATCCTAACGGTAAGGGCACTTCTACCTTGCTTAAAGTTTGCATAACCCTGGTTTTATTTATTGCTAATATTCTTCTAATTTTCCTAATTTCGGATTGAATTGTCTCTTTTCATTGTAATAAATAATAAATAGCATCCGAGTTAAAGCTGAGCTGGGTCTAGGCAGTTCAATTTGATTTTGACACCCTGAAATTTTGGTTTAGCAGTATAAAGTATCAGAAATTAAGTCAGCCTCAGAAAATTATATCTAGAAGCAATTAACTTTTCCAACAATATTGGAAAATGGCATATTATCAAAGTTTAAAAAGGGACCCACGTATGATTGAATATTTTAAATGAAATAAGATGACATAAGATACAGGAAAAAGAAATGAAATAAAAGTAAATAACTATTTTGTTAAAATATTTTTATAATAGAATAAATAAATAAAACGTATTTTCTTTCGCACCTTTAATTTTAGGAGAAGAAAAAGGACAGTTAATGGAATAAAATAGAATTCATCCTATTAAATTTAGTTTCATTTCTTTTCATTTTAATTATTTAAACAAAAGAATCTAGTTTCATTTTATTTCACTTCATTTTATATCTTCCTATACCAACACTAGCTTTAGCATATATATATAGTAGTAGAGAGTTTGAGTAATATACATGAAATTATAAATTATAACTAATTTTAATGTCACCCTTGTGCAAGAAATCTTTTTCTAGTCATCCTTTCATTTTAGATAATTTAAACAAAAAATTTCTAATTTAACTTTATATAATCTCTTTCCATCAATCCAAACATAACTATGAACTTCTCTTATTCAATTATATAATAAGTAATAGTTTGGATCCACAACAATTAGTGAGAATTGAGAACCTTCTTGACATGGTTGCTACAATTTATGCATTCATTTCAGGTCCTATGTACTACAAGGGATGGTATCACTTCTTCTACCAATACAACCCGAACGGTGCAGTTTGGGGTGACATAGTTTGGGGACACGCAGTGTCAAGGGACATGATCCACTGGTTTCACCTTCCACTAGCAATGGTGGCTGATCAATGGTATGACATGCAAGGTGTGTGGACAGGCTCAGCCACAATCTTACCAAACGGTGAAATCATCATGTTATACACAGGTTCTACCAACGAGTCAGTGCAGGTTCAAAACCTTGCATACCCTGCAGACCCCTCTGACCCTCTCCTTGTGAATTGGATCAAATACCCTGGAAACCCCGTTTTGGTGCCACCACCAGGCATTGGTGCTAAGGACTTTCGCGATCCAACAACCGCGTGGCTCACCTCCGAAGGGAAGTGGCGAATCACCATAGGATCCAAGCTCAACAAGACAGGCATTGCATTGGTTTATGACACTGAGAACTTCAAGAGCTATGAGCTCAAGGAGGGTTTGCTTCGCGCTGTCGATGGCACCGGCATGTGGGAGTGTGTGGACTTCTTCCCTGTGTCCAAGAAGAATGAGAAAGGATTGGATACATCTGTTAATGGGGATGAGGTGAAGCATGTGATGAAGGTGAGCCTGGATGATGATAGACATGATTACTATGCAATTGGGACTTATGATGAGAAGAGTGTCTTGTTCACACCAGATGATGCTAAGAATGATGTTGGTGTTGGATTGAGGTATGACTATGGGATATTCTATGCATCCAAGACGTTTTATGATCAGAATAAGGAGAGGAGACTTTTGTGGGGTTGGATTGGAGAGTCTGACAGTGAATATTCTGATGTGGCCAAAGGTTGGGCTTCAGTTCAGGTATATTTATATATAATACAAGAGTTTAATTTCTATACACAAGTTTGTTTAAAAAAATTTATATTGTTAATCAATTAGAAATTATGACATATATGACTTTTAAGATAATTATGGTAAGGTCAATAATTTACATCATAATTTATCATTGAATGACAATTCTAATAAACTTCCTTTTCTTTTATTTTTAATGTGTAAATGTGTTTTCTAACTCTATTGTTAGTAAGTAACATAGTTGTTAAATTTTGATTGTACAGAGTATTCCTAGAACTGTGGAGCTTGATAGGAAGACTGGCAGCAACTTGCTTCAGTGGCCTGTTGCTGAGGTGGAGAGTTTGAGATTGAGAAGTAATGAATTCAAAAATTTGAAGGCTAAACCAGGGTCAGTGGTGTCAATAGATATTGAAACAGCCACACAGGTTTGTGTTCATGATATCAAGTTTCCAATGTTGTAGACATTTAGCTAGACATGAATAAAAATGTGAAGTTAAATTACATGACATTTTATCTACCAATGCAACAGTTGGACATTGTTGCCGAGTTTGAGATAGACAAGGAAACCCTTGAGAAAACACCTGAATCCAACGAGGAGTACACGTGTGGCAACAGTGGTGGATCTAAACAACGTGGTGCCTTAGGACCTTTTGGTCTTTTGGTTTTGGCAGATGAGGGCCTTTTTGAGTATACTCCTCAGTATTTTTATGTCATTAAAGGGAGCAATGGAAATCTTAAGACTTCCTTTTGCGCTGATCAATCAAGGTATTGGACTATCTATTAATTTTGAACTTGAAAGTTATCCATATTTTTGGATCCAAAACACACTATATATTATACCCATTAAATTAATTAGACATACAATAATTTTGTGTTATGTTGTACCAAAATTCAATATTGAATTGTTGCATTGCTTTTTAAGGTCTTCTCAGGCAAATGATGTTCGCAAGCAAATCGTTGGTAGCGCTGTTCCAGTACTTAAAGATGAAAAGTTTTCCTTGCGGATACTGGTAATTAATTGAGCTGACCCTTTTAGTTTTCTTGCTCAAATAAGTTCATATTTATGCACATTAACCAGATTAATTAACTAATGAATCTTAATTATAATTTAGGTGGACCATTCTATTGTTGAAAGCTTTGCTCAAGGTGGAAGGACGGTTGTGACATCTCGGGTTTATCCAACAAAGGCAATCTATGGAGCTGCTAGGTTGTTCTTGTTCAACAATGCTACTGAGGCCACTGTGACAGGCTCACTCAATGTTTGGCAAATGAATTCTGCATTTATACGCCCATTCCACCCTGATCAGAAGAATTAAAAAATTTTAAATTGGAGATAAAAGACTTATAGTCACAAAGGATTGGAAAACATCTTGGGGTGGCAATTTGTACTCATCAATTGTAATTACCTTCCCATAAACCCACATAAAGTTATAGATTCTTGCTCAAAGCCCATTCCTTCATTTTTGGTCATTTATGTTTATGAGAATGTTTATTATAATTTTATCATATCATGTGTAATGATTCTTACAAGATAATCTGTTTCTCAGAGAAATATGATGCAAATGTTATCCGATTGTCTGGTAAAAATATTTTACGTTATTTGTTATATTATTATTTTTAGATGTATCTTGAAAGCAAGTTTAATAAAAATTGATTATTGTATTTTTTTTCTTCTAAATAACACTTTTAATCTTTTATCTTTTTATTTAGTTTCATTTGATAATTTATCTTTTAAATTAAGTTTAAGGTTCTTTTGTTAGTTTAGAATTAATGTTAGTAATTTTAACATAATAACGGTTGAAAATAGTCACAAAACAATACTTATGAGTCGGGACAGGTCTTTGCACAAGTAATAAAGTGGCAATTTCTATAATAATATTTAAAATATTTAAAAATTAGAAAAATTAAAAACTCCTTTGTGAAAAACGTAAAATTTCCGTGCTTGATTTGTCTTTTACAATTTTGTGAATCTAAAAATTGATTCGGGATTTTGTTACCCTTTTTGATTTGACCAACATAGTCGAAAATTAAATAACTTTGTTGAAGCATGTGTGAGAATAGAATATTTGAATGTTGTAGATTATACGAAATCCATTTTGTTTCAACCTATGTTCAAATATTTTTTTTTCACGTGTGATTCAGGTTGCTTCTACCATGCAAGTAACAACATTTAAAGTTTGTTTCATTCTGACTAAGAATGAAGAGAATGTGCATTATGTCAAGTTTGCATGTTGGAGAGAAATCCATTTTTGCAGCACAAGTTTAACTTGATCCACTCAATTCTTTCGATCTAGACATTCATTTGTTGTAAAATTTAAGAGGTTTTATTGGAACATATCAATGTAGAGCAACCCGCAATCAATTTTAAGATTGATGGAATCTTACAAGAAAAATTGGGTACTTTTTTTTTAATATTCATCGCAAAAGATTTTTTTAATTTTAAATATTTTAAGTATTATTGTGACCGCTAAAAAAACACCACTTTATTTAATTAGCGTGTGCAGAAGCACTTCCACATCAGTAGTTAATTAATTATAAATTATTTTTTATATTACTTTTAACAAGTTATATCTGAATGAGAAGTATTAAAATTACAATAAATTTAAAATATCATGAAATTTGAATTGCTCTGATTAAAAAATCTTTTATTTTCTAAATATTTTGTTTGGATAAATGAATTCAAACTTTCCAAGTGGAGATCTATGAAGGATAGATACCTACGAAAGAGAACATGACGAAAAGAGGAATTGTTACGGAGGAAGCTGATTTGGTATGCCCTCTGTGTAACCAACATCCCGAAACTGCATATCATTTATTCATAAATTGTGAGTTGGCTCAAAGAATATGGCAAGCATGTTATAGTTGGATTTCATCAAATTATGCTTTTGTTTTCCCCGATTCGTTACAAGGCCACTTCTGGGCACATTCGGGTATTGGAAGGACAAATAAGGAGCTTCATACTTGGAAAGTTATTTGGGCAGCTGTTATTTTTTGCATTTGGAAGAAGCGAAATGGTGTGATATTTAATATGGATTCTGTTGATTGTTTTGTCTTGGTGCAGGATGTTAAATTTCTGGTTTGGTCTTGGTTACGGTTCTGTCAGGAACATGCAACTATTCATTCGTTTTGGCTACATGTCCTGGTAATTCTTATGGTGGTTGGCTGGCAGATTCTGGGTTAGTTGATATTGCTAATTATAATATGTATTAACCCCGTTGATCCAGCTAAAGATTATTGTATTGACATTATATAGCCATATAGGTACCAGTTGAATGAATTTTTGCTGATTTTTTTTAAAAAGAAGTTGGGATAGGCAAATTCAATTTCCATCATACAAAATTTATTTTTAAATATGTATTTCAAAATTAAAATTTCAATACTAGTATTAAATTTTACCGAAAATAAATATTAGTCAATATGAATAACCAATTTTATTTGGATGATTTTATTTTTTTTAATTCAATGAAAGTAAAAATCAGAAAACTAAAGAAGATAAATGAGTTATTAACAAAGTATGGCAGTCTTGGTTTCTATGGTCACTATCTTATATATAAGGGACTAATGCGACATATACATAAAATTATTCAACAAAGCATCATTGTTTCTGGGCAACATATATAGTGTACCTTGAAATAAAGCATCCATGCACTTGATCTTTGAATTTGCTATATATATTTGCCCAGAGATAACACTTACAATAACAACGAGTTTTCTACATGTGATCACATGTGGAAAGAACATAGTTTGTTGGTTAGTTGTGCCTAAAAGTAGGGATTTGTGGAGTGAATCAATCAAAAGAAAAAAAGATAAGTTAGTAATTCCTAAGAGATTAATCAGTTTTGGCTATTTAAAAGAGAATACATCACTTTAACGGGGACACGACGGATCGAAAACAAGAAAAGAAGGCTCTGAACTCTGAAGGGAAAAATCCTCTGCCTCTTTGTCCGTGTAGATAGCTCAACTATACAATTGCTGGATACAGTGCTAAATACCATCAGCAGTAACACACCCCAAGGCATTACGAAACGTGTAGGAAGCACAAAAGAAAGACCTGCGTTCATAGGTTTTTTCATCTTTCTTTTCATCATTAATTTATGTTGTATATGCATGAAACATATATCTTGCTATTTCAATTCACTTTGAATTTGGTAATTTATACATACTTTCACGATACCTCAATGTTGAACTGCACTTTACATTTGTTTTTAATTATTACTATTGATCGATATTAATTTTTGGTATAAGTATTAATCGCACCCTACGATCTTGTTTCTTCCTCATGTCATTGTTTATCTTTTTTGCTTTTCTTCTTTTCTTTGTTTTCCTCTTTCAATATTTTACTGTACCTGTTTTTTTTTTTTTTCCATTTTGTGTTTCACTTAAAAAAATTAAAAGCATGAAAAATAATTAATTTTGATCATGCCATTAAACTAGCTACTTTGAATTCTGAACTTGTCTCTCTGTCTCTTCCCTGACTCTATAGATTGGGGTGATGGCTTTTAAGGGCGTTTCCATCTGGGGTTGTTCCAAAGCTCCTCCTCAATTGGGTGTTGGTGTTGCCAATTCTCTCTGATTGGGAATCTAAGATATGATTTTGACAAATGCCGCAAATGGGAATGCTGTTGTATAGACACTGATGATAAAGATGAGAATCTTCCAAGTAAGTTACTATATGATATCTCCCTCCCCACCACTTCTTTTATTCCAAATTCTTCTATTTTAACATGTATTATAGTAATATCGTGTGGTTAAGACTTAAGAGTACTTTATAAAAATTATAATTGAATACGTATCTTAAATATATCGTATCCTAATTTTTAAGAATTGATGTATTGCCATATCCGATGCTCGTATCATATCTATGCACCATAGGATGGCATCAATGGAGAATAGTTACGACTTTTTGAGTGCAGGCATGCACTGTATAGTTCTGGCTTCAGATATTACATTGATATTTGCTTCTTATATTTGCTTCTCATAGTTACGACTTTTTGAGTGCAGGCATGCACTGTATAATTTAGCACACTTTGATGTTTGAACCATGCACCCGTGTTAGCATACACATGTGTATGCATGCAGATAAAAAAAAATTCATAATATAATAGGTGCAATTTATGTTTTTTCAAAGGTGCGTGTGGCTTATCAGGTATGATGCTTAATAGTTTCTTTTCAAATTCATAGCATTGTCGCCTTTGCTAACTAGTCAATTGGCCAATACAGGGACTTCCAGGGGCATATAGTGAGGATGCAGCTTTGAAAGCGTACCCAAAATGTGAGACTCTGCCATTTGACAATTTTGAAGATGCATTTAAGGTTCCATTTCTTGTTTTTTATTATTAATTTCTTCTGTGTATGTGTGTGTATTTGATGCATTAACTTGTATAACTACTACAATGATATATATATTTTGCATTCTCTTCAGGCCGTGGAAGTATGGTCAGTGGATAAAGCTGTTCTACCCATTGAAAATTCTTTTACTGGAAGCATCCACCGTAATTATGACTTACTTCTTCGCCATAGGCTGCACATTGTTGGGGAGGTGAAGTTGCGTGTTAACCACTACCTTTTAGGATTGCCTAATGTGAGAATGGAGAAGACCATCGAAGTTGTTGTGAGTCTTAGTTCTTTTCTATTTTTTCCATTGTGATAAAGAGTGAATAAATATAAGAGAAATGTTAAAAACACATTTTCTGATATACTTTTGGACATATTTTTTTATCAGTTGGAATTTATTGAAAAAGATGAAATTTTATGAACCACAGGTTATATTTAATGACTCTCTCATCTGAGTTTTGTAGTTTTTAATTTTAATAGAAAGAGAATATATTTGAAAGAGTATGAGGGTGTCTTCCTAGCACTCTTTTAAATATAATGCATTATATTTCTTCTCATTTTGAACTAGTGGATGGGTATTATGCATGATTCTGCAGTAAGATAGCAGCAAGTTTACAATAGTATTGGATTACATCAATCATATTTACTGTTCTTCTATGTAATAATGGCTTGCCTCAACATGCCAGCTTTCAAGTCATGCTTACAGTGGATATTTCACAAAAAATATAAAACATGTTTGTTGTTGCTGGTGAAGTCAAGAGTTTAAGTCTAGGTAATTTATTGCGATTCTCATAGGATGATGATGTGAATGTTACTCGTTTCTTGGTATTTGCCAGAGAGTCTATAATTGCAGGAACTGACAGGCCCCATAAGGTATACAAATTTAGTTCTTTATATTTATGTTTAATTACAAATTTACCATCAAATGTTCATTATTTTACAAATTTTACTGTTAAAGTTTTATTTTTGCAAAAATTTGGTGATGAGTGATAAAATTTAGATGGTAAAATTTATAATATGAAGAAAATTGGATGATAAAATTTACAATTAAACTTTATATTTATCCTTTTATGAATTTGGTGATAAGTTCATGTCTTTTCTTTCATACTAGCATTGTTTTCAGCCTAGGAGGTGGTCCGGTGTAATGTTCAAAGCCTTGTCAGCTTTTGCTATGCGAGAGATTTCTCAAAGGTGTGTTATATTAATTGATGTTCGACTTTTGAAATTAAAACACACATTCATTAATGTTACTTCCTTCATGTAAATTCAAATAGAGAGTTGTCCACTTAAGCAGCCCCCGTTAAGGGTTGTAGATGATTCAGATGAAGGAAGTGCAATGTAAGTAATTTTGTTCCTTGTTCAAGATTTGTAACAATAAAATTTAGGAAGTAATTTTTCTAATTTAAATGCAAATTGTCCAATGGTTCATAGTTCATACTTTATCTTGTTAATATTTATGAATATAATGGGAGTATAGATGGAGTATACAACTAAAGGGCCAGAAGCTTGTTAAAATAAAAATGGGAGGGCATATGATATAGTTCATAATATGTTGAAATCCCTTTAGAAATTCACATTATTAGATTATCAAAGGTGTTTTTGGTAAACAATGTAATTCAACATGGATATATAATTTAATTGAACACTTATTCAATAAGAACTTAATTGTAAACCTCTTCTCCTAAAACTTATTTATATTCTTAAATAAAGTTATTCAATAAGTTGAAAAGAACTTTATTAAATAAGCTTGTCCATTAACTCTTCCAAGCACCCACTAATATAATATAGCTTTATTCTAATAAAAATATTTCCTAGGTCTTCTGATGTTTTAAGAAAAGAAAGAAGAAGAGAAAAAAAAGAGTTGAAAGTGTTGTGCGGAGGATAATTTAACTTTTATTGAATAACTCTTTAAATAGAGTTAAAGTCTAACTGAACAAATCAGATATCTCCTTATTAGGCATGACTAATAACATCCTAATCTTAAAAGAAACAGAACAAGCAACATATCAAATTTCAAATACTAAAACAGAAATAACAAACTCCTAAAATATAGATAAAATATCCCACTTTGTAGCTTTGGTAGGCATACTTTCAACAAATCTCCTCATCGCCTTAATAACGTCAAACACTTAGTTTAATTCTCAAAGCTTCAATTTCAGCATAATATTGTCCAAGAGCTGTCTGTAGATTTAAAAGTTCAGTATTCTTAGCATACTGAGAATCTATTGTGCTCATACAGTTTGTAAGCTTCCCGTTCAGGTAATCAATGATTTCCCTGTACTTTAGAATCTCATTGTCGTTCACCATCTTCAGTTTCTGCTGACTTGCAGTTGCCTATTTCAAAGTTTTTTCAAGATGTGTTATTTGAGCCCTCAGATAATTATTGCTATCACGGGGTTCTTCAATGATTTTGATATCCTCATCCACCATTTTTATTGCTTGAAACCTTGTTCTAAATCTGAGAATCATCATGTGATATTTGACTAGCCATCCTACTTGATTTGAGCGCAGCCTCAAGTTCATCCTTTTCCAACTTAAGAGTGGTGTTTTCCTTCTCTATAGTTTCAATTAGTCTTTTGAAGCTATTCACAGAATCACCTGCTTCTTCATCTTCTCGTCTAGTCAACTCCAATTGCAAACATTTTATTTCAGATATTTTCTCATTCAATTCATTGAATAATTTGCTCACCTCATTTTTTGTTTTATCTCTTTCCAACTTTAGCATTTTAAGCTCTTCCTCCATCATATTAAAAGCATAGCTTTTAGCTTTCATTTTCACCTTAAATATATCTCTTCCTTTTGTATCTTTGATCAAGCACCGTTTGTCTTCAAATATGACTTTAAAGCCTTTTTCAACAAGTTGCGCAACACTAAGCAAATTTTGATCTATGTTAGGCACATATAAGACATCAGAAACATGTTTCAAACTTGATAAGCTTTCTATAGCAATTGTCCCTTTTCCCTTGATTGAGATGAATCACCATTTCCAATTTTTACTTTGGAAACGATGGTGTTGTCAAGCTCAATAAACAACTTTTGGTCATTGGTCATATGGTTTGTGCAGTCGTTGTCTATTAACCATGAATCACTGGAACTATTGCTTGTTGCAAAGTATGTTGCAACAAAGAGTTGCTCATCTTGATCATCTGTGGACACCTTTGCCTCTTCTAGTTTAGACTTGCAGATCCGCTCTACATGTCCCATATTGCCACATTTTCTACACTCGACATCAGGCCTCCACCAACATTTTCTTTGAGGGTGATTTGTTTTTTTGTAGTGTGGATAAGGTGGGAAAGTCTTGTATTGCTACTTGTTGGAGCCTTCACCCCTCTCAGTCTTCCATTTGCTGTTATTCTTATCTTTGCCTCCTCTTGAATTTTGTGCTTTTATATGAAAAGCACCTTGTACCTCCACCTCTTGTCTCATTTTTCTTCTCTGTTCATGTGCCTGCAAAGCATTTAACAGTTCTGTCGAAGAAATTATTGACATATCATTTGAGTTCTCTAGAGACGCAATTGTGGCTTCAAACTTTTCAGGAATTGTAACTAGAATTTTTTGAACAATTCTAGAATCAAAAAAATCAGCACCAAGAAGTCTTATATTGTTGACTATACCAAGAAGCCTTTTGGAATATTCCTAAATTGTTTCGGATTTTTTCATCCTTTGCATCTCAAATTCTCGGATCAGATTCAACACTTGCATCCCTTTAACCTTCTCATTTCCATCGTACTGCTACTTCAAAAAATCCCAAATCTCGTGGGTTGTTTTCAATGCCATTATTTTGATGAGAATAATGAATGATACAACAGCAAACAAGGTTACTCTTGCTTTTGATTTTCTTTGCTTCCTCTCTTTGTGGTTTCTGATTTCAGCCATAATATGATTATCAGACAGGGTTGGAATTTCGTATTCTTGTTCAACAGCTTCCTAAAGGTCACTTGCATCAAGATAGGCTTCCATTCTAATAGCCCAAAGGTGATAATTTTGACTATCAAATACTAGAAGCACAATTGAAATGGATGAACCTTCTGAATTCATTATGAACAGGTTTTGTATGTGTTTGTGTTTGTGTTTAGGAATTGTGGTTGGGTTTGTCACTCAGTCTCACAGATCCCTCAGAATAGTAGCTCTGATACCAATTTGTTGTTTTAAGAAAAGAAAGAAAAAGAAGAAGAAAAGAGTTGATAATGTTGTGCTGAGGGTAATTTAACTTTTATTGAATAACTCTTTAAATATAGTTAAAGCCTAACTGAACAAATCAGATATCTCCTTATTTGTAGGCATGACTAATAACATCCTAATCTTAAAAGAAACAAAATCAGCAACATATCAAATTTCAAATACTAAAACAGAAATAACAAACTCCTAAAATCTAGATAAAATATCCCACTTTGTAACTTTTGTAGACATACTTTCAACATTTTTGATTAAAATCAGACTGGGTATAGTTTTACTTCATGACTATGATATTATGATTCTTGTATTTTGTATAGAAATGTATTGTGAAACTATGATTTTGGGCACAAAACGTTTTTGGTGGCATGTACTTTGACTACCCCTTCTTTGTTGATATTGAAGCTTCGTGCACAAAATGCTTTAGGACAATTGCGGTTTTACCCATTATCTATACAAGTCGAGTTTAATATTTTGTTCCTTGAGTCACGTGTTTTGTATTGATCGATAATGAATCTAATTACACAATATTGAGTTTAGAAACTAACCCAGGGATGGCAATTTTTGTAAAAAGTTTTTTTATTAGATGATAAAAAAAAAGAATAAAAGAAGTATGTTGTACTAACTAATTAGTTGTTCTGGAGTAATATCTTGGTATATCGATCCCTTGAGTCGAGATATCCTGTATTTACTGGTCCAACTGGACCAACAACTTTAGATCATCGCCATTGACAAGGGGGCAAGCGTGAGACGCTTGATCCCATGTGAGTCACACAAACTATGTGATCATAACTGTCTAACTAACTTTCTTGTCTAAGCTTGTGTATTTAAGAAGGTCTTGGGTATGAAATTGTCTCTGACACTCATTATCTACTCTCACCCAAATATTGACTTGATTGTTGGAGTGCTTACAAGTACTTTACCACCATCGTATCTGCCTCCTTCACTGTTCTTTGCCAATTTGCTTAGTCGCTAGTCTTTATATTTGAAGCAGATATCCACTGCTGAACTAGATTTGATCTAATTCCACCAAACATTATCAATTCACAACTAACAAAATTAAACATTGCTAGTAAATAGCTTAGGGTGAATTTGATAACAAATTGAAATCTCATTATGTTATGATATAAGGAGAATGGAGGGTTAATTAAGAGAAGAAAAATAGAAATCCTTTGTGAAGAAAAATAAGAGAAGTTTAATTAATAGATATAAATAAGAGAAGAAAAATAGATATAAATAAGAGAAGAAAAATAGGAGAGAGATAGATTGGTTATCATTGTAAATTGAGCATTAGCTCTTTGTGAAAAAGAAATCCTCTGTGAAGGAAAAATCTTTGGAGGAGAGTTTTCTCTCCTATTTTCTGTTCTTTTTTTACTATACAATAAAATTCTTTTTTTTTTTCATTTCAATTCTTGGTTCCTAATACATTCAACTTAAAAGCTTTAAATTTTTACAATCATGTTTAGTGCTTGAGAATGTGTGAAATCCAGTTCAACAAAGGCCAAAATGCTTATACATGACACGCACTTAGTCCCTTGAGCATGCTAATCAAGGTTCAAATTTTGATCATTTGTATAGCATATTGAAAAACAATTCAAATTTTAAATTTTTAGGATATTGTTTAAATTTAAAAGGATATTATTTTATCTTTGGGATGTTCGGATTAGGAAATAAGATATGTACAAAACAAAATGTATGTACCAAAAAAAGTAGGAGATAAGATAAAATGTGTAAGCTTTTCTATGGAGATATGTAGAATATCCACAATTCGCAATTGTTTGTAGTTTAAGTGCTTTGACTACATGCTTGACCCGATGGCATATTCCACAATCCTGCTACGAAAGCCTTTTGCTTTTACTTCCCTAATTTTAACTCTTTTTCCACATCAGTTGCGTAGTACATTGTTAAAATTCCTTTTACTATTGTGTTTTACAAAAAAAGTATTAAATTGATGTATTGTTGTCTTCAAAAGGTGGCTTTCAAATCAAATGCAATATCTAATTGTTGGTAACATCGGTTCATTTATTATTTGATTTCCATTTTAGGAATTTGCTAGTTTTCTTCGAGTTCTTGGTTGTTATCCAATTATGGACACAAGTATTATAGAAGTTCAGTGCCTTAACTAGGAGCAACAGTCAATATTGTTTCATTTTGCTGATAGCATAAGCAGCTTCCATCAGAGGTTCATCTTCAATTCAAAATTATTTTCATCTCCAAAGGATTTGCAATGCGAATTTAGTCACCCAAGTATATAAATAATGACTTTATTAGTTATGGGCATGGCACACAAATGAATGACCAAGCCACTCGAAAATTTTCTTCTTCCATTAATTGCTCTACCAAGCCACAATAATATTGCTCCGCTAATTTTTTTTATCAAGTTTTATCGTTTATCAAAAGGCATGAGCTTAAAGGGTGGATAAAATGATTTTTCATTTATCTATAGAAAAGATGGCCTGTTACATAGAGCAGAGGAAGAAAGACAGAAAATATAAACAGAGCAAGACAAAACTGATTTCATCCATCACACAAGTTTTTCTACATTTTTTAGTTTTTGAAAATAGAAATCGAATACACCCTTATTAATATGACACGTAGGTTTAGTATTTAATGATAAATCTTTGAAGATTGGTTCATTGTCCTTGAATGTTGCCAATTGCGCGACTAGAATATTTTTACTAATTCCCAACCACCCACTTTACAGTCTGTTGTCCCATGTCAATACGCTTTCAATAGCATTTCAATCACATAAGCGTGGGAGGTGGCTTCAATTGCTAGTGTTCCTCGCAACACCGAAATATAGTACAATTGAAAACTTGTACGCAACGGCAATCTTAATTTATGTTTGAATCAAAACTTATACAATTTCATTTCATTTTATTTTTACTCGGTGGATGTAGGAACTAGGAGGAGCCTAATAATTTGTTTCAAAATCTCGCAATCCTTTTACCTTTTTGGCCCGATTAATTCATTAAAAGGTGGAACACAGAGAACATGGAATTATTCAAATCCATTGAATAATTTTTAATATCCTTGGCTCTCGACACAATGAAGGGAAATTATTTCATTATCTAACCCATGTTATTAAGGACTGTGTGTTTGTATGTTTAGACTTTAGACCCATTACTTGGATAGGAAAAGCATCGACATAATTATGTCCACATGCTATCTACCACTGCAGCGTTAATTACTAACTCAGGCTCTCACGATAGAAACTGTTATTTGTTTATGAATTAATTCAAAATTTATCAATATTCTTACTTAGTAGTAGTACTAGCACTATTAAAGTTTCTACGACATATATTTATTTTTTTAACACAATATTTCCTTCTCTTAAAAAAATTATATTTCCGTATTAAAAAATTCTATAGGATGATGTAACATTATTGTTTATTTATTTACTTTAACTATATAAACACATTTTAAAGGCTTATTATACTTTTAGTGTCTCAATTATAATTAATGTATAATTTTAATTTTCAATATTTTCAATTAAATTTAACTCTTAATTATTTTCTTTCTTTAATTGTTACGCTTAAGTTTTTTTTATCAATTTGCATTTACTTAAAATTCTTAAATTTTAGTTTTTAATAATCATGAATTAAAGCAGAACAAGCATTTTAAACCTTTTTCCCTTCAAAATCAACAAATCGAAATATTATATTTTATCCAAAAATTAAAATTTTCAAAATTTGACTCTTTATAACCTAATTTGAACCTTTTTTTTTCAATTTTCACCAATTTTTTAATTCCTAAATATTTTAATTAATGTTTTATCATTTAAATAAAAAATAAAGAATTTAAAGATTCTATATAAAAGGAAAGTTGATAGAAAATTTTAATATAATAATTAAAAAATTAATTAATAAAAAATATTTTGAATAAAAATTACTCCCACTGCGTAGGCATCTAATGATAATGAAATAAAATAGTACACTGACCATAATAATGAAATAAAAAAAATACAATAAATGCCTTTTTAATAATTTTTTTAAACAAGTTTTATTTATCCCACAGCGTGGGCATCTAATGATACATTATGCAAGCATACAGCTGGTTTTAATTTAATTAAAAGACATACATAAAATCTTTTGTCAGTCTTGCATTCCACCGTTTATAAATTCAGGTCATGTTTCTTGAATTCTTGAATCTCTCAGCTTTCTTCTCAAATTGTTTTTGCTAATTGTACCTGATAAGTGATAGCAGTACACAAGTGTCAAAGTTAGTTGAAATGTCACCTTTATCAGTAAAATTATATCAAATGACTTTTTTTTATATATATATATATATAGAATCAAATGACTAAATTATAGTACACATGGGTGAGGTTACTATTCTTTATAACTCATTGTTTGTTTTGCACAAGTAATTGAAGATTTTGAGCTGCTTCGTATTTTTGCGGTGTCAAGAATGTTTAACTCTGTCAGATGCTACTAGAAAAAAGAAAGGACCATGTCAGGATATAATCATGTGTTAGTTGGATGAGGGTCCTAGCTAGTTCCACCAAAGATTTATGCTTTCTTTCTCATTTTGGCTCACAAGTATTTATTTCCTTTTCTAAATCTCTCTTGAATCACGACACGTTTTCCAATTTTTAATGCTTACCTATTTCACATTCAAAAGTTAGAAATTGAATCTTATTTATCACCGCCGAAGTATACAAAATGACAGTGTTTATATTTCATTATGCAAGGAATACATTAAACGACAGTTTCATTATGCCAGTTTTTTTTTTCTTGAACACAATCATAATGCCAGCTTTATTAGTACTTCCTTCGTGACCAAATTTGCCATCAAGACTGATTAGTTTTTTTTATAGGTCAAGACTGATAAGTTATAATAAAAATAAATTATAATGTCTGGTGAATTTTATTTAGGAACTTAATACTAAAATCCTATTTTTAAAACCAACATGTCGTTAATTAGGGTAATATTGAACTTACATTCTTTTAATAAGGTATTATATTTAAGTACTGTAGAAAAATAAATATAATTAGACTTAATTGTAATTTTATCATCTAATTTTCATTATTTTGTAAATTTCATCATGAAAGTTATTCTTTTCTTTGAATTTTACCACTTAAAGTTTTAAAATTGTATTATTTTAATATTACTGATGTGAAAAAAAAAGAAATTAAGGAAAAATATGATGTCATTTCGTCAACAATCTAATGGTAAAATGAAAAAAAAATTGTATAATGATGAAAGTTGAATAATAAAATTTGTAAAATAAAAAATTAGATGATAAAATTTATAAAAAGGAAACTTAAATGATAAAATTTATAAAATGATAAAAGTTAAATTGTGAAATTTATAATTAAACCATATAATTAATAATTCTATTAAAAATTAAAAGTGGTTAATCAAATTTTTTGAAAAAATACTTATAAAACATTAATTGATATTTTCAAAATTCATAGTAATGCTACAGTAAAAAAGAGAGAATTTTAATTAATTATTATGTAGAATTTAGTTTAATGATTCTAGCATGAGTCAAAGACAGGCAAAGGAAATTATTACCTCTTTTACTCTGCTGCCAAACCGTTTTCTGTTTTAACTAATTAACTGGCACATAAGGGGTATAATGTGTCAAAATCAAAGCCTGTCCTTAATCAGAATAAAAAAAATGAAAATGTATGAGAGGAATTGAGGCTGTAATTGAAGACTTTACTTGGCTGGACTCACGTGGTTATGCATTCATCCTCATCATAGTCATCAGGAACGGTTGAGATAAGTCAAAAGGATCAGACGGTAATTACGCGGAGCACAGCCTTCGCACCATTCGGCCCCACTTGTAGAAGGGCTCCTGGCTGGCAAGCATGTGGCGCTTTTTGCAGAGATCCGACCGTTGTAACGCAAATTACGCCGTTGCCACTATCAAACCAAAAGGGAAAAGGAGTAAAGGACCCATCCATCAAACACCAAATTTAATTAATTAACTAATGATCGAATAAAACAAAATTTCAATGCATACATATCTTGTCCCTAATAGAACGCAAGAAAGAAGGTAAAACGATCTATTTAGGGGTCCTTTTTTATTAATTATTATTTGAGATCTTTTTAAAATTATTAATTAAAGAGAATAAATCTATTACAACTTTTAAATAAAAAAATTATAATTAATATTATAATTTTATTTTTAATTGAAATTGTAAATTATTTTATGATTTAAGTTATTTTTTCCCTAAATTGATGACTTCAAAATCATAGAATTAATCTTTCTTTTTTTATATATATAACATTAAAGTTATTAATTTTTTTTATAAAAGTGATAAATTCTACTACTTCTATATATTTAGCACGTATTAATAACAGAAAGAGAGTGTAAGAGTATAGTATCAAATACAAAATTGACACTGTGAGATATCTATAATGATTATACCTTGGACTTGGATGATGATGACTCTACGTGCATAGGCTTAGAGGGGAAAATGTTGAGAGTCGGAGGCCTCCCCCATCATGATGATGAGTTCTCTAAGGAGAAGCACACATTCACCAAATTCATCATCATCAACATCAACATCAATTCATTTATGAAAATCATGAATTTACCATAAAAAATCATAAATAAGTTTATGATTTTTATAAAAATAAAATTATAATTTTTTTTACAACTTTTAAAGTCATAAAAACAAAAAACAAACATTTAATCTTATGACTTTAAAATCATAAATTTGTCAAAAAATTAATTAAAGTTGTACAATATTTTATAATTTCAGTTAAAAAATAAAAATAGTAACATCAATTATCATTTTAGTTCAAAAATCATAAAGCATATTATAATTTAATTTTTTTAAGTCATAATTCAAAACAAATTCTCAAATAACAATAATGACTATATGAACTATTTTATTATGTAAAAAAACCTACAAATCAAATTACAAAGATTTTAAAAAGATATTATATATTTAAATAATAATTTTGTATACAGTATACTACTAAGTTATAGGGAACTTCATTATTATTTTTTAGAAATTATATATATCTTTTACATTATATAATCTAATAGGTCTTAGATAAGACTATCGTGAAAATAAAATCTTAACAACATAAATTTTTTATGTACATATTACATCTTTGGAAATTCGTTGAAATCGAAGAAATTATGTTTAAGAAGTGAAAATTGTAATTATTTTTCAAAATCACATCTAAAATGTGAATATTTGTGTCCAAAATATGAAACCATACATGTTATTAATCGCATTCCATGTTTGGAACTAAATTTGAAAGACAGATTCACAATCTCTTCATATTTAAAGACTAAACAAAATGAAAGTTATTTTTTCAAGTACATGTGGTTTTTTACATTTGTGATGAGTTTCAAAATACACAAATGAAATAATAGCAAAAAGACTGCTTTGACAAACACATTGGAATTGCCTACAACAAAAATATAAACATGCACTTCATGCGTACTCCAATTAGTTTCATTTTTAATTTAATAATATATATATATATATATATATATAAATTAGTGTAAAATAATTTTATATTGTTATCCAATCATAAATTATTATTTAAATTATATTAAAATAATTTTTTTAAAGTTAACAAATTTATTAGTGATGGTATAAAATTTGTTATACATAATCCTTTTTCTTTGTATATATATTTATGTCCCAAAATTATATTTGAAATAAATTGTAACCATGCAATTTGCAGCCGCACTTTAAACCCATGACATGACATGGCTACATTAATTGTAACCTTAAGAAAGGAAGAAATTGTGTTATTATTTTACTTATTTTAGGAGAGACAATAGTGAAGTAGCCAACAAACAAATGCGAAGGTGTGAACTGGCTACTGGTTGTCATCCCTTCCTTCATCTTCTTCCACTGTCTGTCTATACTACGGATAGAGCTTTTTTCACACCACAGCTAAAAGTGCTGCAATAGAGCCCTTCTTCTCTACCACACCCAAACCCAAACCAAGTTCTTTCTTTCTAATTTCCTTGATAATGTAAAATCACAGAAAAACAAATAAGCTACTCAAAACTTGGCTCTAATTAACCTTTCTTTTTTTGTTTTGAGGAAAACCAGAAAAGTTCCACACAATGTCTTCTTCTAGAGCTCCCTTCTTCTTCTTTCTCATCAACGTTTCCTTGCTCCTCGCACTCTCTTCTGCGGCGGATCCATTCGTTTCATACGAATTTGAAGTCTCTTACATCACTGCATCCCCTCTTGGAGTTCCTCAGCAGGTTCCTCTCTTTCTCTCTCTCCATTTGGGTGTGTGTGTTCATGTAAAGTCTCAAGCTTTACTTGCAGATCTGCATCATGGGACACTATTAGATACCAATGTGATACCTTTTTTCAACACTTGAAACTTGTGAAAGGGTTCTTATGTGATTGTGAATGCCATTATGAGGTGTTTTGTTTATTTGACTAAGAGTTTGGTAGGTGGGTAGGAAGAAAAGAGCTACACTACTACTACTGCAGGTTTTTTTTTTTTTTTTTGGTTATGGCCCTCATGTCTTATCCCTGCATTGTTTTTTGTTGCAGGTCATTGCTATCAACAACAAGTTCCCAGGTCCTACTATCAATCTTACCACAAACAACAACGTTGCTGTCAATGTTCGGAACAAGTTGGATGAGAGCCTCCTCATTCATTGGTAGTGTGCTTGCTTCTTCAGTTTCTAAACAACTCAATTTTAAACTTAGATTTGCTTTTTCTGAGCTGAAAAAAGTTATGGAAATTTTCATGTGAGACAGGTCTGGGATTCAGCAACGGAGGAGTTCGTGGCAAGATGGTGTTCTTGGCACAAACTGTCCTATTCCTGCAAAGTGGAACTGGACTTACCAGTTTCAGGTGAAGGATCAAATTGGAAGCTTTTTCTACTTCCCTTCCCTTCATCTTCAGAGAGCTGCTGGTGGATTTGGGGGTTTCATTATAAACAACAGACCCATCATTCCTATTCCTTTTGATACCCCACATGGGGACATTGTTGTTTTTATTGGAGATTGGTACACCCGCAATCATACGGTTAGTGTCATACTTTAATTTATGGAAAGTCCTGTTTTCTGCCGAGTGTCAATTCAATTCAATTCATTGTACTGTATATAACATGGTTCTAACTGTTTGTTGCTGGTTCTGCTCTGGAATGTAGGATTTGAGGAAGGCCCTTGAAGATGGAAAAGATCTTGGCATGCCGGATGGTGTTCTCATCAACGGGAAAGGCCCTTACCGATATAACGACACACTTGTTCCTGATGGCATCGATTATGAAACCATTGAAGTTCATCCTGGTAGGTTCTTGGAAGAAATTTAATTCCTATGAGACAGTGAGAAACTTAAATTTATTGTATAATAATTTATCTGATGTTAGGCTTCTTTAGGCATAGAAACATGTAATCCTTGACCAATAGGCTTGTCTGAATTGTGAGAAAAACAATAATGCACTATACAAGCAAAATCTGTCTTCAATAGTGCATTATGCTATGGATCTTTGGATAAACTTTTCCATAACTACTTTTCCATACGCTTAACGTTTATAGAAACTTTTCATCCAAGTTTTCTAAAAGATGAAATGTATAAGTTGGTTTTAGCTTATGGTAGAAGCTCAGTTGATTTACCTTCTTATTTTTTATTATCTAATAAGTGTTTGTGGAAAAGTTTATTCAACACGACATTGATTATTATCTGATGTAGAGTGCAAGGTAGAAAGAAAAACTCCTTGTGAACTCACAATATTCATTATACTTTGTTTCCTTGGATGACATTTTTTACCTGTTAAATTATTTTTTAATGGTTATCATATGATGTTCAACAGGAAAAACTTACCGACTTCGTGTACATAATGTTGGAGTATCAACAAGTCTGAATTTCAGAATCCAGAGTCATAACTTACTTCTAGCAGAGACAGAAGGGTCTTACACAGTGCAACAGAACTACACTAGCTTAGATATTCATGTTGGACAATCTTATTCTTTTCTGTTAACCACGGATCAAAATGCAAGTACAGATTACTACATTGTAGCAAGTGCCAGGTTTGTGAATGAATCACGTTGGCAAAGAGTTACTGGAGTTGCTATCTTGCGCTATACAAATTCCAAGGGGAAGGCACGTGGTCCTCTCCCACCTGCTCCTGATGATCAATTTGACAAAACTTACTCAATGAACCAAGCAAGATCCATCAGGTCAGAGCTACAATTTTTAGCATTTTCTGTTATTTTTTCACACTTCAATTTTCAATCTCCAGGAATACTCTCAAATTAAGCAACTATTTTTGGTATTGAGTTTCTGTATTGTTTTGAGAGGTTGATATTGTGTTAATCAAATTGTCAAACTAAACCAACATTTTTGTGTCATTCAGCTAAGGACTGTATGTACGTCACTGTGTCTCAACTGCATGGACACATTAAATGTGTTGCAAATGTCAAACTAATATATTATTGAATAATAATTCCAGATTTGATTCTCAAATTTGAGAATTCAAAAAATATCATTACTGACTCCTCCATTTCTGTGGTTAAATGCGTAGATGGAATGTATCAGCAAGTGGTGCTCGTCCTAACCCACAAGGGTCTTTCAGATATGGTTCCATCAATGTGACTGATATTTATGTATTGAAAAATAAGCCACTGGAAAAAATCGATGGGAAGCGGCGAGCAACACTCAGTGGAAACTCTTTTGTCAATCCTTCTACTCCAATCAGGCTTGCTGATCAGTACAAATTAAAGGGAGTATACAAGCTTGATTTCCCCACCAAGCCTCTTACAGGATCACCTCGCACAGAAACATCAGTCATTAATGGAACTTATAGGGGATTTATGGAAATTATACTGCAGAACAATGATACTAAGATGCATACCTATCACATGAGTGGATATGCATTTTTTGTAGTCGGGTACTGGCTAATTCCTTCTCTTTTATGTGCCATTCCATGTTTCCGGAACCAATAACACAACTTGATTTTGTTGGCTGCAGGATGGATTTTGGTGATTGGACTGAGAATAGCAGGGGTACATATAACAAGTGGGATGGAATAGCTCGCACTACAGCACAGGTATTTTATTTTATTTTTATCTTAGATATGCTATATGTTCATATCACAGGTCAATTATTTTATGTTAATAATTTCACCTTCTCACTCAGGTTCTTGATGAAGTCTTTGTTTAAGGCATTTAAAAAGTTGGAACTTTTTGCTGCAACTCTAAACCTAATAAACTCCTGTTTATCTTGTTGCTGACTGGCATATTAGTTTAGTCATAACCTAGGATACAAATGCTGAAGTGATTATGCTATAAATGGATAGTTTGTGTTATTTACCATTAAAATTTCAGAGTTGTTGACTCTTTCATTGCTTCTATAATCAGTTCCACTTCCAAAGCTTGTTTTCACATACTCGTGCCTCGATGGTCAAAATATCTATGGAGCTTATGTCAATGAATCACATGAACTATAACTTACTGTTTTCAGATCTCTTTGATGAAACTTGATATCACAGCTGCTGTATCATTATTCCTAAAAGTTATAATCTCACATCTGTTTGTTTCCATTTGCCTCTCATTTAGGTCTATCCCGGAGCATGGACAGCAATTTTGGTTTCCCTTGACAACGTAGGAGTTTGGAATCTCAGAACAGAAAACCTTGATTCATGGTATCTTGGTCAAGAAACATACGTCAGGGTTGTCAACCCAGAGGTCAATAACAAGACTGAGTTGCCCATTCCAGACAATGTACTTTTCTGTGGTGCCCTTAGCAAATTGCAGAAGTATGCTACAAATCCTTCTCTCCTAACTAAACCACCATTAACTTGAAAATTGTGTATGGTTCTAAATTTTGAGGTCAATTGTATTTTCTTTTCTTTCAGGCCTCAAAAGGTTTCTTCAGATGCACCATCAATCAGTGGGAACAAACTGAAGCTGTTCTTCACTTGGCTCGTTGTATTCGCCTGGATCCACATTTTCCAGTAAAAAAGAGCACATTTTGGGTCATCCACTCTTTAGTTGCTTCAAGGTGAACTCTTCTGGCTTGTTGGTGAGGTTTTGTGGTTGAGTTATTAGTTTTGTAAGTCTTGTTTATAGTAGTATTGATCTTTTGCAGTGATTTTGACTTGTATTCTTCCTATTAGCTTATGCTTGTGAATTTATTGGGACTTGTGATTCTTTTAATGCCTATAATTGATGTAGTAATCACAATTTAATCATACTCTCGATACATGTAACTTTACCTGCCGACTACCTTCCTCCTGTCATCTTTATATTTGTTGTGTAATTTGTAGCCTATCATGCAAGGTCAAAGATGCATGGACCCAGCTGAAGATGCTTGATGCTTCTCTTGATGTTTCACAGATATGATTTAGCTAGCATATCTTTAAGAAAACAAATGAAAAAAAGGAAAATAACAAATTGACATAATGAAATGGTCAAACAGAACATTTTGCACATGCAAGTTTGCATGGACAAATTTAGCTGGATTTGCCTTATTGAGCTATTGGTTGATGCTCTACCTTAGCTTTGAAAATTTTGCTCCCGCACTTTCCTCTATATTCTGCATTTTTGTTGTGACTAATTTTTGTCCATGAGGGACCGTTACCACTTGTTTTATTGCCCTCAGGTTGAAAGCGACACTCCATAATTTTTCAGTCACAATTTCGGCTCTCATCAGAAATTTTCAGAGATAAAGTTTAATTCAGCTTGCCATGCATGTACAAATTGTAAATATGTGCACGACACTTGCTGATGTTGTCGGCAGGACAGTGTCACAACAACTTCCTCTCTATTTCAACATTCCTTTTAAAATAAGAGAAAAAAAGATAATAATAAACGTTACACAATCATTCGTAATCTAATTTTAATCTATAAAATTGTTGATTTTTTTATAATTATTTAAAATTCATATCAATGATCATTTATGATTAAATAATGATATAAAATTATTTTACATCATCATTAAACTCTTAAAATAAAGTAATTTATAAGTTAATGAAAATAATTTATAAGTTATCGAAATATCTTAGCAAATATACTCAAGCTCCAATTTATACAATTTCTTCCTTAAATGAATACAACAATAGCTTTTAAGATTTAGAAATGTGAAAAAGATAATGTATGTATGTAACACATTGTTTAAATGTGTAAAAAATGAAAAATCAACAAATGAAGTTTTTTCTATTAATTCATCATTTATTTTAAGTAATTGTTTTTGATAATGTATTCTTTAATTAAGAATAATCATATAAATAATTTTTTTAATGAAAATTTAGTTAAAAATGATATATATATATATATATATATATATATATATATATATATAACAGAAGTAATGAATTAAAATACTGTAATTCATTAAACACTTTACTGTACATATTTTTAATATAATTTACATTTTTATTGTAGTATGAACTCCCAACTCTGTTGCTAATCTCACTCTTAATAATGATAAAATATTACTTACAACTACTTAATTTTTGGTATAGCTTCTTCCTTGATTAAAAAAAAAATATTTTTGTGACAAATAAATTATTGATTTTAAGAATAAAAGGTAATCATTCTTTTGTATAAGACATGCATAATTTTCCAATTTTTTTCCGTTAAAAACAACTTTTCAATTTACTATGGGTGCAAAAATCATTACTTTTTTTATTTTATCCCATTTTCTCATTTTCTGCAATATGATAAATGAAAGAATATAAATATCATTAACATGTTTATGTAAATTGTATTAAAAAGAGAAGATTCAATTTATTAAATTTTATTAAAATGACAAAGTATTATTATTATTATTATTATTATTATTATTATTATTATTATTATTATGATGATGTTGTCCAATTCTTGTAAATTACATATATAACTCTGTTATTGATAATTATTATGCATGCATAAATTGTACATTTAAATTAGATAATAATTATTTCTTTTTTCTCTTTTAACGCTTCTTTTGTGATTAAAATTTTGGAAGTTAGCTTATTCTGACTTTTTCTTCGGTAGATGCTAAAATTAGTTGATTTATAGTGTGTTAGTTGTTTTTGTAGGATTACACATTAGATACCTGGAAGATAGATTGAAGATCTGGAGTAGCACACTTAGCGCGACATACTTGCTCAGTGCAACAGACTAGCTTAATGCGTGACCATTTATCCAGTTGGACTCTGCATGTTCGCTTAGAGTGCACTTGCGCTCTAAGAGCGAGACCAATATCTAGAAACAATAGTGAGCTGCGTTTTGAAGATAAAAGAAAGGATAAACACAACTCTATTGGTTTAGTAAGCAAATCAAAAGCCTAGGACACAAAGGAGAGAAGAATCTACTCCATAGGAGCTTCCTCTACACCATTGTTCTCCCATTTCCTTCATTTGTCTTTTGTTTTCCTTTGTTTTTGTAAGACTCTCATGACAATGAGATACTAAATCATCCATTGTTGGGAGCTCAACAACCAAACATTCTTAATGTAATAATTCTCACTATCTATTTAATGTTATTTTTGTATTATTGTTTCTTTTATGATTATATTTGTCATGTTTGTGTTTTGATCATCCATGTGCATGTAATGTTATGAGGTTTAGGCATTGGAAAATGTTTTTATCCTAAGAATTGGAAAATAACTTCTACATTTCATATTTAGGGATAAAATAATATTATTTAGCCTAAAATATGCATTTTTACTGTTAATGAAAATTATTTAACGTAACTCATGAGGGATTAGAAGTGAAATTAGATAATTTAAGTTCTTTCACATGATGAATCATGACTAGATTATGTTAAGAGATGAAGATAGTACGTGAAATAATGTTAAATGACAAAAAACTTTAATATTGCGTCAATAGTAATTTTGGTTAGCTGAATTCCAACATGTTTCGTATTATGAATCAACTATCCACTCACCTCTATAAGTGCTTATGTTTTCTCTCTTGTATATAATATGTTTTGTAATTTATTTTATTTTAAATTTATATTTACATGTATTATTACTTGTAAATACCAAAAGTTAGTTTATCATTTGCTTAAATATGTATTCTTAGTATAATGAAAGTTCATGTAGACCTGACACTTAAACTTACCATTTTAATTATTCCGATATACTTGACAAGAAATTAACCGGTAATATGAATATTGTTAAAAGAATTGCACAACATTTTTAAAATATTTTATTTAAATTAAATATCAAAATAAAATTTTGTTAAATATTAAAATATTATTTTTAATAAAATTAAGTTAAAAATAATTGTAATTTATCAAATATTTAGAAATTTGTTCTTAAAAACCTCATTTTTAAAAATAATTTAATTAAAAAAATGTTTCTTTTATCAATCACATGCGAAGATTTGGAGACAGCGTTAGTTGTCCATCCCATCGAGCCTGTCAACATTCAAATACAAAACCAATATAGGAGCCATTACCAACCAAACACGTCAGATCCTTAGATTGGGAGATTTTGAAGTACTTTTCTGGGTGATAAAATAAAAGAAAGGAAAACGTCAAAAGGAGACCACATTGTTGCATGTTTATACTACACTTTATAAATTTAAGTTTGTAAAAGTAATTTAAATCTTTTTTCTACAAAATTATTTTTATGCAGAATTCTAATAAGTAAAGTTACTTTTTAATGTAATTAAATATGTCTCAAAACTATGCATGGAAAATATCACAAGACCGAATTTACTCTTTAAATTAAACTTGGAGCACCATAACTTACTTCCATTATAAATCTGAATAATTATTATCTTAAACTCCTATATTAGATAAAAGTATTTTTTTTAAAGAAGATAAATGTACTTTTAAGAATTATTATTTGACGAAAGTATTTTTTCTTTTAAAATGAAAATATTTTTAAGAATTGTTATCTTTCTTGTTGAGTAGGTCATATATCTTATCTTATTATTATATAGTATATATTGTACTTTATTTTTTAAACTTTTATTCTTTTTAAAAATTTTAATTTGATTAAATTACTTAATTATTTCCCAAATTGTTTGGAAAATTTTAAGTATATCTCTTAACTAATTTTTTTATTAGATCCATAATTATTTAATTTTTTTAATCGGGTCTCTAAGGTTTTAAAATTGTCATAAATTATCATTTTTATGATTTTAAACAGCTAAAAACTAATCAAAGGATTTGTTTTAGTTTAAAAATATAGGATTGTTCATTTACCGATTTAGGTTGAATTTGATTAAAATTTTCCAGATTAAATTGGGTTAGTGTTTTAGTTGTGAAATTCAAACCAACTTGGTTACAAACAAATTAGTTTGAGCTAGAGTTAGGTCAATCGGATTAAAACATTTAAAACTATTTTATTTTTATAAAAAAATTCTTACCAATTTTAACACATTCTGAAGGTATTTTATTTCTATAATTATAACTTATTTATTGTATGCATAACCTTTTGTGGAACAATAAATAATCCTTTTAGATAAGTCCATGACTAACTTATGTTACTAAACAGTTAATACTCAAGAAATTTTTTATTTTTGTAACCATTATTATTAACTAATATTTGTATTTTTCTAATTTAA
>CM023957.1:12496839-12549079 GCA_013407115.1 Glycine latifolia | reverse complement strand
AATAATAATAATAATAATAATAATAATAATAATAATAATAATAATAATAATAAATGTCACGTCAATGGATTAGGTTTACATGCTCAAAAATCAAAATTTGTTACCAACTTATATAAGAATTGATTTGATTCAATTCAATTCAAATACTAAAAAATTCAAACTAAATTGATTGAGTCAGTTTGATTCAATTCAAATTTACTAACTTTACTTATGAACACCCATAACTTTAAGACCTAATTAATTTTTGTCTAGAAATGTACTTAAAAATTTTCAAATAGTTTAGAGACCAACTAAGTACATTAACCGTTTAACTTCATATTTAATTTTATTTAACAACTATGTAAAAAAATGTTTTGTTGATTATCACAAACGACGTCATTTTATATTTATCTGTATTTGATTTTTCTTAACTAATTTTCTCTTTTGAATGGAAAAAAAACTAATTGTCTCTTGTAATCTATCACTTCAATTTTTATTTCTAAAAATATTCAGTTTTTAAAAATATTATCAAGAGATAAAAATAACCTTATATCACAATATAATTTTTTTATAAACTCAAAATATAATTTATATGTTCAAAATTATTAAAATACTTACTATTATAATTTTTAATTTTATAAAAATAAATACTTGTCATGTGAATTATACGATCCATAACAACTTAATTAATTTTGGATAGCTAAACAGATATCTGCAGGTAATTTAAACGATATTTTCTTCTACGCATTAATTAACCAGACGAAGATGAGTATTCATTCTCAGGAGTATTAAGATTATCGTACTAGCGAGCATATGCTAATATGAAATCACTCAAACTCTTACATATATATGAAAAAAAGTTTCTCAATTTTTTCATACTTATGCACTTATAAGATTAAAATATTTTAGCTTATTTACTTTTCTTTAGATTTAATAGATTTTTTTAGCTTCTAAAATTAACTTCTAATTCGAAGTATTTTGATTAATATGTTAATGAATTTCAAATATTTTCAAACATACTTCATTATACTTCATTACTTGTGTTGATGAATTCACGTACTTTGAATGAATTGTTAATTAGTACAATTGCTACTTCATTCCTTAATGAATATTCATGTCAATATGAGACATACTTATATCTTATAGGACGGGTGACAATGGGTTAAAACTTAAAAACTCGTGCTAGTTCCATCCCTTTGTCATTTTTATTCGTAAACATTGAGATGTTAATTCAATAAAATATAAAAATAAATATATTCTCACTTGCATATTATACATGCAAATTCATTTTATTTTTTTTTAAATGAGAAAAATATTTAAAAATTAATTGAAAAGCAGAGAGTCTCGGCCAACCTTGCATAATTAACAAGTTTACTACGTTCCAATATTATACCAAACAGTCCTTGAGCGAAAAATTCCAGAGATTTCTGACAATTGAAGCCAATGTACTATGTGAGTCCTATTGAGCAGAGACGTGTGATTTAAGGGTGATGAATGATGATACTCCTCAAAGAAGAAAAGGTAAGGAAGAAGAAGAAAAAGTATGGAAGAACTAGCCAACTAGCTAGTTAGCCTAAAAGCGAGCAGATAGAGAGTTCCCCCAAACTGACTAGTTATTGCAAATGGATTAGAAATACATTTTTAAAGTGATAATATTTTTAAAATACTTCTTTATTGCTAATACTATGAAGCACTTCAATATATATATATAATCGGTAAGCTTTTAATTTATAAATAAAATCATGGTAGGAGATATAAGGCTGATTGAATAGTTAAAAAAAAGGAAAAAAAAGTCACAGACTTAATCTCTCCTATTAATAAAAATTAATAAATTAACAATTAACATGTGAGAACAAATATGATATGATTGGTAGATAAATATTCTTTTTATGTTATTACATTATTAATGTGAATTCTTCATTGATTTTAGACTAATCTCTAATAGAAATACGACATTATCTCTTAATATATTTTTAATTCATAAGATTTGAACTTAAATTTTTTTTAAAAAATTTGAATTTAATTTTATTTGAACCAACGACATATTAATAGATAATTATACCATTTATATAAGTACACAAATTAATGGAACTAAATTCTAATTCATAAAAATTATACCCTTTAAGTACATGACCTAGTGGTGGAGGGTTTGTGATAATATGCATGCCATCATAAGTAAAAAATACACTTTAAGTATATAAGTGTATTGTGCATTTTTGTATGTGACGAAAAATTATAAATATGACCAAGTATCAAAATGAGGATTAGTCTCATAATCGAGACTAAAGGATCAAAGTTTGTGAAGATACCAAGTTGGAAAAAATGAACACATTTTATCCTAAAGCCTACTTGAAAGTTTTGATTTTGATTAAACATTTTAATGTAAGCATATTAAGAGAACGAAGAATTTTTTTAAAAATAAATCTTACAGGGGCATATACTAGCACTTCTCAATTGTTATTAGCATGGATCGCCTTCTCTTCATATGGTGGAACTAAAATTAGTATGGACGACCCAACAATCACCAAAAGAACAGTCACATAGTCTCAGACTCTAAATATATATGGCATGTATAATGCTTGTGGGTGATGCCTTGCGTACATAGTTGAATATGTTGGAATTTTGAGAGAAAATACCTGGTTTTTGTTCTCTTCTTTTCATATAAATATATTGCACTTGCTTTTGCCTAAAAAAAAGGCTATGATGCATGCGCAAAGCATTGAGCGTGTTAACATGTTGGAGCTAAAGCGTGCATTTTTGCTTTCTTAGGAAAATATCCCACCCAATTGGGGGGATGAATGGATGAGAAAAAGTCAAGTACAGGAGCACCAAATACTGTTAGCAGTCATTTGGGGAATGTGGGGCCATGTATGTGCCTTTTCTTGATTACAATAGCAACTGTGTGCTATGTAATTATTCTTTTGCTGGGGATCAAGGATTAATACTCTTTTGGTTATAGTACGTAGCATCCGATGCATACGAACAACTGTATTTTACTTGTCTGCCAGATGCCCCAGATCGAAGCAACATGTTTGAGTTCAAATTAAAAGAGAAATTATATTAATTGGTACAACAGTTTTGCTTAAAGGAAAAATAAATAGAAGGAAAAGCTGAGATAAAATGAATAAAGTGAGTAAGGCTAATGAATCGAAATGATTCGAATATAGTTTGAGATTCATTCGATATTTAATTTGTTGGACTTGATTTATGAATAAAATAAACTAAAATTGAGTTAAAAATTTGAACTAATTTAATAAATTAACTTTAAGTTAGATCGATTAAATGAATTAAAACAAACCATTTGTGAGATTGAATCAGGTCAACTTTAAGTGGAAAAAATCATATTAAACTTCAGTTGAATTTTGAACCGAATCAAATCTTATTGAATCAAGTTGAGTTTAGTTTGACTGGTTTCAGTCCCATACCCTTATGTAAAAAGATTAAAAAATAATATTATAAGAAAAATCTTATACGACTCAAATTTCAACTATGGACTTGGAATAGTTGTCATTGTGTTGTTCACCTCTTCTTTCACATTCTTTGTTTTGGATCATTGTTTTATCTGGCAGCTATTGAACCGGCACCTCGAAATTGAGTGCCACCATGCTACCATGCTCGTGCAAACAGATTCGTCTGTACTAACTTTTGGAGTTTTTTGTAACAAACAAATAACGAAAACAGTTCTTCATGTACAAGCACAGACTCAGTTGCCAGACCGATTTGGAGTGATTATATTATTTTTTTTACCATATAGTCATTGTAAATTTGAAATTCTATTTCAGAAGATGAAGTTTTCACTATTAATTTCACGTCCATTTATTTTCAAATCACATCAACAAATTTAGGCATAATTGGAAAATATTTCTCACTAAATGTACGGGAAAAGGATTGATAAAGTGAAATGATTTTTTTTAATCATAGTATTGATACCAAAATAGTTCTCACTCATTAGAGACCATAAGTGTACCTAATATCAGTATTTTTCTTTCAACATAATTTATTTTATTCTCAAGAACTAATAAGGATTTAATTTGAACGCTAAATCACTTGGTAAAAGGAAACAAATCGTTATCATTTGTGTTAATCATTGTTAGTAAACAAAATATTTGATTGTCGATTGAATTATACTCTTAAGCTTAGTATACACAAAAAATATTCTCAAATAATCGCCCCCTTAGTTATTTTAGAAAATTTCATTTTGAAATTTGAAAAATGATGGTTGTTATTATTACCAGGCCTGTGTTCTATGTTCCAAATAATAAAATTGGAAAATTTATATTTAGGAAATTATATGATCTTTGAATTATTATCTGGTTACAAATTATAGCAAAGATATGCTTCTGAGTAAGAAAATTATAAAGTTAGAAGTCATCTACTGATCAACTTGATTCTCTAGCTTGAATCTTGATTCATTCGCAGGGGCGATACCCATTTTAATCGCCCTGGCTCAAGCATTAACTTGTGACATGTAAAACCAACTAACCCGTGGACTTTTTGACTAAGAAGATAAATACATGATATCTGAAGGAAAGATTTATTTGCGTTATTGTGTAAGTAATTAAGTATAATGCCTTCACTTGATATGGCCTGCTGTATTGATAAATACATGATATCTCTATGTGCTGTTTGATAGGAGGTTGATCAACTATCGTCGTGGTAAATTCTCTTATTTTAACTAGAGTTATATGACAAGAGTTTTGTTTTTCTCTGTTGTATGAAAAGAGTTTATTAAGTAAGCATTGAATCAGACTTATTACGTTAATGAGAAAGAAAATGTTAGAAACTTATGTTTTTACATGCTGAATATATTTATTTTTATTAGTTGAAATTTATTAAAAATTATGATATTTTATGGGTCATACATCTTATAAATCTCATAATTTATATTTTTTAATAAACTTATCAATAAAAAAGAATGTGTTAGAGAGTTTGTTGATAACGCTCTTCTAATGAGAAGATATTAGATACGATAAATGTTAATTAATGTCTTAAGACATTGATTAAGGAACTCAAATGATAATTTTTTATTGGAATGCACAAAATTATATTGTTCATAATTTTTTTTAGATTTTTTTATGATTTTTACACTAAATATTTTTTTAATATTTTAATTAATGCTCTAAAAATACTGATTAGTAAAATCCCATTAGATATTCATGTACTAAATTTTCTCTTCTCGTCTAATGGAAATGCTGAGGTTCATTTATATATGTATGACTTCATGCTCAATAATTATATTTTCATTGAGCATGGTGAGGTAGAGTCATCAATAGACTTAGTCTCAACCAATTATATGTGCTTCAAGCAACTGTATCCCAATAAGTCCCTAACAATATTTGCACTATGTAAAATATAGTGTATAATGTTTTTTTGGGTATTAATGTATAATGCTTTTGTTATGCGTGGCTCGTGTCACATGATCAATGAAATTGATTTGTAGAGTCACCTGATGTAGAAAATAATTTTTTTTTTATAAATTATTACTTGAAACTAGTAAGCCATCTTATGAAGGAGTTGCAAATTCCAAATTGCCAGTACGCATGTACATGTATTAGGCTCTCAGCATCATGTAGATTGAATTAGAATATTCCAAAAAAAATGAATGGATTTTTTTCCAATTAAATTGCTTTCAAATATTTTCTTATTGAAAAATATTAATAATTAAATTTTTTTACCAAAAGAATTCAAACATGGGACATCTTCCCCTTCTCTCTTCTAAATGTTACTCTTGTACAATATTGTTTAGCAGTAAACTATTGCTAGCCAAAGAAGTTGGAGCTAATGCTGGATTGAAGGCTAAGATTGATTGTTGCCTAAGTGGCTACATGATTTATAATTATCAAGATAAGAAATTAGTTGAATGCAAGTTTTGTCAAAAGTCAAAATACTTTCTCCATAAAGTTTGGGTTGGGCAAAATGTGCCGTGCGTGAAGTCAATGCTTTATTCATCGCCGAAATAAAAATAATAATAATGAGTTTTTATTCTTTTAAACCTGTGAACCTAATGACTTAATCAGTTGTCATTTTTTTTAATTATAATGTATACATTGTTATAATACATGATTTTAATATTTATTTATTTATTTATGACCTTTTAAAATTTAAAACATTTTTAATCTTGTGGACTTGATTGAGCTGAACCAAACTAACCGGATATTAATTAAGTTGGTTTTATTGATGTTTTATAGGAAAAATGTGCAAACCTGATCCAATAGGGTTAAAAATGTTTTAGAAATGTCTTTTGTCAAAAAGTGAATAGGATGTATGTACTGCATAGCGTGGATTTAATCAAAGTTCGTTGTGTGTGTCTTCCTTTTAAGAGGGTGCGCATGTTTATTATTTTTTGTTTAAATGGTATATATGATGAGCCTGTTACTAAAACAAGGTGAGAGATATCACCTAGCTGGAAAACTGGGCAGATAATTGCATCTATATGTGATTTTACATTTATTTTACATTTTTTTATGACAGGTGATGTTGACAACTTAGCTCATTGAACATCATGGTACAATCCGGTGAATTAATTAGTATTTAGTGAATTTGCTTTGTTGTAATGTTACATTGTTATCTTATTGTAGTTCGGGTCTTTACCATGTAAATCAAAGGGATTACGGATTAGGGTACCCAATAATTACTATTGTAGTCCAGATTTCCTATAGTCAATTTTTTAATGCATTAAAATCATGCATATTCGTTGGATGAAGATCGACCGATTCAAATTACGTGTTTTAAATCTGATTTACTGGAAAAATGAAATATGAGCTGATCAATCTTTATCCAACAATTTTCATTCTCTAGCTGTACGTGTGAATGCGTAAACTGAAAGGAACACTTTATTCATTTATCAATTTCTCTCTTCCTTTATTTTTCTCTTTATCCGTGTGAAAATACAGAAATTAAAAAGGAACATACTTGTAGGCAGAAACTTAAAGTATGGCTAATTAATTATTGATTAGATAAGCAATCAGCTGCGGTAGTACTGAGGGAATTGAAGAACATGAAAGTTAATAATTAAAGTCTACTAATAAGAAGAGAACTACATGCATGCATGCACTACCCCAAGAGCTAGTCATAGTGTAGTAGTAGTAGCCTTAGTTATATCAACATAGTCGCTCTTGAGCCACAAATAGATGCATATATAAGTTAAGGAATCAGAGTTCCTGAGCTTCATAGGTTGGTGGAACTTGGAAAATTTTTCCTTTTTGCATAATTTCTTCGAAAGAGAAAACGGACTGGGGTGAATTAGTAGGGTGAGACACCAACATTAGCCGAAGCATAAAACCCATCTTTCATGAGAACCTCTTCTCCTTCCTGGAAGAGAAAGACACACCCACACACTCAGAAATCAAAGTCAGGGTTATGCATTATTTTGTCTGCAACACTTTGCAAGAAGAGGGTGCATGATAATTTTACCTGCTGGCACACATTTGTCTTCTTCACAGTCTGGTCAGGCATGAGACCAAAGTGGATGTGTGGGAAGTGGGCCCACTGACACACAAAGCACGTCATACATCAGAAGAAGTCCAAAGTGAACTAGAAAAACCTTATCATTCATTAATTTATTTGATTGTAGAAGTAGGAGGAGGAATACTACAATGTACTTCAAAAATTATTTATAAAAATTTACATGTTATCTTCTAGAAAGAAATACATTTTTTTTAATTGTGAAAAAATGTCTACCGATTTGTGAATAGTAGTTTGATTAGATAATTAATTGCTACCCTTTTCTTCCTTTTTATTATAATTATCGTACTAGATTCTTTACATATAAAAACATCAATCAATGAAAGGAAGAAAATAACATTTTTAAAAAATTAATTTTATTATCATTAATTTATTTTTTATTTTTGTAGTCCATATCATTAATATTATAAGAAAATAAATGAAAAATTATTAAAATGTTACATTAAAAAATTTAAACAATAATTATTTTAGGATAAATTTTATCAATTATCAAAGAACGAAGGGAATAAAACTTTGCATGCAAAATTTGGAGAGAGAAAGAATATATATAATTAACCCTTCAAAGTTCTGAAACCCTAGTACGTAAAAGAACCATATTGCTGTATATTTATTTATTTGTTTTAATAGGAGGAAAGGATTGATACATTCTTTGCAGCTGCACTGAAGGCTTCCCTGTGAGTTATATCGGGATTGACAGACTTGATGCGTTGGATCTCGTCCCTGCAGAAATACACACGGACCGTTCAAATTTGCTTCAACTTTAAAGCCTTTAATAAACAACAACAATATGTATACATTTAATATATAAATATATGAAGTTCTTGTTTAATTAAAAAATAAAATAATAATAATAATAACAACGAATGGTTTTAAATTAATACTCACTTGATAAAGCGATTGTACGCTGAGGGGACTCTCTGTCTCTTCTCAGGAGCTGGACAATGGCAACCAGTCATATATCAAAATCATTTCCTTTGACTTTCAGTTGCAATATTTATTTTTTATCTTGCAATTTAAATTCCCTATTTTTCGTGGCATGGGGCATTACTGGCTCTGTCTGCATTTATATATATCTATGCTTCTGATTCTGATGATACTCAGTGTTAAAAGCTTTAAGCAACTATAATTCCGGGGGAGAAGAAACTGCCCCATATATCTTTCTCTCTCTCTCTACCACCTATTTTCTCCATGCCACTTATGAGAATCAAAGTAACCTAAGTTTCTCTTAATCTCTGTCGGTGCTTGTAACAAAAAATTAATCAAAATGAAATTAAATAGAAAAATGTTTGATTGACACTCATTAATTTATATAACACCTAGAAAGAAAGATAAAAAAAATATAAATATGATAAGATTTGATTATGATGTATGAACTTTGAAATATAAAAAAGAAGATATTAATAAGATATTTTAATTAAAAATATTTATATATCGTTATACAATTAAATATTATTCATAAAAGTAAAAGTGAAACACAGCCTCACAGACTGTGCCCTAGAATCAGAAATTAATAGCTAGGTATTACATGCTGTTCTTTTATTAATTTATCTTCCCAGATATTGAGAACCTTTGCTAGGCTTAATTAGGGTGGTGATGTTATATGTAGACCTTGTCATCAACTACTTATTAGGATCATTGATAACTTTTTAAGGGCATGTACGTTTCGAAACAAGGAAGGGTTTAGGTACTGTCGCGATGAAGCCTCAAAAGACCCTTTTCCTTCAACCAAAGGAACCGGTCCTGTCAATATTGACCATAAAAGCAACGACATGATTTATTTTTTTCTTTGAAAAACTACAGTACATTTTACTACGAAAAATGTTGCTTTCATCTAAAAGATAACTTCATTATTGATGAAACAAGATCATGGGTGAACAAGAAAAGGGCACCATAATTTTGAAGTAGAGAAACCTGAGTTACTATTTTTCAGTCATATAATAATAATATTATATGTAAAATAAAAGAGTAGATTTTATATCTCACGTCTATTTGTGATTGGTGGCCGGGGAAGCTCATCAGCTGCAGTCCTAGCAGGCATAGAGAACTCATTTGATGCACTTAAATTTGTTTGGTTCATAAGAAAATTTGGAGTGGGGCTTGGTATCTCCTCCTACAGAAAAGAAATCACTCACCAAGTAAGAAAAATTACATAGAGGATCAACATATCACCTCTTTATCTTTTAAGCCTATAAATCAGTAATTTAATTGTTTTATATAAAAGGGTAACCGTACTTACATACATACAGTAATTTATCAAACAGGTAAGAGTAAAAAAGAGAAAAAGAAAAGTATGATGAAGTATATATACACATCAATAAGTACCAGAAGGTTATGAGATGGGGAGAAGAAAGAGTGACCAAAATGAAATTGAGTGGGAGATGGCATAAGCAACCCTCGCATGTTCACCGGGAGGAGGTTAGTGCAATGGCCGCATCGGACAGTAACGGTCTTGAACAAGCTTGTGCAAGGAACACTTACCTGAAATATTAAGGGGGAAAAGATCAATGGACAAAATGTTATATATATAATTTGGCGAGTAACAAAAACTAAAATAAACAATTAATATTTATTCATAAAAAAGTTGGCGAGTAATAACTAATTAAGTAAAACAAGAAGAAAACATTGAGAGAAAGAAAGTAAAAGAATTTAGAGAAGAGGGTGGAGTAGGTAGCATTGAAAAACCCTAGAGGTAGAAAAGTGGGGAATGAAGTGTTGTGGTTCAGTTCATACAGCGAGGACGGTGTCACAAATGTTGCAGTGAACATAACAAAGCTGTTCGGAAGGAGGGAGGTGGTCCAGTGATAATGTGGTGGAAGAGGATGACATTCTGGGTAGCCCCCTTTTTTCGTTCTCTTATATTCGGTTGATGATTGGTCTCTTGATTGATTGGATTGATTGATAGATGGACAGCTTAACCACCACACCTTGGATATGCTTTTTTTGATTATGAGTTGTGAAAGAAAGGTGCAGAGAGACAGAGATAGAGAAAGAGAGTGAGAGGGAAAGAAGCTGATCTGATCTATTTGGTCTGGTCTGGTCCTCTCTTTGATAGATATACAACAAGAGAAGGCAAAGGCACAGGATTCACCCCTTCTCTTTCTCTGTTTATAATTGCTCTTGTTTATAGACCAAGACCTTCGCATGTATATATCATGTATGCATGTATGTATATATCATGTATGCATGCATGTATATATCATATATTTCTGTGATATATATTCATCACAATCATCATTATTTGGTTCTAAGTTAGAGAATACAATATTCATAAATTTACTGAACGAGAGACTAATTCTCCTTATAATAAATGATCATTGTCTAAGAAAATTTTATACACATAAAATCAAAATCAAATGTGGATTTTTTTTCATTAAATAAATCATTCTCTATATGTAAACATAATAGAATTTTATACAATTGCATCATTTATGTACTAGAAGAGGGGTTTGTTTGTACATGAACATGGAGAAGTTATTATATAATTAACATAGTAGAAACATATGTGGTTGGCATTTCGATGTGTATGTGTGTAAGGGAGAGAGAGAGAGAGAGAGAGAGAAGCGGCAGATGTGGGGGAGAGGAGCCAGAAAGGGACGTGTGCATGGAGTGATATAGCTTTCACACATTCACCTGTTGTTTTCAATAGTTAAAGAGGGTCTTGTCTTGTGGTGAGGTCTCAAAAAAAAAAAAACACTTTCGTTTTAAAATCATTTTTCCTAAATTTCCGAACAAAGGAAAGAAAGAATGAATGAAACCCACTACTCCACTCCACACCAGCAGGCAGTGAAATGAGTGAGCCCTAATGCTTGTTTTTTCACTTTCTCTCTGTCTCTTCCGCTTCCTTAGGGCTCCTCACTCAAAGCTACACAGTCAGTGAAACTAGAGAAACTCCATAATAGCTATCACCATATAATAATGATTTTATTATTATTCATTATTATTATTTGTGAAAAAGAGATAAACAAGTTTACTTTTAGTGATTTGACAACTCCCTCTCGCTGGCCTTACACAGACTGATACGCATTTAAGTCAGTAGAAAAAAAACATCTCAGCGAGCAGACTTTCCTCTTGCTACTTACCACCTTTGTCCTTTCCTATATTTCTATTTCTTTTGACTTATGTTAGCTAATTAAGTTAGAATCTTTTTATGAAGTGACTTCAATTTCACATCAAAGCTCCCAACCTAGCTCTGTCTTGCATCTCAAAATGCCAAATTATATTACTGTATTAAATAGATGCAATAATTTATACAAAATAAAACAAACATAATATAGGAAGAAGAAAAATAAAATGAGATAAAATAGATAGTGTAATGGAAATCCACTGGAATCGATGTAGTGGTGGAAGATTAAGATAAAATATAGGATGTCATAAGTATAAATTTTACTGTAATTATTATATTAAAAAATAGTGTTATGGAGTGAGATCTATATAGAGAAAAAAATTATATAAATTGTATAAATTTGTTGTAAGAATATTATAATATCTAGCTGTTTTAAAATTTGGTGAAATTGATGGTTGCTAACTCCTATCTCGATCCATTGATCTGAGAGAGATCCGATCAGAACCGTCGCCATCGATGCTCATGTAAGCCCTGTGGGATTCCCTCATATCCCAAAAATGACAACCGTGTCATCATCCATTTGTAAATGGTATGGGTCAAGTATCTTCTATGTGCAACATTATTAAATGTGTTCCTAACGGGGAAGTTGTGAGCTTTATTCGCCCTTTTACAATCAGATACCATTAAGATGGTTACAATTATCCAGAATCGGAAGGATTGCTCTCTGTATTACTGTATAACAACTAGCTTGCAGCACAAGGGAATGTAAAAAAATATCAACATTTTTTTCATAATATTGTTTTTTCTATCATTTTTCCTTTATTACAACAAGATCATGATTATCATAAAAATTTATACAAAATACATTATTGTACAAAAGTAATTCTCAATCAGTAACCAATAACATTAAACATGTTGAAAGGGAAAAAATGTAATAAATAATTTCATTATTTAAACTTCAAACACTTCAATGATTGGTACTATATTTCACATTATTTAAAATTTTTTTCATCCCACGTTTATTTGTTATCTTTTTCCTGTACACGTATATAAAAACTATTTTTCAAAAATTAAAGAGAATAGCAAAAGTTACCTCGCTTTTATTGTAAAAAGAAACATTTTCTTACACAACAATGTTAACGCGATACATGCATACCGGTATAGCTTTTTTAATTAATTATTTAATCATAAAATTGCCTCCCTATTTCTTTATCTCCTCCTACTCCAAACTACAGAACAGCCAAATGAAAATGGAAGATATGTGTCCATATTAACAGTGTCTGTGGCAAAAAATTAATAAAATCTTCCACGGTGATATTGTAGCTTATATAGCGGCAGCAAAAACTGAAATTTACTTAATTAACTATAGTCAAAATAAAATTTGTTTAATTTGGAACAAATCAAACTCATAATTCAAATGGCACTGGCCTTAATCTTTAAGAAGTGTGTTTGATTGATGCCGTGAGTTATTCCTATCTAGCTTCACTCATCTTTATTCCTTTTACTATTATTTGGAATCTGACTGTTAGTACTCACGGTGATAACTGATAACATAGCTAGTCAAGTTCAAACTGTACTTGCATGTTTTGTCAACATTTGGGCTGTTCCCAACTTTTAATTGAGTTAGAAGTCATTCTTGTTGCCTCTTCATCATACGACATTACTAAAGCAGCCAGGGGGTGAGGAGAGCAAAACATGGGAACATTTTTCTATAAAAATGCAATGACTATAGTAAAGACTCAGGGTTTGTTTGTTTAAATAATTGATGTACAGTATATTTTGAATTAATATACAAATATCAAAGGTATTTTTAGGTAATTATTGTGTTTGTGAAAATTTCCAATGAATAATATTGATATATTTTATATTCATAAATTTCGATTTTGTTAAACCGACAACAAAAAATAATAAAACAAAAAAAATCCTTTGTTTTCTCGTACAAAAAATGTGTATATTGCATTTAATGATGAAAAGAAATGTCAGCAGCCCACTTTTCTGAACTTATTATTATTAGATAAAATTTATGTGGTATGCATTAAATAATGTACTTTAATGAATTTCATTTATAACCAGTGGGACTTAGAGTGTATGTGAAAAGTATGGTATAATATAAAGTGTGCCACAGACATTCTTTGGCAGTAATCAATTGCCATAAAAATAATGCAAATGCAATCTGGTTTGTGTATTAGAATGTTCTTGTTATTTTTAATATCGTTGTGTCTTCCTTCTCATTCTTTTATTCTATTTTCTTCATATCAATCTCTTTCTTTCTTTTGTATCACATTATTTATTATACATTTGTAATTTTCTATCTTTTTTCTTTTATTTTTTCTTCCTATCTCTCTCCTCCCCCACCTATGCACACCCCAAATTAAAGCAGGGAAATTATTTAATTTATATTCATTTTGGATCTTTTTTAGATGGAAACACAGAAACATGAAGGGTGGGTAGGTAGGTGGCCAAAAGTTGTTATAAAGTTGGAATTATTTGTACCAAGTGCACAATTAAGGAGACCAATGTAGTGACAAAAAAAGCTATAGTAAAGCTATAATATCTAGTGGGTGTAGACTAACATTAGGGCCTTGTGACTAATTAAACCTGAGTAGAGAGTACAGAGTTCAGAGGTTTAGAGAGGCACTGGCCACATTTGCCAGTGGGGTTATTTCAAAATTGAGCAGAAGCTAGCTCTGTTAATTAATTAGTGCACAAGTTTTTTTGAAGTTGAAGCACGAAAGGTCGAGTCTCTTCACCTTTTTTCACTCCTAACTAAGAAGCCATGGATCGAGCAACAACATGCACTGTACTTAAGAGAAAGCTTTTTAACTTGTAATCCCACTTTTGTCAATGAAATGTCACGAGCGAGATAAATGGCCAACTTGTACTTCATCTTTAGTTCCTTAAGTTAATTCCCTGCTTTGCTTTGTCAACCATAGCAAAAAGTTGCAAACCGCCTTTCACGATGGCAATGAGCATGATCATATCATTAATATATTTTAGGATTAAATATGTTTTAATTTGAAACTATAGAAATGTTTACTTTTAATCCTTAAAGACTATTTCTTCCCATTTAATGAAAAAAAGTGTATTAATGCTTTATAGACAGATACCGATCTCTAATGACATTTAGTTCTTTGCTCTAGCAATACTTCTTTTTTAATTAATTAGTTCAGAGGATTAAATACATTCTTGTCCCTTTTCTCTCTTTACCTAGGTGTTAAATGACATTAAATGTCCACTGATTATTTTTCCAAGAGAAATGTCTTATTTTAAATTTATTGTTTATGGAAACAAAAATCATAAGCATCGCGTGTTTTTTTTTTTATAAATAAGAAATCAACAAGACAATCTTTTTAGGACTAAAAACGACTGTTGTCTTATTTGTGAGCTTGAATTTGAAGGTTGAGCTTTGAACTCTACTCCAGTAAAAAAAAAAAAAAAACCGTTTAACTCTATTAGATTCTAGTTATATCCCATCTGACTCAATGTATAATGGTGAAAATAGGAATTTAACTTAAAACCCTACACAAATTAGCTAAACCCTCAACTGCAGTGGGGTATCTTGTTATATTGATGTATGCATTTAGTTCATGTGTTCCAACGTGTTCTGTGTGTACCGTACGCGCATGTACCGGAGAAAATCTTGCATGCTCGTGACGAAAATTTTCTTCTATCAACATGCTTTGTTTGAACGTGCAGAAAATAAAATAAAAAGTTCAAAATATAGTTTATATTATATATTTAGATAAAAAATAAAAATGAGAGAGAAAATAATAGATTTTATTTTTAATTAATTAAAGGCAGTGAAAGACTTCAAATTTAAAGAAAACTTTCAAGACACTTACTTCATCTTAAAGAAATGGATGGGCAACTGAAATCTTTAAAATCAATTATTTTATATATTTAATTAAAAATAGAAAATATATCACAGAAAATATAGTTATTGTAAAATAACTATATTTTTCATATAATAATAGCTAGGTTAATAAATAAGTAATTTTTTTCATTTCAATACACATATAGTTCTTTCTCTTATTGTCTCTCTATTAAAATAGAGAAAATAGTTTTTAAATTGCATTTGATTTTTTATTCTCTTTAATTAAAGATATTGAAAAAATAAAATTATTCCTATTTTTTAATCTATTTTGCACGTAGAAGATACTTAATGTATAATATACTAAAATAAAAAATATATTTAAATATTGAAAAGTTAAATAACATCCAATATTTTTTATCTTTATTTTTTACTTCAATGTTTTTTGCATCTAGTAAGAGAATTATTAATAGGAAAATTTTATTAAGGAGATTTAGATTTTTTTTTAATTTGAGTTTTGTTTATATTTTATGAGATAAAACATTCCTGCAAATTCTACACACTCGTTCTTTTCCTTCTTCTATATTTTCTCTCCATTACTGAGTGAAACAAAAAATAATAATAATAAACTTTTTTTTAGTTTTTTTTATTTCAACCCAACTTTTCTCTCCTACTACCTTTCTTGGGAAATTGTTTAAGTATTTTTGCAATATGCACTCAGGATATTAAATATAAATATGAAGAAATGCACATTAAATATAAATAAAATTAATTCTAAATATTTTCTTATACTTATGAGAGATAATAAAACAGAAAAATATAAATAAGATAAACTTTTATGATTAATTAAATTAAAAATTAAAAATAATATTGAGTTTAAAAAAAATTAAGATTAAATATTCAAATCTTATAGATAAAAAAATACATAATTAAAAGTAGAAATTTCACATAAGATGGTTAATCAAGTTTAGAGATAAAAATTATTCATCAATAAATTAAGATAATAAATATTTTACATTATTATCATACTGATTCAAAAATACAATGTTAGACATTCAATATTGGAAAGAACGTGGCCAAGGATATATATTTGATAGCATAAAAAGTAATAATTATTTAATAATATTGAATATTTATCGCATGTTATGTTTAAAAATGTTACCAATATATATATATATATATAGTGTAAAGAAACCCTACCAAAGAAAAGGATTCATGTAAATACATGTAGGAAGGAGGAAAAGGCAGTCTCTGTAAAAAGCCTGGTAGGATCTGTTTGTTGCTGTTTGTGGGGATATGAGGATCTTTCAAATCTCCTCTCTCATCCCATGGGGGGAGGTTCGGGGTTAGATCGACTTGTGTAGAAACCGATAAAGTGGAAATTAAATTCAATGTGCTGTGTGCTATGCTATTATCTTACTATTTTATTTTCTTCCTTTTTTTTCTTCTTACAATTAGTGCCCTGTGCCCTGTGGTGTCCGTTTGCCTCCATCCTTCCCTCAGACACAAGTACATTACAGTTTAAAGAGAGGACGGTGGTGACAGTACGTATTTTTATAAAAGTAATAAATACTCACGTAATTTTTAAATATATATATAATTAATATTTTTAAATAAAAGATGACACTGTTCAAGCACAGTTTATAAAATTTTAAAATTAAAAATTATATTAATATCATTTTACTATAAAATAGTTATAAGTCCACTTATATTAAAAAAGTACAAGTTAAATCGATATTAATTGTTACCCTTCTTCATTTTATTTTATTTATCTATTTAGAGGGGTAACACCTAAACTGAGAAATGTAATTAATTAATATTTTTTATATATTAAATTTATTTTTAATTTCTTATTACTTTTATCTTGTTTATAGTAGATGTGTAAAATATTCAAAATTATATTAAAGATAAACGTATATAATTGAAAATTATTAACATCGTCTTGAACTTTTAAGTAAATAGATAAATATTTTTTAAAAGTAAATAAATAAAATTATTATAATAAACTTTTTTATTTTTTAATGATATAACATATGTATATTGATGAACATAAAACAAGTATACCATACGTACGTATAAGTATATAGTTGAAAAATTAGATATCATCTCGAGAATTTTGATTTAACAACCACGCAACCAATTGAATACACCTTGATCGAGATATAAGGAAGAAATTAGCGGTTTATGTTTTTAAGTAGTTTATATAGCTCTCAACAGTTTTTATAGTTTTAATTTGTATCCAAATATGTTCATATTATCCAAATTATTAGTTATTACTATATGTTTTTCTTAAGTCTTAGGTTGGTGCTCTGCCTTCTTCACCCAATTATTCCTATCGTTATAAAATAATTGATGTTTAATATTTTTTATACAAATTAAGAAAAATAAGTATTCATAGATAATAATATTTATTAGGAGATAATTTTACTAAAATATTTTCGTTCTTTTTCTTAATTTCAATAGATATGATATTGAGTCATTGAACATAATAGTTTCTTAATTTCAATAGATATGCTATTAAGTCATTGAAGATAATAGTTTTTTATAGAAGGTAAAATTGGAATAAATATTTAAATATCAAGTGAGAATATTAATTAATTTATTTTTTTAAAGACTAAAATTACAGCTTAGATAAGCTAAAAAAGTCTATGTTTTTATTAAAAAAAGTCAAGTCTCACATCAATTAAAAATAATGTCAAAATAAAATATATAAATGGAGAATAATTCTCATCCTATAAATAAAATTTTAGAATTGAGTTAAATTCAAACTTTATTCTCTAATATGCTTAATCAAAATATTGGGATAAAGGTGGACTACTTTGAACATAGCCCAACAACCTACCTACGAGCAAACATTTTGGCAGGGGTTTGATAGGAGTTAAATTTTCAGGGAGTAATTATTCTTTCCCTTGCTTAATTTTTTTAGGTAACATGTAGTAAAAAAACTAGTACAATTTAATTTTAAAAAAAAAAACATTGTAAATTTTCTATAGACCGTGCTCGAGCATAATCAGATCACCCAAAGGGTGCAATGACAAACTTTTTAACTCATGATTCTGGTTTGCAAGATTAAACGTTACAGCCCAAACCAGAATCAGGCCTCCTTGAACTAATCTATTAGTCAATCTTGTTCACAAACCCAACAAGTACCCCTGAAATTATTTCGAGAGACTGGTGTCTGCTGGAGCCTAAATCATGATTAAACTCTATAATATTTCCTCATTACAAAGTACACAAGAGTGCAAGACTCGTCTCCAATTTTGTGGCCAATCTTTTGCATTCTTGATAAGATAAGGGATTTCCTGATCATCCTCTGCTTTCACAAGAACTTGATATCCTTCTAACAGTGCTATCTTTATATTTAGGAAAAATAAGTGTTAGCGGTATACTTTTTAATATTTTTTTAACACATTTTTTTTGGTATCAAATATAAGAAGAAGAAAAACTAAACTGATTAGTACTAATAAAGAAATTTAATTAAGATTATTTAATTGTATAAATTTCAATTAAACACATTTTTTTTTGTTAATCTACCTTAGTGTCACTTTGTTCATGTGATCATTAAAGTCCAATATTAAAGTTGACATGTTATATCATAATCAATTAATGATCAATTGATGGAGAGACTAAAATTGTATAATTTAAAAATTGGAAGACCAATATCTAGGATTTATGAACAATGGGACCATAATCATGAAGTAGAAATTATAGACATAAAAGAGAAATTTAATCAAAAACAAAAATACAAAAGTGTTGTTAAAAAAAATCTTACATAGATAAAATACATAGCTAGCTACCAGTGGAAATGGGACTGCGAAGCAGGTTTATTTGCCAATGGATGATTGAAGAGGCTTGAACGCCAAGTCCAACTTGCACGGAAAGTACCTTTTCATAAATTGAATCATTGAATGAAAGCCCACAATGGCACAAGCAATGGTCAAGAATACCCCTACTCTCACATGCCGCAAGCCAAGATCTGAACAACCTAATTAACAAATCCATCATGTTGCTTGGTCTTTACAAAACCCTTTATTTTCTTCTCTTTTTATTTATTTATTCCTTAGAATTAAGGTAAAAGCCTAAGTAATCAATAATAAACTGGGAATTACTTGTCTCCTTTTTGGCCATTTCCCCAACATTTCAAACAGGGAATGTGCCCTCTTGGTGTTACAGTTCCATGCTCATGGTTTTAGGGTTGCAGTATTTTTTTAGTTGTTTAGACTTTAGAGGTAAGGGGACCACACACCCTCTATGCCTGAAGTTTTTGCGACGAACTTATTGGTGCTGTCGTCACCACAAGGCTCAAAGTCTTCAGTATTATCATTTGGCATGCAAGATCCACAAATAATATCAATTCTCTCTCTGATTCGAAGTATTTGTACTGTCTATGTGCTAGGAATCCTGATGTAATCTACGTATAGTAATTACTTCTTTTAGGATCCTCTTCTTTGTCAATCATTTGCAAAATTGGCTTTCCTTTCTTCACAGTGGCTTAGAAAAATAATGATTTTAGGAAAATATATATACGCCTCAAATCCACTAAAACCAGAACACCCTTATCCAATCAACTTTATCGATTTGTCAAAGTTCATGAATCTGGACATGACAAACCAGGTTGGAATTTAGACGAATCTTTGTTCTATGTGTGACAATCATTTTAATGTACTAATTTAAGAGCTTCACTCCTCAAGGATGCAGAGTCAGTGCACTCTAGAAGATAAAATATATAGTAATAACTATTAATTAAAATATCTAAAGGCTTAGTACTGTTAGAATTTATTTAACATACACACATGTTATTTATTATAATTTAAGTGTTAATTTCTCGATCAAAAGTTATTATTATTATGTCATTTAAAGTGCATTTCAAACTTCAGGGGAATCAAATTCCTAGTATATTTTCTTCTATCTCTTTAATTTATTTCATTTGTTTTCTTCTAATAAAACGTATAGTTTTCTTGGTAAGAAGGTTGTGACTCTAGAAATTAACTGTGGGTTGTTTTAAATGCATGCATCCATGTTGACTATGAATAATTTTAATTATCTTCTTACAACATATATGCACTAATTTTATTGCTTGTATTATATGGTAATGATTTTATGTTTACAAGACATTAAATATTTTTTTATTTATTCTTTTTTTATAAAGAATTCAAAAGATTATATATACATACATATATATACATATATATATATATATATATATAATACGATCGGTAGTATAACATTACACATTTTATATATGACAATTATTTTAATATACTAATTCAAGGGTTTGGCTCCTAAAGTTGGAATACACTTTTGCAAAAGATAAAATAAATCACCTATCCATTAATTAGGATATTTAATAGTTAAAATCTTAACAACTAATTCATAATTTACTTTTATGTATATTTGCAAATTATAATAGTAATTTCCAAGTCATCATATTTCCCTAACACACCTTATTAAAGAGTATGATGTTAGTAATATTATACTATTACCGTTAATTTTTGGTATAATACATGAATCAATCTTGCTGAAATTGAATAGAATCACTATTAGTAATTAATTAATATGACTCTTCATATGAATATTTAACAGAATCATATACTCATGCAAGATACGAACTCGAGAACATTAGGTAAACTGAAATAATTTTATGCCTTGATTACACGCTTGATGATACTATTACTATATTAATTTAAAGTGTAGTATTATGCCCTTTAGAGGCATTAAATCCCTAACCTAAACTAGAGCAGGACCATGTCTTCTTCTTTCTAGTTTTTTTTTATAGTTTATTTCATTTTTTTAATTAAATTTAAAGCATTTAGATTACTTAGTAAGAAGGATTAGTTTTGTGTGACTGGGGAACTGAACAAGGACATTGGAATGATGTTATTGTTACCTTGATATAGAGCTGAATAACATGGTCAATGTATAACCAAACTTTTAATAAACCCCACTTATTAAGTCACACACAGCATCAATGCGCATGACTTGCTTGCTTTGGCTTTGATTTCAGGGTGAACACAAGTCTATAATCTCTCTCTACTCTATTATGCTGAAGAAAACATATGAAGCAATATTATGAAGATAAACCCTAATACTAAGGTAGTAGACTACAGCTACAAGTCATTAAGTCACACGAGGTAAGAAAGAAAGAAACACTTAATAAAGTTCTGGTACGGTGCTCCCTCCTCATCCATATGATATGAGAATCCTTCTGGCAAGCATGCTAAGCTCTTTCACACTCCTCTCTTTCTGTGCTAGTGATATGAGTCTGACTATAAGTTGAAACAAGCATCATGATTAGGTTTAGTTATGGGAGCACGCCTAATCATTGTGTCGCGCCATTACTTGTAAGGAATTTAACTTGCTTCTTTAATTGACCCCGACAAAAGAATTTATATCTGTCGCCGATTTTCAATGACAGCCACACAAGTAACTACTCCTTGTCCTTGGAATAGCATTCACATATATGATTGGTCGTTTAGGATTTGCTTTGTTATTGGTATATAAAACCAACAACTTTTGAAAACTCACGTCACTCTTGGTGGAACCTTTAATTTTGAATATAAATCCCTCTACTTGGGACCCGGTTATTCTCAAAACATTTAGATTCTGATCGCTCGCACACTGAGTAATCAAACTATACCAAGAGAATGCATGTGCAGCTAGAAGGAGGAATATTTTGACAGGGATACGTAGCGGGGGAGCTAGCCATCTTCATATATACACAGGTATGGCCTGAGAATATTGGAGCGAAATATATATATATATACACACATATATGTCTTAGTTAAGGTAATATTTTTGTGATATAAAACGGCATGTATATTTGGATTCAGGAATTTTCAACAATATATCAGTATCTTTCCGATACTTTGATATCATAATATTAATATCTACTTCAATTTTTTTTATTCGTAATAGTTGAAGATAAATATCCAAGAGTTTATAACAACTTAACTATTCTAACCAACTGAATTAGAGTTTTTAGATTTTTTTGGATAATATTTATTTGCAATAAACTGTACAGTAAAGTTCATGAACCTAATTTATCAGTGCCATAGCAGTTTGGTATAACTTTGAGACAGTGTTCTTAATTAACACTCTCATGCATTAGCGATTTGTGGGATATTGGATCTCCGCTAGCTATTACAGTTCAGTTGCTTTTAAGCTATAGTTTTGATTATTATACACCAATAAACATTTCATTGACATTTTTTATTATTTTGATTTTTTTCCTATTTCTTTCTTTTTATTACATCATCTTTTTACTTTTCATATTTTTAATCTCTTTCTCTCTGTATGGGTATCTATATAGCATAGAAGTGTGCATGAAATTAACATTTTTTTTCTTTTAGCTAGTTATTACTGCTGTGTTGTTTTAGGCTACAACATCTCAAAGTTAAGGTAACTTGCTTTTAAAATTACTAAAGTAGTATATTTATTTTATAAGAAAATACTTAATTATATGGACTAAGTTGAATTTCAGAAAGACAACTTTGTTTAGTTTTTTAATTTTATTGCAGTTACAAACCTCCACAAATTTTTTTAATTCTGTAAAATCACTTTAAATTTATTTTACAAAATTAAAATTGACTTTAAATCCGACTTTTACCGGTAAAGTTTTAAATACAAAACAAATACTACTTCAATAATTTTAAAAGTAAACTACCCCATTTTGAGCAGCTCTAACCCCTCTTGAATTGCATGCATCAACATGCAGACAGTACCGTACTCATATTATATACTTTTTTTTTTTCTTATCACCCTCTTGAACAATAAGAAATGTGTTGTGAAAAAATTGTTAGAATTATCCTTCAAGTTAAATGCCGCTGTAGTTTGTGATACACGTAGAAGACTTTAAAACTTATCCTATCTATCCCTTTAAACTAATTACTGCAATATGAAGAAATCATCTTGGAAAGTATTTAATCAAAACTGTACGTCATGGAATGTTTTATCTTCTCACACAATTTGTTTTTAGCGTTAAGGTACCGGATTTATCTTGTCCTAAAAAATTAATAAATAAACTTGACTTCTGATAGAATGACTCCATTTACAAGTGATCTTGCATATTGGCCAGCTATGATCGAAACTTTAGGTAAACATCTGCAATCTCAATAACTACAAGTGGTAAACTTATGTCCAACTCGTAAGATAAACTCAAAAATATTAGTTTAACTTAGGTAAACTTAGGCCGGAGTCATATGATCAACTCAAAAACTCAGCAATTTACCAACTTCAAAAATCTTATTTCAAAAATGAACAAATAAAATTGATTAATTTGGTTTTTTTTTCGTGCGATTCTTTTTGTGTCATTCAGCATTTTCCAATTGTGAAAGCATAAACTCAATATAAATTTTGATTCGAGAGTTTGTCCACTCGAACGAATAAAACTAATGAAAGAAGACACGCGCATATATAGTTAATGATTTTCAGTCAATTTCAGTGATTTATAATCTCTTTAACTTGGTGTTTGAAATTTCACACCTTATATGCTATACAGAAATTGAACGTTTGCAGAAAAGGCCATATTACAGTCAATTCTAAACTGGCACAGTGGAGGAACGACATAGCAGAAGCATGTTTAGTTTAGATTCTCAAATCCAATCATATATCCAAGTAATTGGCTATTTCAAATATAAACTGAAAACATATATAACTTTTATAATAAATGCAACATTAAGCTGTAGTGAACAAATCACTTGTAACATTAATTCATAGAACTCTTCCCATCATATAGATCACTTATTGCTGTAGAGTTGACCTTGAAGCACTAATCTGTTTGCTGTATATACGCGTGTTTTTTGCAACTGAAGAATTGCAACACTAATGGATACATTTCAGTCCATATACTCCAGACTCAAGAGGTTCATACAACTAATGATATATAAAACATTTTAGGTTTATTATGTACAACAACACGGAGCAACACTATGGTCTTTTTTTTTCTTCCAACATTCACTTGTACGTACTTCCTATAATTAGTATTATGCATCATATGATATCTTATTTATATAGTTACTGTATATATAAAAAAATTCACTTCCACAGGTCAATCTGACTACTGGAGGTAGACGTTGAAGCATACTCCTGAGAAACTTGCTCCTTTTTGGATCCATTTGCAACCACAGAAACTTGTTCAGCCACATTGAAAATGGGTGCATTGGAATAACTGGTTTCCTTGGAAACGACATCTTGGTTGTTGTGACTGAACTGAGAAGCAACATATTTGTCAAGTACACGCCAATCTGTGACCTGGTCAACCGCATGATCACTGGTGCCATAGAGAGAATGATGACTTTGTTGGTTATTGCAATATTGTAGCTGTTCTTCCTGAGTGAGTGATGAGAACTGCAAGGTGCTTCCATTGTTGTTGTTGTTGTTGTTGTTTTCATAGCCATAAGGGACAACTGAGCATGCTGATTGAGTAACTTTGGGGCTTTCAAGTTGTGGAAGTTGGAGGAATGCATCGTGGGGAATATTGTTGTATTGCAATTCCATGAGCTCAGGCTTGCAGCTAGGGTGGTGGTGGTATGATGCATAAGGCTGAGAAATATTGCGCCTGGGGGATTCAAGATCTTGCATGAAGGAAACTTGCTCATCGTACCAACAGGGTGATTGATCATACTCTCCCACTTTCTGCATTGTTGTCATTCTCTTCTTGAACACTCTACACACAACCCAGCCTTCTTCCTGAAACGGTTAAAACGTTAAAAAAAAATTTAAATAAACCCTGGCCTGATTTTTTCAACTAAAATTTCACATGAAAGCACAATGTAAAAATTAAGAATGTTGACCTAAATATTTACAGAATGTATACTTAGGTAATTATTACAAGGTCATAAAATTAGCAACATGTTGGTTTAACTAAATTGGAGGGTTTATTTTTGGGTAATATACTATTATTTTATAACAAATTAATATATATGAATAACTTTCTTTGAATTAAGTTTTTCAAATGCATGTAAATTTAAGCAGAATATTAAATTTTCCTAAAACAATTCCCACAGAACTTGAAACACTCGATTAATGTTGTAAATAAAATGATTAATTAGAGTCCTTATTATGTGTGAAATTGTCGTCTGTCTTTATATTTAACATTATTCTTCTTGAATAAATTTTATAGCAGCACATTGATATTGACTATGAAATATTTTCGTATCAATTAGACGTTGAAGCATAGACGGGTGGTAAGAGAAAACATCTTAATTTTAATATTAGACTGAACTGGAATTCATATGGTAGCATTTTAATGAATCGTACATAAGCTAGAAAACAAAATCAACGATCCGTTCTATTTGGATTTATGCTTTTAGTGAGTATTCTATTTGGATTTATGCTAATACTAGATAACCATTAGGGAGAACAAGTAGCCTGGAAAAGTTGATGATTCAACCAAAGTTGAGATTTTAGTCCTATTTTTCATCTAAGGCAAGAGCTACACACGTTATTCTCATATTAGTACTGTGCCTTAATCAGGTGGAGAGTATAGTGGCGTAATGCATTATGCGGCGCTATTCCTCCGCTATATTTGTATGGAAGGTTAGAATGCTCTTAGCACTCTCTATATATTAATTTACTTATAAAAAAATAAAGTCTACATAATCTGCTATTAATTTGAAGTCAATTTAACGCAATTTCCCCCTAATACTTTCATAAAAATCCAATATGCAGCTGTGACTAGTTAATTTTCATAATTTCGGGCGATTTAAAGTGTTTATAAGTTTGTGCAATGTAAAAGGTTTTAGAATTGTATAGAAGAGGTAAGACATAAGAAATTATATCTTACAAATATTTTAATGGATAAAAAATTTAGTCTTTATAAAATATGATTAAATTTGATGTAGCCTTTCAATTTATTTTGTTGATTTTAATCTTTATAAATTTAAAAATAATCCCTGACATCTTTTACTAAATGATATGATATGAGATGCATTTAGACATATTATATATCACTCACTAAATAATGATAAAAATTGTTTTAAAATTTTTCATACTGTATGATAATTTAAATCATTCAAAAATGGTAGAGTAAAACTAAACTAACTTATATCCGTAGTATTAAAAATATATTTAAGCTAATATTATGTATAGTTATATGAATTTTGTTTGAGTTTATGCATGCATAAATATGATGCGTGACTTATTAGACAATTTGAGGAATACTTGAAAATATTATGAAATAATATCTATTTCGACTAATAGATGAAACTATATATGGGACTTGACAAAGAAGTAGAAAATGAAAAAAAAATGCTAAATAAGATTTTTTATTTCTGTAATATTTATATAATTGAATCTTTGCTCAAATAATTTATACTTAAATTAAATATAAGACTATATATTTTTATTTATTTATGCTTTAGTCACTTAAAAGCTGATTTCTCAATAAATAAAAATTATAACGACCAATATCCTAATTGGGTAAAAATTATAAATATAATTTATCAATAGAAATCAAACATGCAGATAAATACTTTTGAGATTGAAGTGTTATTTAAACAACTAGAAGGGTAATAGACTAATAGATGTTAACTAGTAATTACCTGAGAAGTTGTTCCATTTTCATTAGTTTCTAGCCTGTACTCATGCATGATCCAATCAGACTTCTGTCCATTTGGGGCTCGTCCTTTGTAAAACACGAGAGTCTTTCTCATGCCAATGAGGCAATGCTTAGAGTATATTGCCTTGTCTCTTCCCGTGGCTTTCCAGAATCCAGCTTTTGTAGCTCTATTGGTGCGAGTTCCAGTTGGATATTTCTTATCTTTATGACTGAAGAAATACCAGTCACTTTGTTCATCGGTTCCTATTTTGCATAATTCTGTTTACATGAGTAACAAATGTGAGTGTATATACTATATATACTATGATACATGTTCTTAATTGTATGTAATTCTTTGATTAATGAAAGCTTTGTATGAAGAATTACCTTGGAGATCCCATGGTTCAATTTTATAGAGATCGACATCTTTGATGACATCTAGATCAATCCTTTTAGACGCTATCTTTTTCCTAAGGTAGTAACCGACAAGTTCTTCATCGGTCGGATGAAACCGAAAGCCTGGTGGTACATGTGAAAACGTGTTCATTTCCGCTGTTAAAGAATTAAAACCTGTATCTGAAAAAAAATGAAAAAAAAAAATTAACACCTTTCTTGCAAACATGGAGTTTAACACATTTTTTTCGTGTATATAATGAATAATATTTCTACCACTTATATTTGAACGCTCACAGTTGATCAGACCAGAAATGATAATTAATATGTCAAAAGTTATACATGCATGTGCTTTAAAATTTAAAATAATCTTCTAAGCAACAATGTTATGTCAGGTTGCAATATTTGATAACATTAATAGTTTGATCGATGGTTAGAACGTGAACAAGAATAAGAACAATTATAATGATCCAAACTCGTTACTTATATCCTCCTGACAAAACATCAGACTTGCTTTTTAATAATCAGAAAAAAGGATTACATAGTACTGATAGAGATGAATATAATGAAGGTTGAACATAGTCAAATAAGTATAAATAACAAAGAAAAGGGTTAAAGAAGACAAACGAAAATTCGAAAAGCAAAGGAAATGAAGAAGAGTAATTCATGTCTTCGACACTACGTAAACCCGTTGCTTTGTTTCAATGTCTAACTAATGAACGTTTTATATTAAGCAACAAGATTGATAAGGAAACCATTATCTTGTATCCATAATTAATAAAAATACTAGTCAGACTCATAATTCAGCTAACGGCAACAAGTCGAAGATTGAGTTTCCGATAAGTCGGTAAGTATATTAACAAGCAAGAAAGAAAATCTAGGTAATTATAAAACACGTCCCTTGTAACTTTGAAATAAAGGGGAAAAGAAAACGAGTAATACAAAGTCAATATTAATTAATTGGAAAAATGTACCGGAAAACATAAATGATAACTAAATTATTCCACTGAACTGTTGTGCAATATGTATTTATTATTTCATTAACTATTTATTTGACAACATTATAGTCTTATACTATCAAAAAAGCGATTGATTAGAACGTGTATTGAATCAACAAAAAAATTCCACATCTCGTCCTCCAATATTATTTGTGCATATATTCGAGTTGGAACTTTTACCATTAATCAATTATATTTATGCCCATTAGGGACTGAATCAGCTGTGGATTATCCTTCTTCATTTATACTTGGATAATGAGAAAGCGCTTCTAAGCATTCCCAGTCATCATCCAACAAATCTACCCCAAAATTAAACAAGTTCATTGTATAGTATTATGTCATCAAAATTTTCAAAACATACATGAAATTTCTCGTCTTTCCCCACAGTTCACATCTTCAACATCGAATGTGATGCAGCTGGGTTTGATTAATTAGATCCAAGGAATGATCACAGAAAGCAGAAGAAAAATAAGAAGAATGAAATAAAAAAGAAACAATACTAAGCACTTAAGAAGGTAGTATCTTTTAAGCACCCACACCCACACTAATCAAATTCAAGCTATATAATTGAAATAAAAAAGGAAAAAAAAAAACTCTCGATGGTCTGAGTAATCGCTTCATGAAAAAGCCATAGGAGATATTCGAGAAGACCTTTACTTGTAAAACCGTTGACTCATTTTCCTTAAAGAAGAAAAACTAAATTAGGTTGTGACACACGGCAGAGAGGACACACTTTTTACAATGCAATTATGGGGTGGTATGAAGAGTAGTGAATGATGTTGTATGCTATAGCACCAAACATTCAGCTTTTCCAGCCTACAAAGAGGTTGATAGAGCACTCAAAGGAAATCATATTTACATTATGGCCCAATAGCACGACTTAGAAGCTCCTTGTTTAAGCAATTTGAGGGGGAAAAACATCATCAATTACCAGGAACAGTAGTCTGTCCGGTTTGCACTTGGATATATATGCAATGAGATTTGTATAGTTAGGTGTAAAACCAAAAAGAAACCCGCGTGAGGGGCTTAAAGCATGATTTGGAGGTTAGTGTCGATGAGATACAAACACCAACCGAACACAGATCACAGTCTCGTCAAAGATTTTATGACTTTTACCATTTGACTTGGGCTTCTCCTTTATTTGTCTTTTCTTGTCGTACTTGTTTGTTAGAAGTTAAAACATAGAATATATCAAAAGATCCACCATTTTCAACACTGCTAATTATTTACATACATTCACATGATAAAATATAATATAGTAAAGAACAAAAAAAGCCAAACCCCATATGATATAACAGATCCATGCGGAGAAATATATAAAAAGCACTAGATAAATAGCATGAGCATGTTAAAAAAACTAAGGGTAAAAGAACAACCTCGATATGTTGCTCCCTCCGAGGATCGATGTAACAATGTATAGACTCCAAGTAGAATTCCGGTGTGGATCTGATGAAACCAAAAACTTGGTTCGCTGCACTAAATCTTGAGGTATATAGGGTATATGAGAATGTTGTTTAAGCTCTCTATCATCAACAACCTTTTTGTCGTAACTTGGTCAAATGAAATCCAAGTTCCAACAGAACCAGACAAAAAAAAAAACAGCACTGAAACAAAGGCAGGGAGACACAAGCGGACAAATCAGACGACAAGAAAAGCAACAAAGTAGAAAATGGTTTATTGTTTTCCTCGGGAATTGAACTCAATCTCCTCCTTCTTTGTCCTCAAACTGCTTTGCTTTCACCAACTACGTCTTATGTAGTAGTAATTGCTAGATATCCACAAGAAGAGAGAGTTCCAAATCAAGAAAGAAAAAACCCACAATAGAAGAGAGAAATCAGATCCCAAGGACTATTAATTAAGAAAGAGAAGAGAGAAAAGAGAAGGAAAAGGAGTAGTTTCAGGAGTAGTAGAGGATGAAACGAAGCAAATATGAGAACCCTAATAAAGCATTTCATGAACCCCTCTCTGTAGAATTTCTCTCTCTCTCTCTCTCTCTTTATTTAAGTTTGGAGCTAGATTGCTGTAAGCTGAGTGATAAAAGGGTGGCGCTAAAACGGCTTGAGAATGAGAGAGAGAAAGAGAAAGAGATGTCAACCTCTGAGTCCACCCACCAGCAACTGATAGAGACATAAAAGGAATGATGTGGTGTTAACGTTTGAGGTGAACGGGGCCGGAGATCGAAGACAGAACGCAATTAACAAAGATCAAACCGTGAGGACGAATGAAATAGCTTATTTAAAATACTACATAGATATTGAAATAGTATATCAAATGAATAGAAATTATGATAATGATAGGCAATCGATTAAGGTTTTTATTTTGCTTTGGTTAAGTGGTGACCCTTAATGGTTGTAACTTATAATTCTCCCTCCTGCCAAAAGTTACACGATCCCCTTGTCCCCATTATTTCTAATCCATTTTTTCTTAGGAAAAAAAGTAATAAAACGAGAAGGCATTTCTAATACTTTCAGGTATAGCGTCCATAAGGAATTTCCAACTGAGGACCATATACCATATAATAGATTATTACATAGGTTTGAACCGTAAATAGTTCAATCGAATTTCAATTACTCATCTGATTCCTAGACACTGAGACCATGTTTGGTATGTAGAAAAGAAATTGAGAGGAGGGGAAGAGATAAAAATACTTTAGTTTATTTGGAAGAGAAGATTAGGATGAAAACGTTTTTAAAAATTATAGGATCCACCTACATTATTTCTTATTTATTTTCATTCAACTTTCTATTTTTTATCTTATTTTTTCTTTATTTCTCTTCAAGCAAACATCCTTCATTTCTATTTTATTTTTCACTTATTTTTACTCATTCATTTTATTTTTATTCACTCTATTTTTCTCCTCTTTACTAAACAAGATGTAAGAAATTTCTAATTAAGAAGGGTCATCCCAAAAGAAAAACAAGATGCATTAAGAAAATTCCAACCCACACTCATGAAAAAAAGAAAGTGGAAATTCTTACCGGATATTTAACCATTTCTAGTAACCCCCATTGGCTTTTAATCTTTACTGTCGAGGATGTTCCAAATCCGTTTGCTAGTTAGAGTCCACGCCTTGTGGTGTACACAGATTTAAAAGGTTTTAGTGTATATAGTAATAATAATAACAATACAGGAATTAATATATGGTTTCTTCACTTCTTCAACATGCGTCACTATGCTTTCTCCTAAAACAATTTACTAATTGTACAACATAATCTTCTATTTATTAGCAACAACAGATTGATCAAGAATAGTAAAAGAGAAGGTTGATCAGTTGAATTAAAAGGTGAACAAAACTTCCAGTACACTCATTGAGACTAAAGTTAATTTATCCAAAATACGTTGTTAAAAGAAATCGCTCTTCCACCCCTCTCCCCCCTTGATGAGTGTTTCAACTTTAATTATAACTAGTTAATGAAAACACATTCTAGTATGGGAAGAGATTGACTCTCTAAATTTTTTTAAAAAAAATAAAGAAGAAGTTAAATATAGTTAATAAAAAATGAGAGAATAAAAAAAAACTAATAATATAAAAGTAATGAGAAATTAATATAGATTAAAAGAAAATTTTACGAAGTGATTTAAAAATAAAGTTATTTAATGAAATGTGAACACTAAATAAAAGTATTTTCTTGATTATTTGTATAGATTATAACAAAATGTTAATGAAAATACTCGGCGTTTTGTACTTCATATAATTAATTTTTTTGTCTTTTCAAAGGAAAATGAATTCTAGTACTAGCAAATACTCACAATGCGGTTGTTTTGATGTGGTCTGACCATTTTCAACATTTGACATCCTAAAATTGTCGTTGCTTATATACAAATGTTTATGTACCATTAAACACATTGATAAATTGATGTGGAATTATTTTAATTTAATAATAGATTTTAGGTTTAAGTTATAATTATATAGCCATTTTAAATATTTAAAAAGATAATTTTGTTATTTATAATAGTTTTACTGACTTTAGGAGTGACTAAGCATGTTAGTTTGGTTCACCTCGCCACTAGTCTATCAAAATCGAGGCAGAACAGAGTAATTCATCTTTTAATGGTGGACTAAAGATTCTGGTCTATCCCGTTTAGGGGTGGATTAATAGATTAGTGGACCAATCCACAAGAAATGAAAAAAAAATATATTTTATAAAATTAATCCAAATGAACAAATTTAATTTTTTCAAGAGGAACAAATTTAATTCAAAAACATAAAGTATATCAATTGTTTATTCTAAATTTGATTTTAATATTAAATTTTCTATAAGTATTAAAGAAAATATAAAATAATATAAAAATAATAACAAATATGTATTTTGATTTTTAAACAACACTATAAACTTAAAAAAAAATACAAAGTGACAACTCAAACCCTAAATATCAATTAGTATTTATATTTTTTTTAAGAAAATATATGTATGATATGTCAATGGACCAACCCATCCCGTCTCACTGTTGGCTTGATGAGTCAACGGATTAGGTAGGCTGGATCACAACAGATTGATAGATTGAATTCTTCATCTTGTTTCACTAAATTAATAACAGATTTATAGGTCGAATTCCTTGATCCAACTCATTTTGTCACCCCAAAATAAATCTAATAAAATTATCCTCCGAAAAGGATACCTATGTTCTAGAAAGAAAAAAAGGAAAGCAGATGTTTATGTATTTCCAAATACGTACATTCATTGATTTTCTTAATTATTTCTCTTTATAAAATATCTAGCTAGGGTTTTAAAAAATCTAAGTGTACGTTGCGTAAAGTTAGTTGGTCCACATCTTGCGAGCCCCTGCTCCCGCTGTGTGAAAATGAGGTGTTGAACGAAGCAGTGTTGCAGTTGCTCTTCAAAAAGTGCATATAAATTAGTAACACACAAGTGTTACATCATTTTAAGGTTTTTTGGAAAATAATAATAATTCCTTTTCAGTTGCAGAAACAGCACGCGAGCCCTGGTTGGTTGGTCCGCAATATTTTTTAATTTTTTAAATCTGACCTCAGTGTATATTTCTTTTTCCTTTTCTACATTATATTATTAATATTATTAAATAAATAAAATCTGTTGCTAAAGCTTCCTCGAGCTGGGCCCACGAACCGACCGTACGCAATACGATAGGGACACCTCTCCAAATACACCTTCTAGTATAAAGATAATATTAAAAATTCACATTCTTATTTATCAATTCAATGGAGCCTCTCAATCTCAGCTCAGGTTACCAAGCCGAACTCGGCTTCAGCAATGTATTAAGTTCAGTGGGTTCAAGTCTTCAAGATCATTGCTAGTGGCTCCCAATCCGTTATAGGGTTTGGCGCATTTGGAACATTTTTAAGTATTTTATAAAAAAATATGTAATAAAACATAAAAATAAAAATAAAAATATATAGTGTATGAATGGATAGAAGTATGCAAACTTAAGTTTAGGTTACTTAATGAATTTGCAAAAGCAATCCAAATCTCACTTTTAATGGAATTGAATTTTTGCTTAGTTTCTAACTTGTTTCCTAAAATATTTAAAATGACTCTGTTTGCTTCTTTAAATTTTCAAGTTTTCTAATTTATAAAAGCGTTTCAATCAAATTATTTTTGTCAAATTGAAACTAACACTGATAATGAAAGTTGTCACGATTTGTAAGTGGAATCCATTGGAATTTAACAAAAATTATCTGATTGAAGTTTTTTTTTTTAAATTAGAGGACTTGATTGAAACATTTGAAACTTATGGACCAAATTAAATTATTTTAAATGATTTAGGAACTAAATTAATAATTTAAACATATTTTTAAAATTAATAAAATGTTTGGAGCTCTTCAAACAGAAAATTAAACGTAGTCTTAGCTTTTATTATAATAAAAAAAATCATACTTCAGACATGTACTTTGTGAAAGATGAAGGAATAGTACTCTAAAAATGCGATAAAGAACGTGTAATTAAAAGAGAAATATTATTCAAATGTGATGAGTAATGTGGTGTAATAAAAAAGAAAAATAAAGAAAGGTAAAACCATTAAAATTATTTTCAAATGTATAAATATTGTCGTTGTAAGACAAATAAATGTTTCAACTAAAAGTAAAAACACGTGTACTGTAGGATACATCTGTTGAATTACTTGTTAAGTTACTAAGAACATAATAACATTTTAGGGCTGTGGCAATAGCAATGTTTAGAAACATTGAACCGTAAAAAGAATGACACGTGTTGCAAGGTGTTTGGTAGTTGTGCATGCCGGTACGTTAAGCCATAGTACTCCGGCTAAAGTGCGAACCAAAAGAAGGGGCGGAGGGCAAAAGAAAAAGGGTATGATAAAAGCTAAAGTTAGAGAGTTTAGATTGCACAATGGTTTGTCTGTAAGTTGAAACTAGCAATGAAGTGAAGCAAAAGTCTCAGACGTGATCCAAGTGTCATCTTGTCCCCACCATGCCACCAGGGCTACCCGCTATAACCTTCCTTCAATCTCTACTATTATTTTATGTTCTATGTAGTCTTTTCACCTTTGTTTTGATAATAATTTCATAATTTTTTTCGTCATGTTGAGGGTAAACAAACTAGGTTCAAGAAAGCACCCAACACATCACAATTAATCAATTATACCATCAAATCATCTTTCTTTCTAAAAGTAGTACTGCTAATAGCCTATGAAAAAGTTTATTTAAAATTTACTTAAACATATTACATATAACAATTGAAGTTCTAACTAGTATATTCTAAGTATTTCAAAATATAAATCAAACTCTTGCATCAAATTTTATTTCTTCCCCCGCAAATCAAACGATATTAACCCGAAAGTAATGGGATTAATTAACAAGTGGAAGGCACCAGAGGTAAAGAGTGTATAGATAATGATTGCTGATATAGACACATCATTGTTTCGGTTCCCCACGTTCAACTGAGGATGGGCAACTCCTCAAAAAGCGTTCTATAAAAATTGGAAAAAGCTCTCAATCCCTTTGCTACATGACCATCAGCCCCTGCCATCTTACTCCAAAATTCCGTGGCTTATCCTATACACTCCTAGTTATCAATAAACTTTTACTCATCATGATTTTTTCTGACCTTTTTTATCTTCATTTTATTTTTTAATCGATTAATGTGTTACTACAATTTAAAATTTTAGAGAAATTTCTTCTATACTTTACATTTTAATCCATTTATATAAGCTTAATTAAGTCGAGTATAAACTCCAAAGGTACGTGAAAGAGTACGTATTATCCTTTTCTTCTCACTATTTTACACGGGATTGTGAAACTTACGGTTTTGTCTTACACATAATGTATTTTTTTTATCAAGAACAAAGAACTTTAACTCAATTAATTAAATAGGATGTGAGTTTATAAACTCTTTAGTACTATATTCAATTCCTACTGAATAAAAATGATCAATATATTCACGGAGAGAGCCTAGGGATTGTTTTTGTATCTCCTGTGCTGGCTAAGATTCCACGATTGTAAAGTCGGTAACATGTTTTTATAACAAACTTCACCTGCTCGAATATCATGCCAAAAAAAATTCCTAATTTAAATTGATAATAGCTAGATAGAGTTCTACGTACAGCTGTGTTTTTAATACAGTAAAGAAAATGGATGAGAGAAAAAGAGCAACGCGCAAAATAATTAAAAAAGAGGACTTTGAGAAGTTCATTTTTTGGTATATTTGAGAAGTTCCTTTTAAATTTAGAGTTGATAGATATATCTAGCTCTAATATTGCGATAAAATTTATTGGTATAATAAGACAAACTTAATTTCTGTTGTTTGAAAAAATGGGTGGAGAAATAGTAATTTTGTCACTAATAAAGCTTGAGAAAAACAACACTATGACAAAAACAACAGTTAGAAGTAGCATTCGGATAAGAGGTGATATCTAAATGATACGAAACTTTCAAATAATACTTATTTAATCAAATGTTATTTGTTAGTAATCCTCATACAACATTTATTTGAACAAGAGTTTTTTGAATTTTAAAAGAAAATAACATATGGCATTTCCTACACAAAGTGTTTTCTATAGTCATTAAAACTTTAGGTTTAGTACTCACTATTTCATCTACCTATCTTCAGTCCCTCTCTTCCCTCGACCCCCTAACCTTCCCCTCTAAAGCCCCCCGTTCAAATGACATTTACCACTTACTACACATTTTCCAAGTCATTTGTGTCATCATTGATGTGAAATTTGATGAAGGTGGAGATATAAGATAAATTTGATAGTTAAGAAAAAAGAAGAGAGAAACGAAGATTTGATCCTCTCTGTTAATAAAATTAATATATTGACGAGGATTTGCCTTCAATCTCTTTTGTGCTTATGGTTTTGGGAAATTCATCGTGGTTAATATTGGAGGTAACCTAGCATTTTAAGTGAGAGTCTTGCTCAAATCATTATTATAGAAGTCACTAAAAGAGTCGTTAGAGGGTGGCACATCCTCAATATTGGCCCTTATTACCTTAAAAGTGAACCAGTTGTGATTTGTTTTTTGTTAAAACTTGCATTTTTGTGGATTTTGTTATGTTAATGTGTTTAAATTTGATTTAATTTGGTGAGTCTCCTCCATTAGTGTGGCAAGGGGAAGCCATGACTTTGAATCGATTTAAAGAAGCATAATCCATTGGATACCTTATGGGCATCATATGATCTTTTTCAGCATTTTTTGTTGTTGTTCTCTAATGAGTACTTAGGTTTTTTTCTTTTTTCAGTTAGGATTTTTCTTGTATGATTTGTAGTTAGGGTTTCTCCTTTGTCTTTGATTTTTGCTTATGCGTGTGTATTTATGCAATAGAAGATTGTTTCACTCTACCATCACTTTTACAAGTGTAGAGTTAAGGTTTTAAATAGTATGTATATATGAAGTCATAAGTTTTAATCTCAGTATGAAGATTATATACCAAAAAAATTAACAATATCAATAAAGCTATATTTTGAATAATATTTATTCATTAATTAAAGTTTTTATTATTCAAATATATTTCTAGGAATTATATATCATACTGTGAACACTAATTCTAGGTTTTTTATTTTGTAAGCCAAAAATATATTATTAAGAAAGATCTGTAAAAGAAAACATTAATCAATATTTTTTGGTTTACTATCATTTTACTTCTTAAGTTTTTTAAAGTTTCTATTTAGTCCTTGAATTTGTTATTATCTATTTTTAGTTTTTAAATTTTTATTTATTTTTACTTTTAATGGCTTAACTCTTTTTTTGTCTTTACTTCTGGTTCCTTAAAAGAATTTTAAAAATAGATAGTAAATTTAGATGTTGTGTAAAACTTCGTGGTGGATGGTGGAGAAAGAAAAATTAGACGCTTAAAGACTATTGTTTGAAGAGAGAAGGAAGAAATAAAGTTAATCCACATATTAACTTCCTTTTGACGTATAAAAAAATTAAATTCATATTATTTCTTGAATCAAATATTATTTAAAATATTTTAACTTTCTTTAATTCTTTTAATTAATATATATATATATATATATATATATATATGTATATGTATGTATGTCTTCAAGTAATAATTATCATTAAAATAATATTCTATCAATTAAATTATTTAATGAGATTTTTAAAATTAAAAGTCATATATAAACATTCGTATTTTTATTATAATTTAATTTTTCATACATATAAAAGAAATTTAACATACTTTTTATTAATATTTTTATATTTTATTATAAGCATTTGTATAAAATGTACAAAATGATTTAAAAAATTTAAAAATTACTGAACCCTTAGAGGAAAGGAGAAAACAAAGGTTTAAAGCCACTTGATGCATGATAAATTCGCAACAGATTGATCATCATTAATCACCGAGCACACGTAACATAGATTCCATTAATTAAATATAATGTCACCAACTAAAAATAGAATTACTTTCGTTTCACTTCCACCTGAATATACATTGTACTCATTACTGCTGATTATTCCACTAACGGAGAGAGTTTTAGCTAGAATTTTGTAATGAATGCATCCAATTGGCGATCCTACCTTACACCCTCTAGTAATTAAACAAACCTGTATCATAGTCATAATTAAATTAAACAAACACCCCAATGCATGCCTATAAAGATTTCAATTAAAGAATTACCCACCAAACTGAATTTCTATGGCTACTAATTTAAACTAATTCATATTTTAAAAATCAAAATAATATAAATTAATTTCAAAATAAATGAGCATACTTTCAACAAGCAGTTAATCAGTTTTATACTTATTTTATGAAATATAATTTTAGAACTAATTTTAAACTAGTCTTCCACAACGAAGTTTGAAATCAATTTAGCCAAATTAAACCAGTTTTTTATATAAAAAATGGTTTGATTTTGAAATATAATACATATATATATAATAAAAATTAGATTATATTTTATTTTATTTACTGCTTATTAATTTCACATGGATATTTTGTAATTAAACCTTTAATTAATCATAACAATCAATAAAATAATGAGAAGCATAAAGTGTGTATGTTTCATTTTGAAGAAATAAATATTTTTTTATCTTTACACAAAAATTTAAACATAATTCTTTTGAAAATCAAACTAAATTTAATATATATAAAATTCATGTATAAAGTTTTGTGAGTATAATCACTTACTACTCAGGTCAATAACTGTTCTGGCACGGAAACACATGCATAGCATCATGTATCGTTTGTTTGCTGAGTGCATGATGGCTAATAATTACAAATATCAATGTCCATTTACTTTTTGAAAAAAATATTTAAGATAAATTCTGTAATTAAAAATTTAAGTTATAATTCTTTGGAAAATATTAATTATATAAGTTATACTGATAAGAATTTTTAAAAAAAAGTGCTCTTATTAAAAGAGTTAGAATATAATCATGAATATGTTACAAAAATATATTTTTAAAATATGTTACCAAAATTAATTTAGAATATAATTAGAATTTTATTTAAGTACTTAGGTGTGATACTAATAAATGTGGGTGAAAACAAAAACTTTTCTTCATTTTCAAAAATCACAAATATTTTGAGACAAATAAAAATATTCAAAAACACATATAATATGATATGAAAATACTTCACACATTTATCATAGATATAACTTATAAGAGAAATAGTAAAATTCATATTAAAAAGTGAAAAACAATTTTAACATAAATGAAGATGTTAATTACAGTACATTCGTTGATTGGTACATTGTCCTCGTAAGTGGATAGGTAAAAAGAAATGGAAGTAATAATATAGGTTAACAAATTAAAACATTTTCTAAAAAAAAAAACTATTAGTACATTTTTATTTTCATTTTCAGTGTATTTTATGATTTTTTTAATAACAATTATATGTATTAATTTCTTAATATCTTTTTTTACACAATTCTTAATATCTTTAAACACTCGATAATTTGGTTTTTACTTTTCATATTTTATTACACAATAATTAAATAAATCAATATATAAAATTATTTAATTAAAAACATAATAATAATACCTTAACAATATCGAAAATATTCAATAAAAATATTTATTATCAATTTTTAGTCATTGTTCTAAGAAAAAATTGTTAATAAAATCATATTTTTTTGGAATGTCGTTGTAACTTGTTCAAAGGTTTCGATTAGCGAATGGGGAGTGGCAGTAGAGCCAGTGAAAACTGAGATAAACAACAATAATGTGAAAGGCAACACGGACTATACTCTATATATTTAATCGGAACATGATGATAATTGGTTTATATGTCCCCCTCAAAATAATACTTTCAATTATATCAACAATAATAAGATTAAGAAACGAGAACAAACAAAGTTTCGAAATGTGTAATTCAGAATGATTACCCTCTTAATATATTTTACCCTCAGAAATAAACATTTACAATCATGTGCCAACCACCATCTCCCATAAATTTAATTAAAATCTTGGATATCTAACACGCCATTTGACTGAGTGGTCCTGCTGTAAAAAAATAGGGTTAAGCGTGGTATGATATAACTATTCTTTTATTTGGTACGACACGATGAGAATAATTTGTCTTATTAACGCCTTATTTCGTGATCATAGTCCATATCTTTTTGAATGACCTTAATTTTTCTATGTTCCATCTCATTACAAAATGTGAATAGATTTAGGACGACCTTTTGAATCTCACTGCATTTCTAGATTATGGTATAAAATATCTCCATTTAATCCTACTAATAACCTTCGCTTACCACTATGTTGAATTGTTCCTTGTAAACATTAAAGACATATTACAATGTGTAAACAGGAGGAACAAGTTGCATGAAATCATTGAGATGTATACATAAGAACACTTAGAGGTAACATGTGTGAGCAGGAGATGCATGTGTTATGTTTATAAAAAAAAATTCACCGTTACACCACATTGTATTCAAGTTAATGTTTAAAAATTTCCCATAATATCCCTGGTATGGGTTACATAACTCCTCTACTAGGAATTTATTGTGTTTCCATGTGAAAACTGCGAACATGGGTTAGCCTTTGCATGAGTATTCCTTGTCGCTGCTCTCCTCTCTTGGCAAACAATGTAGCTAGCCTTATAGGTTGCTTGAACCAACAAAGTAATTGACAAATTTTTTGTCCCCTTAATTAAGTACTAAATAAATGGATTCAACAAGATTAAAGTGTTGGAGTACAAGTGTGAGTTAAAGTCCCACATCGGATAGCAATAGAAAAGTTGAACACCATATAAGTGAGAAGAAGACCCATAAACCTGAGCCTTAAGGTTTTGGGTTAAGGTGTGGTGTCTAATTCACTTATATGGTTACTCAGGTATAAATCTCCCCGATATTGACCCCTCGATTTCCCAACAATTGGTATCAGAGTCGATGGTTTGACTCGGCACAACCGGCTCGGACAAGTAAGAAGGCATTTGTGGATCCATGAACATTGAGATCCGTTGTATCGAAAGTCTTCCTGGTGGATGATCCCAGGCAAGCGAGTCCCGCAAGTGTTGCGGCGGTACAAGCCACTACTTGTGAATTGAAAAATGACTTCCGCCTCGAGGAGGAGGCTACCATGTGGAAGAGACTCACACTTGAGGGGGAGATTGTTGGAGTACAAGTGTGAGTTAAAGTCCCACATCGGATAGCAATAGAAAAGTTGAACACCATATAAGTGAGAAGAAGACCCATAAACCTGAGCCTTAAGGTTTTGGGTTAAGGTGTGGTGTCTAATTCACTTATATGGTTACTCAGGTATAAATCTCCCCGATATTGACCCCTCGATTTCCCAACATAAAGTCGCATGGCCATAGTGTTGTCCTTGATCATATGCTTGACTTCATTTTTCTTCTTAGATTTTGTCAAGCAAATTTGTGGCTTCTTAATTTTTGGCATAGACATTTTTGTAATATCAATTGAATGACAGTTGATTCAAGGCATATCTTGAAAAAGCACAAACATATATTGTCAATATTGTTATGAAGAAAATAAATACATATATTTTTTTATGGACAAATGTTAATTGTTAATTTATTAAAAAAATAAACAAAAAAAATTTAACCCACAACCTTCTTAAAAGGCCTTCATGAAATTCTTAGTAATGTATCAAATGTAGTAAACATAAGCTATTTGTGATATTGACCATCCATTGTCTTGTTATGAATAAACATTTTTTATTGATTTGTGTCCTTCGTTTTAATTAGAAATTTATTTGTTGTAAATGTTGGAACTCCAATTTTTTTCCTTTTTTGTCGAGCAATTTGGAACTCCAAATTTAGTTAATGTTTATTTGTAAAATCTGTACTATTATGTAAAAGTAAAACAATAAATAGTTGTTTTTACATGTTATCTTGTTAGATAAAAATGACTCTGGTATGTTATAAAAATAAAAATAAAAACCTACCAATCTAATTATCCCTAATCGATTCTGGTTCAAAAATTCATCATGTTCACCCGTACTGTACCATAAATGGATCTTTTTAAAAAGACCACCGTAACTTAACGCCAATCCCACCACACACTATGTCAGCTACAGCCGCATAGGCCTTTTCATTATTTAAAAGAAAACAAATCGCATCACATAATCTCACAAGGACGGATAACTTGTTTCCTTCCTTTTCTCCCAAGAAAAAAAAAATTCTGGCAATGTCGAAGGAAAAGGAATATACCAGTCGACAAAAACCAAGAATTCAACAATAACAAAAAAAAATCTTTCACATTTGTCATATTTTAAAAAAAAAAACTTATTGTCTAGATACTCCTAGTTATACGAAAGTAAGAGAAAATGATATTATACACAATTTTATTTTTTAATATTCAAATAGACTATTTTTAAATTTAAATTTATGATTAACAAATCATCAAAATACAATCCATTTGTAAAAAAAACACAAATATTTGGACCACTGGCAACCTTGCCACTTATTCATTGCGTGAACTCTGAAGTGCGACTATAGTGCTTTTCCTTTATAATATCGTTCATACATATAATGACACGAGCAAAACTCCCATGCCAATTGCCAAGTAAATCAGAGTCTTTTAACAAATACACAAAACGACTCCATTCCCTTTTTAAAAAAAGGACCATAATCAAACCGATGAAAGACTACACGCACATACCCATCATTTCAAAATTCTCCCCTTTCAATTGCTTCTGTGAGAACGATGAGAAAGTCACACAAGAAGCCCATGTGTGTGATCTTCAAATTGGTGCGGTGTTTTGGACAAGGAACAAATGGGTATGTACAATTGGGCCATAGCCCAATAGAGCTATTACCAAAGGGTCATTTGGCAGTGTATGTGGGTGAATCTGAAGATGAGAAGCAACGTGTATTGACACCGGTTACTTACTTTAAGCACCCTCTTCTTGGGAAGCTATTGGAGGATGCTGAGAAAGTTTATGGATTTGATCATCCGGGTGTAATAACCATACCATGCAGAGTCTCTGAATTCGAGAGAGTTCAGAAGATTATTGCCACCACTAGAGGCTACCATAGGCGCCTTAGAATTTGTTGCTCCATCAAGTAGTAGAAAGAATTTTTTCTCAATACCATGCTCTAATAAGAACCAATGGAATTCTGATTCGGTTTACGAGTTTGTAACTCAAAGGTTTTCTATTGTTCTATAAATGTAATGTTATTGAACTCAATTGATAGTGGATCAATTGTCAAACCAGGAAGTCATTATTAGATGAATTGAACGAAATGGGGTGTTTTTATTTATTTTTTATATAATGAAATTGTGTATATTTTAAATTTATAAATTTTACACTAAAGACATCGTATATGTCATGTAAATATTATTAAACTAAGGTTGCTGGTTAACGTTCACTCTGAAATGAGATGAGGTAGAAAGATCAGAGAAATAAAATAATAATAAAAGATCAAAATAAAAATAATAAATGCTATAAGTGATATAATTAAAAAGAAGAATAAAAGGTGATAAATGTTATAAAAAATAAGAAAAAATATTAATTTAGATAAAAGAAAAATCAGGTGAATTACTATAATTTTTCTTAAAACCAATGCTCTAGCCTCTAGTGTAGCAGTAATAATTCTTTTGAAAAGATCAAGAACTTGGCTCAAACCCCATAGAGCTTATAAAACACACCACAGAAGGAGTTCAAATCCTCATTTTACAAATATGCAACTCATTAACATTTTGTCTTTTGTGTATAGGGTAGGTCTCGTTCTGTTGAAAGTGTTCGTAGCGCTGCAAAATCAAAGGTGATTAACAAGGTTAGAAATCCTTTATTAAAAAAACAAGGTTAGAAAAAGTTAATTATACGCTAAAAGGTAAAAACTCTAAAAAAATCTATCTAAAAATATTAACAAGTACTATTTTTAATAAATAATCAAGATAAATATTTAATTAACTATTCCTTTATTAATTGCTTGATATTTATTATACAAAAAACTAAGTCACTAGTTATTGAACATTCTAAGGATATGGAGTTAGTGATAGCAGACTGTAAAAGCACTAATACACCAATTTTCGGAGAAAAATTAAACTCAATAACAGTTCAAGCTTCATTACAATCACTGCTAATCCACCCTGATCTACTGTAACTTTTTTTTTTTATTCTCGTCGAAGTTTTGGACCTATATTGTTTATAATCAATTTCATGAAAGGAAAGTCACAGATCAGAGTAAGAACTAAGAAAAATCTTCTTGATTTGAAGGAGCGGAGTTTAAGAAAATAGAAACAAGTAAACTAACTGATCTTATATTATGTAAAAGGTATTAGTATTACACTTGCATACATGACCAAATCACACAACACGTATGCTATTGGGCTACTCTAGTTTAGAGAAAATTTGACACAAGCAGCAGAAACCAGTAGGGAGAATGCAATAGAGAAGTATTACATCATCAACCGGGAATTAAAGCTTTTGTGTACAAAACCCAGAATCAAGCACTATAGCCTCTGTTTGATGGATGCAATAGCCCAGCATTGTAGCCTTCACAGGCTGCCACACAAGCCTCTTCCATGGAGGCCTCAGAAACGCCACTGTTGCAAATGTTGGCGAATGCTCGCATGTGTTTCATGCCATACTGAGTCAGTGTCCCACAGTGAGTTTCAAACACCCGAACCTGCAACCAAAGTTGTATATCAACAATCAGTTAATACTTAATAGCAATGTACAATAATAGTTACACTAATTGGGTGAATAGCCTATTTAGTCCTGGACTATGTGTTTGCTTGTTCCTATATTTTTTAAATTATCAATTTAATCCACAAATATGCAAATGTTGTGACAAATTAGTAAAAACCATTTATTATAACCATATATGTCATGGATTAATTTGTCATTAAGTAGTATAGTTTCAGGATAACTCGGACATTAACTTACTTAAAGTGGTTTCAGGATAACTCGGACATTAACTGACTTAAAGTGGTTCAGGATAACTCGGCCATTAAGAGACCTAAAGGATCAAAGACTAATTTGTTGCAACATTTTACGCATTTCTGAACTAAATTTGGTCGTTTAAAAAATGTTGAAACTAAATTATCACTAAATAGACTATTTAGTCTAAACGGATTTTTTGTGTGCAATATGTACATCAATCCAATTCTTGGACAGGGATGGGTCTAATCTCTCTTCAGAGATTGGCTAGTCCTGTGCATGATCAATAAGAAAACAGTGAAAGAAAAACACATGTGCAAATGAATGTTAAAAGGAATAAGAAGATTCAGTTCTTTATGCTTACCATTGATTTTAGGCATGTCCAGTCATCAACAAGGGACGAACCAGGAGCCCTCACGGATTGTAGAACAGAAGAACCTTTTCCTGGTCCATACAGTAAAACTCCAATCAATTCCACGCTACCATCTATGTGTTTTCTATGCTTCACTGTCTCCGCAATTTGTTTGAGGATGTCTGTCTTCTTTTCTGACTGATGGTTTGATCTCTGATACTGTAAAAAGAACCAATTTTATAGATGGATGTTATTACAAGAGTAATAGTATTTGAGCAAGAGTTTTGATCATTTGAAAATAAGGACATAAGGGGAAAATAACCATACCATTTGCCACATGAACAAAAGTTCTGCATCTCTTTGGTTAACAACTTCCATTTTAGTTTCTAGCCTGTCGTTTTGTGGAGGGAAGTTCACAGTGGCAGGATCAAAACCTTGGTATAGATAAAGCTTTTCAGCTGTGATGTTGGTATCACCATATTGCATCACATGAGAACCCATCGCATAGTTGTTGAAATTTGAAGTCCGTTGCTTTACCTGCACAATAATAGCTTTGTTTTTTGGTTCTTTTTTCAATGTTGATATTGAAAATGCACATTGTTGAAGTTAATTAAAAAATATCTTGCCGATTTGTATTGTTGTTTCACGGATTCCCTTTTTAGGTTGTGAGCCTCACTACAGAAAATTCAAGTACCAGAGGTCAATTTCATCATTCAAACAGAGGGGAAGTTAATGCTTAGGGTGCCAAAACATGATCAACAAACAGAGAACAAGAAAAAAAATAATACTGCAATTAGTGTTATTTAGTTCACCTTAGATTATACTATCTTTGCACGTTTCTAATTATTTGGATTAGAATATTAAGCATGGTATATGGATTGAACACAAAAGAACACTATATTGGTACCTATCTTCCATCCAAGCAACGCTGTACAAATCCCCAAGGCAAGTGATGTACTCTGGAGGTGGAGAAGGATCCATTCCAGGACAATAAGTTCCCCAACTATTCTCTTGTGCATTTGATGCGGTTGTGACATAAATATTCAGATCCTTAGGCATTATACCCTCAAACACGCTCCCACTTTCACAAGCTTCCACGTATATAACCTACATGACCAACATAGTAACACTCCTTAATAACTTACCATAAGTAAAGTGGCATCATTTCCAGTCATAATTTTTTACCATCTCCTTGTAACCTCCAGATGCATGTTTCTTCTTCAAGACATCAATAAAATCCATGGCATAAAGGTATGGCATGTTTGGCATCCCTACAATCAGATAGGAAATGAATAAGCTATTTATCTAATATAAAGATAGTTCTGGATTGATGATTTTTACACCCTTAGATAATTTTATTTTATACAACTATATTCATATTAAAATATACCTACATGACTAAAGTATGAAGGTTCATAATTAGAACCCAAGAAATAAATAAAAAAGTCTTTAGGATCTGATTTTTATTTTTTTTACTTAAATCATTGGACTACAAGAACCGGAATAATAAAAAAGTCACGCTTGACTCACCAAGGACTCCAGGACCTCCATGATCAGAGTAGTATATAAATATTCTGTCCTCAGGTTTGCTGTTGATCACTTTGCCACTTCCTCCCTTCAATTTACTCTTATCTCCAAGAATAACGGCAAAGAGGTTCTCTGTCGTCACATTATCACCAGTGTAATCCTAGAAAATAAATAAATAAATTGCATCCCATCAAAGAGACAGATCCAATGAACAGAAGAGAACAACACAAAAGAAACAATTATCTTATAATAGGTAACAACCCCTTTTCTATTTGGTACTAAGATGATTAATGGCTAAAATCTGTTTAGACCATGTAGCTAGTGCTAGCTTATGAGATGACCATTAAATTATTATTATTTGGAAAATATCATCAACAGGGAACACAAACTTTTACACATCTATTTTATTTGTCAAGACATCTCACCCCGCTAATGTCTATCAACAATGCAATAATTGCGTTAACCAATGTTATCTTCTACTAACTTTTATCTAGTCAAATATATTAAATTTTAAGTTACTCTATTATGATGGATACACACCACAATTTCTCTAATTAATTCAATTGTCAGCAACAACAGTTTCAAAGAGAGTTTTTTTTCTTAAAAAAGTTGATGGGCGAGTCAAATATATGATATCAACGTACCTTTCCATAAAAAAGAATTTCAACTTACAAGATGCTCGAGCCCACAGGCCGACCGTGACATAAATGTTATAGTGTGGATCTTAGTATTGTGTAAGGGGACCATGGACCCCAATTTATTTATTTCTAAAAATACTTTATATTTGACACCAATAAGATTTTATCAAAATTCTAAATAAAAGTTATTTATTATTCCATTACTAATGATTTTAATCACATTAAGTCATTAAAAAAGTATAAAAAAAAAATTAAATTATAAATTTTAGTCATCAAAAGGACATAAAGAAGGCAATGTTTAGTTACTTTATTATGTTTTATAAGACAATTTTATCTTAACATTATACTTTTAAATTGTTTGTTTTTGTTTTATAAAATCAACTCTCATGATTAATTTAATAGCAACTACTGTTAGGTTGGGGCTAGATGAGATTAATTTGTTTTAAAAAATAGAATTTACTCTATACTTTTCTTTTCCTTGTCTTTCCATTGCATAGTCCATTTTATTTCACATAGCTCTCTATTTTCTTAAGGATGTTGTGAGAAATTAACGTTGATATATAATTACTCTACTTCAAAAACATAAAAGAGAGAGAGAGAGAGTCTAAATCGCACGTCCCCGAACAGACATGTGGCACCACTTTATTTTCAAAAAAGAAAAGAAAAGAGAGTAGCCAAAAATAAGAAAGAATGACATGCGATGGTAGCTGAATTAATTAATCAGCAGCTAAGGAAATCCCTCTTTAAGCACTTAATTTTGTTAGCTTAAATTATACGTTAGAGAATCAACAAAAAAAGAAAAAGAAAAAAAAACTCACCTTAGGAACACCAGCATACAGATCTTCTCCCTCAGGGTGGTTGATGATGACTCCATGTCTGGGATTCAAGTCATTGGTAGCTATGTCATCGTACATAAACACCACTATGTTCTCTTCTTTTAGTCCACCTTTTATCAGCAACTGGTACGCATGGCACACATCCGCCTGTTTTTAATTTAATTCATTTCATCACAACTTCCATAACCCAAACCATTAATCTAAAACACAGAGCAACTCAAACCATAAAACTAATTAATTAATTTTAGAAAATAAATAAAAGGAGACACCGTGGTCTTTGAACCAGCCACGAGACTAAATTAACTTACTTGATGCCTGTAGTTTCCATAGCCGTTTGAACCAGCCACGAGAACCGCCCATCTCGTTCCCACTTCATCCGAGTCACCATCCACCGGTTCAGTCGGTAACTTTATGACCGAGTCCCACTCCTTCCGGTTCGGCCTCGCGGCTGCACCGTGCACTCTCACCAGCACCACCATCATCCATAATACGACGTTGTACCGCTTCGTTTTGCTTATAATGGAGCGATCAACCGCCATATTACATATATATCAGCTGAGAAAAACTCACACACACAGGAACAGAGGTTGGGTTGGTAAAGCAGAGGAGTGAAGAGAGGGTTTATTAAGCAAAATTGACTCAGTTAAAGACAATATGCCATGCAAATTTAGAGCGTGACACGTTCAAAATCAAAACGGTTTGGGATGCGTGTCTTCTTGGACTGCGAAAATTCTGTGATTTTTTTTTTTTTTGGAACTTTTTTTTATGTCTCTGCGCTCTCTTGCCGCCTTTGGTTTAGTATACAGTGCTTATATTTATATATCCACTGAGCCACCTTTGCTTTCGATTAATTAAACTTTATTATAGGAGCAAACTTATTTAGGATTCGTGAAAGCGAACTTATATATAAAAATTCAAATACTTTTAATTCAATATATATACGTGTTATAGTCTTAATTTATTGAAATTTAAAAATCAACCTATATGTACGTGTGCATTTTATAGATAAATTCAATTTTTTAAAACTTCTAATGATGTATATGATCTGCAAGGTTGGAATGGAATCTGCTCTACCAAATACAAATAGGTTTTCTATGTTTTTCATAGTTTTTGTCACTGAAGAGCAGACTTTAGGACTTAGGTGTTTCATGATTAATTTGGTGACTTTATCTTTAAATAACGTTGATATTCATGAATCTATACCAAATTTTTATTTTTGTTAATTTCCAATTATTTTATATTTCTTCTATCATTTCATATAACGGAATTATTTCTCTTTTCTTTTCCTCTCTCTCACCGAAAATATTTTGTGTCAATCATTTTCCATCACTAAATATTTTATTCCTGGATGGTCATTATTCTATATAAGCAAAATCGTTTATCAATTGTATTCTTGCGCAAGCTCCGTGTGGTACTAAAACTAAAATCATCATATCGACGTAGACATGCAAATTTTAAAATAATTAGAAATTAGAACGTCTGTTATAAATAACACAATAGGATAATAACTAAAATTTAAATTTATATTGAAATAAAATTTCATAAAAAAAACACGGTGGAATTAAGTAAATTAAAGATGACCTAAACAAAGTAAATTAAAGATGATTATTTAATTAATTAATGTAACAAGTCTTCTTATCATTTTTCGACTTCTATATTAATAAGTAACAAATCCAGAAGATTTTTTAGTGGAACAAAAAATATTACCTTCGATCCAATATAAATAGTAAATGACATTTTTTTCTTCTAATTATAACCAACAATGCCTAACTTTTAAACTTATTCAAAGTTAAATACCTTTAATTTATTCTCAACTCTATTTATTAGGCATTCACTCATTGGACTATGAGCAGTATTATAAAATCTGATTCGGTCATTGACTTGATTAATGTAGTGGGTCAGTGATCTAATTGATTAGTTAGTAATTGGTTCGGTTTAATCTAATTTATATTAAAAATTTTAAAATTATATTATATATAAATATATAATTAACATTATTTGTTTAAAACAATCCATCCATAGTTTTATACTCAAAAATTTAAAATAATAATTAAAGTATTAAAGTTAATAATACAAGTAAAGTGTATTAATAATAAAAGAAACTGTACATAAAAACTATTTAAATTAAAACACATGTCTAATTTTTAATAAACAAAATTAGTCAAATGTCCAATTTTCCAATAAACAAAAAGAGTGTAGATAAACTTTATGCACTCCCATTATTGTTTTTTGCACTTTGCATTATATAATGAAAACGAAAAGTCCATTAGAAAATACAATTAGCACATTTAGAAATGCAAAATGGAAATTGCAGGAAGCAATAAAAGGAGTACAGGAAGCAAAAGCCTAATCCCCAATATATATAACTCTCTCTTCATGTGTTGTGCCTCATTTTTTCGCTTCTTGGCTTTCCTACTAGTTTGCTACAGTGCTACGGTTATGTCAAAGGATCCTAGCCCGGTCGAATGGAACTGGATTTTATAACTATAACTATGAGTATTAATATTAAATGTGATCATCACTTACAACATTTAAACTTAAGGGTACTTTTGGAAAAAAAAATTAAATTTATGGTAGTATTAAATGTGACCACCACTTTCATTGGTCTTAATGATTTGTACTATGTTGTTTATATGTAAGATCGAAGGTAGTAGTTTACAATATTTTCATACATGAAAAATATTATTAATTTTTACAAAATACATGATTTCATTATAAAAAAATTCAAAATATCTAAGCTTCTATAAATTTAAAAGGATAAAGTGAATAAATTTTATATCAATTTATTTTCTTTTCTATGAGTTTTATCTTTTAAAAGTTTTATATTTTTTTTACAAAAGTTATTTTGTGGGGGCAACACCTGTTTTTCTATGGGAACAAAAGCATTAATTATTTAATACATTCAAGTAAAAATAAATTACTTACTGGGATAATTGTCCCAATAAATGCCAATGTAGATCCATGTATGATATTAATCATCATCCAACTAATCATCTCAAATAAAACATTAAAATAGTTTCTTTCTAACATGCATACTTTTAAAGTTTAAGTCCTACATTTTTTATAGTATTTATAAGTGAGAAAAAATCACAAAATGTAATGTCTGAAAATTTTAACTATCATATTAAATTCACTCACTACAAAAAAAATATGAATTTTCTGGTTGTTTATTTGTGGCGGCTACAAGAAACCGCCAGAAATGTTTTTTATTTATGGCAATGCTCGTTAGGAATGCTTACATTGTCAATTAATTTAAGTTAACTTTGGATATATTTTCTAAGTTAATTAATATAAATTAAAATACAAGTATTAACTTAACTTATTAACAGATGATGGTGTAAAAATAATTGTATTATAAAAATATTTTAATTAAGTTTATATATGTATATATATACATGTAAAAATATTTTTAGAATTTTATAAAACAATATTTTTTAGAAAGTATAAATAAAATATATAAGTGTCAACTCGTGTGAAAGAAAACATATTCTTTATAAATGATAGCTAGTGTCTATCAGGCTACCAGCAAAGTGAGGATGCTCGATATAAAAAAATATGAATGTTGTGTCATCAATTCTAAGATGGCACGTGATTATTAGGATAAGCCATATATGAAATTTAAAAAATAGAAAAGAACGGAAAAGAATTAAAAAAAAAAAAAAAACAATCTCCACAACCCCTCAATTAAAAATCAAAAGCCCTCTTTGTAGACAAAAACAAAAACCACTCCCATCTTCTCTATTTGTCTTCTCAGGTTACACTCTCAACTTGAACGCATTCAATTTTTGACACCGCATTCTAGTTAAGGTACGAGTGCTGCTTTAGGTTACACTCTCTGCACTATTGTCTTCATCTTTCTCTGGTTGTGTTTGTTTCAGATGTAGCTGGAAGCGTTTCCTTAA
>CM023957.1:12389408-12496829 GCA_013407115.1 Glycine latifolia | reverse complement strand
ACTCGATCTGCATTCCAAAGCATTTTCTCATTCTCTTACACTTTCACTTTCAGTTCGCGCAAGGTTTTTTAGGTCAGTGTGTTTCTGTCTCAGGCTTTGATTTAGATCTTGTCTTCATCTTTCTCTGGTTGTGTTTGTTTCAGATGTAGCTGGAAGGGTTTCCTTACACTCGATCTGCATTCCAAAGCATTTTCTCATTCTCTTACACTTTCACTTTCAGTTCGCGCAAGGTTTTTTAGGTCAGTGTGTTTCTGTCTCAGGCTTTGATTTAGATCCACTAACTCTTTGTTCACATTTATCTTTGTTGGTGAATCTGAAGAAAAAGAAAGAGATGAGACAGATCATAAAATTATGTAAATATTGGTGATATTTTGGGGGAAATATGTGGGTTGTTGTTTTATTAAGGCATGAATAATGAATAATAAGTAATTGTTCTAATAATTGTTCTTAGTTAAAGTGGTTTTATGTGGAAATTATGATACTTAATCTGAATTGGAGAGAAATTAAAGGTTTCTTCATCAAAGACTTGGTTCTGTTCTGTTATGTGTTACAACTTGTGTTTCTTTTTTAGGCAAACAAATAAGCTAGCTACACTTTACATGCTTAAGACATCTAGAGAACTTCTCATATTGTTTTTTTATTACTTGTTAGATACATGGTTGGTTACTATGAAATTGTTGTGTCCGAGCAACTTTATTTGAAATTTTCTTAGTTTAATAGACTAGATATAATAATGATATAAGTACTGAAATTAAAATGAGAGTTTATTCAGAAAATAAGACCAGAAAATGATATACATACTAAAAATAAGACCAGATGATGGTGTAAAAAGAACTAAGTATTGTTAGCAGCAAAGAATAACCAAAATATTATACTGTAAGTTTAGAGAATTTATGCTCAAAATGTGATAGCAGCAACCTCCTGCACTAAATTATCATCGCATTAATTCAGATTAATGGAGTAATAGCAATTGAGTAGCCTTGAGGAAGAATTTTCTTAAATTTAAGAAGGATAACAGAACCAAATAATACTTGAAAGTATAGTCTATGAAGAGAGGAGAAGAATATTCAAAAGGGAAGACAAATTCCAGACTTCCCTTTCAATAATCTCAATTCACATCTTCATAATTTTTGTTTGCACCATGCAGAAGAATTCACCTCTTCTTGTTATGTGTCCTATTGCAATTGAATTTTCCATTGAATTTAATAGAAGACATTTGATTTCGGTTTTGGTATATTTGAGATTCTATTTTTGGAATACTTGTAGGTTCTGTCCGAGCAAAGACTTGTTTTTGGCAGCTCATGGTTGTGTTATACTTGAAGTAGTGAAGCCCGCATTCTTGAAGTGAGTTGGCTTGCTAAATTAATTAATATTGAAGTTTATTCTTTCTTTTTTTTGGTGAATTAATTGAAGTTTATTCTACTTCATCTGGAAGATAAAGGAAGTGTGCCATGTATGTTTATCTATGCAGCAACTCTTGTATATTTGTTCATTTCCTTGTTCTTGGATGAGCATTCCTTATATATTAATCAGCATCTTCTTTTATGTATAAAAAAAAATAAAAGTGAGATAATTGTTCCAGGGATTTGCTCCTTTAGCTAGAGTCAAAATTTGACTTCTATAGTTAATTCTTCAGCCAGAAAAATGGAATCAATGTTGCAACTGACTTATATTTTCTAGTAGTGAAGTGCAAGTTTTGTTGGCCAAGAATGCATGTCAAGTGGTGTAGGTATTTATAGGCTCATTAATTACTATTGTATGACAATGAGTAAGCAACCAATATGCATGCAGTTAATTTATTATTTTCATAAGTCTTGAACAAGTCCTCATTCATGTAGTTTTAGCATATAGAGTAATGTATAACACCCATAAGCAACATATACTTATCACGAGACCTAAGGTCATTCAATATTAGACCTCATATTTCTGTACACGGGTGTGATCGTGATGTCTAAAATCAGCTCTGTTTCACTTATTCATTTAGATCAATATTAATTTTATGTTGCCAAATGATTAATTAATGTAAGCTTAATTAACTTATTTTATTTAAATATTATTATTCCATTTTTTTGTTATTTGTTAACTTGCTCCATCGTGATAAATTGTGAAAATTGAAGAAGATATTGTTCAATTATAAGTAGTTTAAGTAGTTTAGTTTTTCTCGATCAGGATAGTTATAAGTTTTTTTTTTTTTTTTGGCTTTTGTGGAGTTGGTAGGGCCCTTGGAACGGACCCTTTTGATTTGGCGATCTTTTTCTTAAGAAAATTTTCAAATTTTGACTATGTTATTTTTTTACAATGTGAAAATTTAGTCCATTATATAAAAATTAAGATCATATTATTTTTAAAAAATGTTATATATCAATTCTTACAAAAGATTAATCTAACTTATTTTTTCAATTATATATATATATATATATATATATATAATAGTAATAATAATAATAATAAAAGTATCCATCATTAAGTTTATTAGAAACAACTTTTAGGATTTCTATTATTTTTAGGAAAGCTAGCTAGCGTCATGGATCATGCATGTGCTTGAATTCAAACACCCATTTAGTTTTTTTGGATGAAACGAAACTTACTACTACATGTTATTTATTAATTTATAAATGATTGAATATATTGAATTTCTTTTTCACAAGAAGATTGAAATATTTTTTAAGGATCATAAAAAATACTTTGCTTGGCCACAATTCTTTGATCACAGAACTACATGTATTAACTCTTTGATCCTTCATGATATAATATAATTATCCTCTTTTATAAAAAAAAAAGCTTTGCAGAATAGAAGTGGATGTCGGGGTGCTCTTCTTGTTTTGAACCTTAACAAGTAAACACCTTTTTTTATATATATTATTTTTATAGATAATATATTTTAATCTTTATAAATATTTGAAGATGCATCTGTACCACTTTAGATTAATATTTATGGTCCTTAGTGCATATGAATTTCCAATTAACTGAAGTAAGAAGAATAAAATATTTTTTTGTGTTATTATACTTAGAAAATGATGATTTGTTTATTTTAGAATTAAATTTTCATACGTTTTCTTCAGTTAGTGCTTTGCTTATCATAGTTTGTTGGCATACAGGAAAACAATGGTAGTGTGTATATATAAAATTTATTGGGGATTCACTCATTTGGATCTGTCTTGAACTAATAGTAATATTGATTGTTGCAGATTCTGTCAAGCTAGCTAGCTACCTATAATTTCGGCTTTCTGTTCTTAGCTGTGTTTGTATTGGCCAGGTTCAGTTCTCATTTCAACTTACCTAACTTGAAAGTTGTCGTTTATATTCGCCTTATTGTGTGTTACAATTATAGGATAGAACTACTTGAAATTTTGTTTAATGCAATTCTTAGGATGCTTCTTTGTCCTTTACTATGTTCGAATTTATAAACTAATTATTGATTTTACTAGAACAGTTGGATAATGGATAAATCATGGATTGATATGCCCTGAAATACAACTGAATATCTAGAGGGGTTAAATAAGTTCCTAGATTTTGCATTTGAGAACCGCTCTGTCAATGGTGCAATAAGGTGTCCATGTCCTAAATGTCACTGCGATAGATGGGAAACTAGAGATGTGGTGTTTGACCACTTAATTTATAAGCAATTTCCAAAAAATTACAAAGTCTGGATATGGCATGGCGAAACATATGAAACAGTGGAACTAAGGGACACTGAAGCAATAGATGAATCATTGCAAAATGAAAATCAAGTGATAGATATGATAAATGATGCATTTGGGAACGATAAACACCGTGATGTGGAGCCTGATATGGATGAAGAAGCATATGAGTTTGTAGACACTATGCCTAATGAAGTAAATGAAGAAATTGCTGATTTGCTTAGAGATGGTACCGAAGAGTTGTATGAAGGGTGTCAAAAGTACTCAAAGTTGTCTTTTCTATTAAGGTTGTATCATATAAAATGTTTGTGCGGTATGACTGATAAAGCAATGACGATGATTTTGGAGTTATTGAAAGATGCATTTGAATATGCAAAGATTCCTACTTCATTTTATGAGGCAAAGAAGGTGATCTACAAGCTTGGTCTTAATTATACCAAGATAGATGTTTGCCCGAAGAATTGCATGTTGTATTGGGGAGAAGATAAAAATTTGGAGATTTGCAAGCATTACAGAAAATCTAGATGGAAAGCAAAAGCTACTAATGATAAAAAGAATGTACCGGCAAAGGTTTTATGTTACTTTCCCTTGAAACCAAGGTTGCAAAGGTTATTTGCGTGTTCCAAAACAGCAAAGTCCATGAGATGGCATTTTTTAAATAGCAACCCTGATGGATTGTTGAGGCATCCAAGAGATGCTAATGCATGGAAGAGTTTTGATCAAATTCACCCTGAATTTGCTTTAGAACCTAGAAATGTTCGCCTTGGCCTTGCAAGTGATGGCTTCAGCCCACACTGAACCATGAATAATAAGCATAGTATATGGCCGGTGCTTCTAATTCCATACAACCGACCTCCTTGGGAGTGCATAAAGCAATCTTCTTTGATCCTTTCTATGGTCATTCCAGGTAAAAAAATGCCAGGGAATAAGATAGATGTGTACCTACAACCTCTAATCAAGGAGTTGAATGAGCTATGGACAGAATGTGTGAAAACTTATGATTCTTCTTTGAAATAAATGTTTAAAATGCGAGCTGCTCTCATGTGGACTATCAGTGATTTTCCTGGACTTTGTAATTTATCTGGGTGGAATACTTATACTGGATATGCTTGCCCATCTTGTAACTTTGATGCTTTCCCTTGTCGATTATTTTCTAGTAGCAAATGGTGTTTCATGGGTCATCGATGATTTTTGGAGAGAGGTCATAGATTTAGATTGATGAAGAAGCACTTTGATGGCACAATTGAAGAAAGGGATGCACCAAAATTGTTATCCGGGTTAGATATTTTGAAGCAACTTGATGATATGAATGTAACCTCTGAGAGGATCTTTGAGTCAGATGGTCAAAAGGAGCAATGGAGGAAGAAAATCATATTCTTTCATCTTCCTTATTGGAAGGATAATCTTTTACGTCATAACCTTGATGTTATGCACATTGAGAAGAATGTTTTTGACAATGTGTTGTACACATTGATTAATGCTGAAAAATCAAAAGATCATGTTCAAGCTCGTCAAGATCTGAAAGATATACGGATTAAAGAAGATCTTTGGCTAGATGAAAATGGAAAATATCTTCCCTTATTGTTCACAATGACAAGACAACAAAGAAAGATATTTCTCACTACACTAAAGAATGTGAAGATGCCAGATGGTTACTCAAGTAACATATCTCGTTGCATTGATGATCAGAAGTCTAGGATATTTGGGCTTAAGAGTCATGATTGTCACATCATTATGCAACATTTACTTTCAATAGCTATACACAATGTTTTACCTGATCAAGTGGCTGTAGTGTTGGTAGAGTTTTGCTCATTTTTCAAGGAGTTGTGCTATAAAAGATTTGAACGTCTCAGATCTTGACAAGTTGCAAAATCGGATTGTGCTTACACTTCGCCATTTCGAAATACTATTACCTCCATCATTCTTCACTGTGATGATCCATTTAACTTGTCATCTTGTTGAAGAAGTGAAATTAGGAGGGTCGGTGCATTATCGTTGGATGTATCCAATTGAAAGGTAAATACACTTTGTTATGCTTAACTTATTTTTAAAGGATCCTCTTATGGCTCATATGGATTCTAATCAACAATCTTACATTCCTCCTTCTATGGCTCCTACCCAGCAGCCACATGCATCTACTCAAAAGAAAAGTGCAAGACGTGAGGCTACTAAAGTATGGACTGTACAAGTCATAGGTAATAATTATTGCTATCAACATCAATTTTATTTAATGAAATAGGAATTGGAAAATGATCAGTAACTTAGTGTTCATATAATATAAATTGAATTTATCAATTATAGTTATATTTACTAATGAAATTTATGTCACCATTTGATAGATGAACAAGGAAATACTAAAAAGGTTCAGCTAACAAAATCAAGTGTTTTTATGATGCCTCATGGTGAACGTATAGTTGTGCCATTTGATAGTCAACTAAGAGCCTATGGAGAAGTAGCTACACTTCTTTCATCAGCTTGTGGACGTATTGCCACGGATTCAAAAAACATCCCAATTAACTTTGATAGTTGGTCAAATGTTCCAAAATCATACAAGGATGGTTGCTTTAATATTGTAAAGGTATATGCATACACCTAATTGTTTAGCCTTGTTCTCTTTAATTATGACATGCTGACATTTTTTTTTTGCGTTTTGAAGAATCTATTTCATTTTCAAGCACCAAAATCAGCTGCTGAGCGTTATTGTTTTCTGTGCATGTCAAGAAAGTATAAGAATGGCAAGACAAATTTGTGGAATAGTGTTTATGATACTTCATTATCAAGAGAACAATTAATTGCTAATGTTCTTGATGGAATTCACAAAGATCAGTGGTCTTCATTTGTTGATTATCATCTAAGACTAGAATATAAGGTAATTTTAACAAATATTTGTTACTATTAATTTTTTTTAGCTTCTATTTTAATTAATAAATTGTTTATTTCATAGGAATTATGTAGGAAAAATACTGAAGTTAGAAAAAAGCAAAAAATTCCTCATACTGGTGGGTCAAAACTTTTGTCTACAAAACAACATGAGATGGTAAATATTGTGTTTTGCTCTTGAGTCTTAATAAATATATATTTTTTGTTCATTTGGACTTACATATGTCATGTATTAGGAAGTAGATCTTGGGCGTGTTGTGGGTCAAGGAGAACTATACATTGCGACTCACAAGAAGAAAAATGGATCATGTCAATGAGGAAGCAAGGTCTATTGGGGTAATTTACTGTTCTTGCATGTTTTCCCCTTATGTTGTGTGTTAGTATGTTTTTTTTATGAATATGCTGAAAGTTTTTATTAATTAACTAGGATAAGATGACATAAGAAATGAGTCAAAGTGACAACTTTACAGAAATTTCAGCTAATGATAGTGTGGGTAAAGTACTGGGAAAGGATCATACTGGGCGTGTGCGTTGCTTAGGACTAGGAGGTCTTCACAGTGTTGCATTTCAGTCCACCACAAGCTTTAGTGGTTCGGGGTCTGGTTTTTCAAATTCTGATTCAGCCGAGTGCTCTAGATTGAAAGATGAGGTTACTTGTTTAAGGGACAAATTGACAACTTCTGAAGAAAATGTCAAGACATTAAAAAATGTCATGCTTGCATACATCCAAATGAAGGAAGGACATATTCCTTTTGAGCTAGGTGCTATGTTTGGTCATAATGCCAATATCGTAGTTGTAAGTACTTCTCCTATTCTTTTGTTAAATTTAATATATTATTGACACTTGATATGATTTGATTTTTATTTCATAGGATGAAGGAAGTGGACAAGATGGGCCAACACCAAGAGGAGGATCATCATTAGATAGTAATTTCCATGCAACTTGACATATGTTGTTTAATTCCTTTTGATATATACTGTTTTGGATGTAATATATGTTTTAAAATTTCAATGATTTACTAATTAGATTTCCTTACTTGAATTGATCGTGGAAGAGGCAATTGGGTGGTGATTGATGGTTGAACTGACATAGGTGTAAGACTTTGGTCCTCAAGTTTTTATCTTTGAATTGTTTGAGGTTGATTCTGGTTCACCATAAACTTGGCTTACAACAATGTATTAGTTTTTGGGTGTGTATGTATCTCTATTGCTTGTGCAGTAATGTTTTAGCTTAGAATAATTTCTGTTTTAACTTTTTTATATATATCTATAGGCTTTCTCAAAATTCTGATCTATAGGCTTTGAATTGTGCAGGAATGTTATAACAATATTAGATAGATAGATAGATATGTTTGAGGTTGATTTCTGATTTTTGGGTGTGGATGTATCACAATTATGTTAGCATTTTGAGTCCAGAAAATATGAATTAGCTTTCTCGATGGATTTTGAGTTAGCTGAGAAGGGCAGTGTGTTAACTGAAATTTCTTTTACAGGCTTTAGCGTTTATGGTGTGTAATTCCCTAGATCTTAGCTCCCAGAATCCTAGGAATTCTTTTACAGGCTTTTTTTATCTACTACATGATTTTACTATGATGAAAATAACAATATCAATTTTAAAAACAATATCAGTTTTAAATATTGCATATTTGAGCTTGTAGTATCTTATGTTTTCTGTATAGAACATATCTATCCTGTATAGAAAGAAAAATGAGAAATGTGAGGTGAAATCTCATTAGCAAAAAAAATATTAATGAGTTTTTTTATCAAAATAATAATAATAATAATTTTTATATTGAATCAAATAGGAATGAAAATAATTATAGAACTAATAAAAATAATTAAAACTAGAGAAATATTAATGAGTTTTTTTTATCAAAAAAAATATTGTTTTTGGATAAAAAATACTGTTTTTGGCAAAAAAAAATAGCAAAGACGCACTTGTGGCGGTTTTTAAACCGCCAGAAACAGAAAACGTGGAAAAATAAAAAAGTGAAAATAAATTTTGTGACAGCTTTAAACGACTACAATATTTTTGATGGATTTACCAGCGTTCCACTAAAAGCCGCCACAAATTTTTCTGATGTCATTACTTCTGACTGTCAATCCTGACCGTCAGAAATTAATTTTGTGGCAGCTTTTAGCCGTCAGAAAAAAATATTTTTTTTGTAGTGACTCATGCTCGTAATTCGTTAATAAAAACTGTGCATTCCTACTAATTAATAATTTTTTCATCTAAACCCCTAATATTTAAGAAGTCATATTTAAGATTGTAAGTATTCGCTAACCAAGTGACCTCAATAATTTCGGAGAGGTGAATTAAATTATTTTAAAATTGGTTAACCTTTAATCTCAAATGAATAAATTATATTCAATTGTAAAGAAAGAAAGTTATTTTACCCAAATCCTAACCCAACAAAATTCATAAACAAACTCAATTAAACAATTTAAAAGAGTAAGAATTGGAACAGATCGCGTGCACTAATATTTTATATTAATTCGGTCAACTTGACTTATGATAGATCCTTAAGTCACATTTAAATTTTTTCACTAACTTAACAAGTTACAACGAGTAGGTTAATTATGTCATCGTGTATGACAACTCTTCAAATGAACATTTCCCTTCAACCATCAGCCTAGCCTTCAGGAATCATACACCTAATGAATCTAACGAAAAAGCAGCAACTTAACTATATCACCACCTATAACAACCCTTCAAATAGATTATCATCTTCCCCTCAGATATAACCTTCAATGTCTCAAATTCTTCATCTATAATATGCTAATAATCAATCACTCATAATAAAAATAGCAATTCTTTAAAGTTTTTATTTTGATTTGAAGACCCCAACAGTCCGACGTACACTATCATCTGGAACCAAATCATGGAAAGAATATCAAAATTTTGAGTTCAATACTATTTAAAATTACAAAGAAAATCATTGAAACAAACTTCACTATCAATTTATATAAAGAAAAAATATTAACAGCAGACTATTTAACATCCTCCTATTAAAGTAAAATACTGTAAATATATACCACATACCTTATATATTTATTCAAACTAACAGTAGAGTTTTATGAATAGTCTTTTGCAAGAAAGACATTTATTAGGTGTTAGTGCTACTAATTCCGGTAAAAAAGAATTTACAATATATGTAATATATATTTTCGTACTCCATTTTGTATATTTAAAAAAAAAACACTATGTATAATATGATTGTAACCAATCTGCATGTTTATTTAAATCAAATTATGATTCCTTTCTTTATCTCTAGTATTTTAATAAACAATTCTGTAAACTAATCACATACGCAACTCATATATAGTATTCCCATATTTGATGTGTATTGGATTGTATATATATTTTAGGCCTAGCGATTGACGAATGTGACAAGGTTCAAACCAAGATTATGAGCTCATGATTTTACCAAATAAATAAACTAGATAGACGGTGAAAATATCTAGTACCTGCAAGTTGCAATTGTCGTGATTTGTATCATTCTTTCCGGAGGAATAATTATTGCGGCTTTTAAACGAGATATTTTTATGGCTTATCAATTGAGTATTGAAAGAATCCACTAACCGCAAAGAATATTATCCTTAGTTTTTAGTTAGTATTGATTCGGGCTGAATAATTAAATCAAAATATTTTGTTTTCGTCTTTCAAGTTTCAACTTTCAAGTGGCTAAGGCCAAACACGGCACTGGGATTTGTTTAGAAAATTATTTATTATTCGAACTAATGGTCTTAATACGTGGTTTAGCCCAATGTTTTATATTCTTGGCTGCCAGTTAGGTTAGGTAAGCTGCAGCCACCACCCTGCCTATAAATTTTGTTGCACCGATTGTGTATATCTGAATGCAAACGCCTTAGGAAATCCAAGACAACCTAATATGAAAGCAGAGAATGGAAGAGCTATTACAAGTTAAATAAAATACAATTAACTATGTAATTAGTATGTTAATCAGTAGTTGGTTAGCTAAGTTTTGTTCAATTTTATTCTGTCATATTCTACCGCTCCATTCAATTAGGAATATAAGGTATGGTTAAAATGAAAAGAAAAAGAGGAAAGATTTAAGTTTGATCCTTACTAATAAAAATTATCAATTAATATTTTTCAATAAAAGAAAAAACTGCTCCATTCAATCGTTTTGAACTATCCTTGGAGTTTGTAGAAATTGTAGCAAGTCTGGGGGAATGCCGAATGCTGGGTGAGAAGTGAAGAACAAAGTGATAAGTTAGCGTGTGAGCAGGTAATTTTGATTATTTTTTTCACCCGGGAAAGTTAAAAACAACGATGGGGAAGATAGAGTTAAAGTTGCCATTTTGTTTCTATTTTTTAACTCTTTATCTAAATTTAATACCAACTATCCATACTAATTTGTCATTAAATTAATGGTAAAAAAATTAAATACACACCTCATCTAGTTTGGTGGTATAAATCGTCCTTGAACAGATAGTTTTTTTTTCCCTTTTAAACATATTAATCAAAGTATGTTTCTCGATTGTAACTAGGAAAAAATGCTTTATTAAAAAATGAAATTTATTTTAGTAATCTATTGGTTTGGAGCGTTGGTGAATAATTAATATTAACCATAAATAAATAAATTTCAAATATTTGAAATAAAAATAAATAAATTACGCCTTTATTTGAAACGGATGGAATACAAAAAAAAAAATCTAAATTTAATAATTATAAGATTTTTTTTGCTTTTTTTAATAGTTTTATTTTAAAAAAATTATATACATAGTTTTCGTTATATTTATTTTTTCCATGCTAAGTAAATTTTTTAAATATAAAAAATCTGTATTAATCTTTATTTACAAAATAACTTAATTTGGACTGAATTTTAATGTAGTTGTCTTAAATTAAACATCAAATAAATTTATTTTTTATAAGAACTCAAACGTAGCAATGATAGAATAATTTAATATGATAATAATGCTGCAGTTGTCATTTATTAAGAAAATATTTTAATTCTTTAAACTTAGATTGTTAAACAATTATTGTAATCAAATCCTATAAATTATAAAAATGAACATAATATTTAGAACAAAATAGCTGGTGAGTATCACAGCAGAACTTTCCAGAAAGTCCCCTATTGCAGAGTCAATAGTCCACTCCCCACTCTCAGTCACTGCGAGTCTTTCCTCCAAAACCACAGTCACCTTCTTCTCCTTCTTTTTGTTTTTTTCATTTTTCAAAACCCGTCTCTACTTCTCCGTTCCACTTAATTAATTAATTGTATTCAATCCAATGGCCGAGGAAGCCAAAACCAAAGGCAACGCGGCATTCTCCTCCGCCGACTTTGCCGCCGCGGTCCGCCACTTCTCGGACGCCATCGCCCTTTCCCCCTCCAACCACGTTCTCTACTCCAACCGATCCGCCGCCCACGCCTCCCTCCAGAACTACGCGGAGGCCCTAGCCGACGCCCAGAAGACCGTTGACCTCAAGCCCGACTGGCCCAAGGCCTACAGCCGCCTCGGCGCCGCCCACCTCGGCCTCCGCCGCCACCGCGACGCCATCTCCGCCTACAAAACCGGCCTCCAACTCGACCCCGACAACGCCGCCCTCAAATCCGGCCTTGCCGATGCCCAGGCCGCCGCCTCTCGTCCTCCCCCCACCAGCCCCTTCGCCACCGCCTTCTCCGGCCCCGACATGTGGGCCCGCCTCACCGCCGACCCCACCGCACGTGCCAACCTCCAGGACCCCGAGTTCGTCAAGATCATGCAGGACATCCAGAAGGACCCCAACAAGTTCAACCTGCATTTGAGTGATCAGAGGGTCATGCATGCCATTGGGGTTTTGCTCAATGTCAAAATTCAAACTCCTAACGACGACGAAAACGACTACGCTGCCCGTGATGACGTGTCCGAGGATGAGCCTGTTTCCCAGCCCGAACCTGAAGCGGCGGTGGAAGTGGCGGAGGAGGAGGAGGAGGAGAAGGAGACGAAGGATAGGAAAGCGCAGGCTCAGAAGGAGAAGGAAGCTGGCAATGCTGCTTACAAGAAGAAGGATTTTGAAACCGCGATTGGACATTACAGCAAGGCTTGGGAGTTGGATGATGAGGATATTTCCTACCTTACTAATCGTGCTGCTGTTTACTTGGAGATGGGAAAGGTATGTAGTATTCGTTTATGTTAATGCTTTATTAACAAAAGTCGGAACTTTTTATATCTTTATGTGTTATATGGCCATGTACTTCCAGATATAAGCTTGGTCAAATGCTGAAGGGAGAAGTGGCTTGTTCAAATCCCCCGCTAACAAAAACTAAGAATACTAACAACTAACATTTGCGGATAAAAAAATATATATTTATATATGGCCATGCACGCAGTTGAAGGCCTTAAAAGGGGATTTTTGTATCTTTATGCGTTATTTATGTCCGTGTATGCAGGATACGTTGTGTTCTTTAATAGTGAAAATGATATTCAAGGTTGACGTTAGGGAACGGGTATGTTTGGATTGGAGAACTGATTAGGTGATGAACTAGGGGAAGGATTATTGGATTAATGTATGTAGGTTAGACTTTAGTCTATGTATCTATCTCATTGCACCTGCCATGATTACTTCACAGCAGTATTCTCGTTGAAGCCTATTTGTTGGATAAGGAATTTAATCAAGTCTGGTCGTGGCATGACTGTGCATTTAAACAGGGTTTTATTTCATTTTCTATGTATTTTGGTGTATTACATGAGGAATTGTATAAAAAACCTAGGGTGTGTTTGAATTTTATTTTCAAAAAGTGTTTTTCGTTTTCAACATGCAAGCAACTAAACACGGTTGCTCGGACAGTTGGTGGAGGGTGATGCGAGGCATGAAGTAGAGTGTGCGATTGAAGGAGAGGCTGAACAAATGAAAAAAGATGAGAAAGCTTCCCTAAGCCGTTTATGTTTTTTGGTTTTTAAAACACTTGCCGTGGAAACAATTTTCCAAAAAGAAATAAGGACGAAAATTTGATATCTGAGTAGTGAGTTGTGTGGAATTGTTTTAGAAAACAGTTTAAAGCAGAAAAGTGAGAGATGAATCAAACAGGCCCTTAGTGAATCATTCTTCTTCTTTTGGGGTGGGGGAGGAGGAGGGGTCATGCATTTTGCTTTCACGTTCAACCTTTTCTTTTTGGTGAATATTTCATGCACAATCTGATTGATGAGGTTTTTCTTTTGTTATTTTGTACTAGTTTGAGGACTGCATAAAGGATTGTGAAAAGGCTGTTGAGAGGGGAAAAGAACTAAGATCAGATTACAAGATGATAGCAAGAGCTTTGACAAGGAAAGGTACAGCATTGGCCAAAATGGCTAAATGCTCTAAGGATTTTGAACCTGCCATTGAGATTTTCCAGAAAGCACTTACAGAGAACCGCAACCCAGACACCTTGAAGAAACTGAACGAAGCTGAAAAGGCTAAGAAAGAACTAGAGCAACGAGAATATTTTGATCCAAAATTAGCTGATGAGGAGAGAGAAAAAGGTATTTATCTTTTTGTCTACAATCTTGGGTTCTCCATCTCTTGCAAGCATCTTTTCTCCTGTAAAAGAAACACTCTTTAACTAAGTATCTTGATGACTATATGTTTCTTATCTCTGCTTAAAATATTAACTAACTTTCTAAATACTGGAAACATTGAAAATGCAGGAAATGAATTATTCAAGCAGCAGAAGTATCCTGAGGCTACGAAGCATTATACAGAAGCTATAAAAAGGAACCCAAAAGATTCTAAGGTAATAATGCCTGTTGAATAGCAGTGATAATCCTTGTGTTCAATAGTGAATGCAAATCCTGATCTGTTTAGATATCCCTTTTCTTTTAGGCTTATAGTAACAGAGCTGCATGCTATACAAAACTAGGGGCAATGCCCGAAGGCTTAAAAGATGCAGAGAAATGCATTGAGCTTGATCCAACCTTTTCAAAGGGTTATACTAGGAAAGGTGCAGTGCAATTTTTCATGAAAGAATATGACAAAGCTTTGGAAACATACAGGGAGGGTTTGAAACATGATCCTAACAATCAGGAATTGCTTGATGGCATAAGAAGGTATGGTATCGTGCTACATTCCTGCTATTTTTGGGTTGAATATTGCCACTTTCCATATGCAAGTGCCTAATCACCATAGTATCATACATTTCAGATGTGTGGAACAAATTAATAAGGCTAGCCGTGGAGATTTTACTCCTGAGGAGTTAAAGGAGAGACAGGTGTGACTTGTGTTCTGATAATCTTTGAACTCTATTGACTAAATCACCTGAAATGGGCAATTCATGTGTGCATATATTTAATTTTATGTTTTTGCAGGCCAAGGCAATGCAAGACCCAGAGATACAAAGCATTCTGCAAGACCCTGTTATGAGACAAGTATGCTCCCTTGTCAATTGAAAGTTACTATGTGTTGTGTCAATGGTAATAGAGGAACTAGCTGTGCTAACGAGAGTTGGGAATGTACGCAGGTATTGACTGATTTCCAGGAAAATCCCAGAGCTGCAGAGGAACATGCGAAGAATCCAATGGTGATGAACAAGATTCAAAAGCTGATCAGTGCCGGGATTGTCCAGATGAGATGAATTGGATGGAAGGTGGCAATCAAGCAGAGAAACAATTGACAATTGTATTTTTCAGTGTGACTATATAATTTAAATAGATTAGATTAGAAAAGCGAGAAGGAGAATTTGCTATTGGGAGATATTGTGTGGCTCTCTGCATTCGTTTGTCTTGGTGAATTCATGTTAAATGCCGTCCATTTTTACTCTTTACTGGTGCCTCCTGTATGCTGTCATTGCTGTGACTTTTCTATTGAGTTTAATAGTCGAGGGCGATCGTGGATTAGTTATTGTCTAGGGTTGTACAATTTTGTTTTTCTTTGAGAATGACTACAATTTTGGTTTCAAGTGTACATTTTACTTAGAATAAAGTAGGTTCGGAGTAATGGTGATTGTTGATTTGGCTTGCAGAGTCTAGTAAGTTTTGGGAAACCTTAGAACAGAGTCATTTCTGCCGTTTTAGTTGTTTGAACAGGAAAATCAGGGGAAATGAAATCCGCTAGTAAAAAGTAAAAACTTGTAATTTGAAATTTATTTGTCATTTAGTTTTACAATTGTTGAATTCAAGATGGGGATCTTAAGTAATTTTTCCTGTTTCAATTCTATACTACTATTTCTATGGTTTATTTATGTTTTTGTTATGATAGTAAACAATAGATCCTTTCTGTCTTCAAAATAAAAATTCAAACTTTTACATTAGGTAATCAAGTTGCTTCTGTATCATTTATTGCATCAAATGGGATAGTGCTACCAGAATTTGGTGAATAAGTTGCCAAAATTATTCAGCACGTATTGCTATACTCACCTTATAAGCATCATCATCATGTGAACAAATTCGATTTGTAGTTTGTATTAAAAACTAAAGATAGGTAAATAAATTTTTGTTCTCAATATGGTTTTGCAAATCCAAGTTTCCACGTCTTCCCCGCCCAAACAACAAAAATGCATTATTATCTGCTCCATAACAGTTCATTTTCTCCAACTTGGAAAGAAAAACCGTTTCCTATTTTTCTTCTGAATTTTTTTTGTTGGCTAACCTTGTATAGTACAAGGAAAATTACAAAAAAAAAATGCCAAAAACAAACCCAACTATTTGACAATGGACATTTCTTCTGAATTTTTTTTGTTGGCTAACCTTGTATGGTACAAGGAAAATTACAAAAAAAAAAAATACCAAAAACAAACCCAACCATTTGACAATGGACATAATACAACTATCAAAGGTAAGAAGTTCCTTGTTAGGAGACCAAGCAAGTACATTAAGCGGCAACTTCTTGCTCTTTGGTGGCAAGTTGGTTCTGAATGTGCTGAGGCACCACATCAAACATGCCTAATTGCATTGTGTAGGATGCACGGCCCTTTGTCATCCCTCTGAGTGTGCTGACATACTGGAACATCTCAGCAAGAGGTACCAGGGCATCAACCACCTGTGTTTATCGCCACCAAAAGAAGAAAAGAATCAGTCCAGCTCCAATCCAAATAATAAAATCAAATATTCAAGAAAAGGAAAAACAGAACAAAAATATTTTACTCTTCCTTTCTTTCATGTTTTAGTGTTTTTCCCAGAAATTAGAGTTGTGCATAAAACTTATCAATTTGGAAACTTGTGAATTTTTCAGACAAACAATACAGCACAAGTACTTTCAAGTCATACATTCAAATTTACTAGACTAACTAATACGATATGACAAGGAGAAGCCAAGTTATTTGACATACCTTAAGGCCACCAGGTTTGTCACCAAAACTGTTGATCTGTCCTCTTCTTGAGTTGAGATCACCAATTACATCACCTAGATGTTCTTCAGGAGTAACAACTTCAACCTTCATTACAGGCTCAAGCATCCTTGGTCCAGCTTTTCTTATTCCTTCCCTAAAAGCTCCTCTCGCTGCCAACTGGAAAGCCAACACGCTTGAATCTACATCGTGGTAAGAACCATCTGTGAGTACTGCTCGTACATCAACGACCGGAAAGCCAGCAAGCACACCATTGCCCATACACTCTTCCAATCCTTTCATCACACCAGGAATGTATTCTCTTGGTACAGCACCTCCTTTGATTTCACTCTTGAACTCATATCCACTACCTGGGTCCATGGGTTCAAACCGGACGGTGATATCTGCAAACTGACCTTGTCCACCTGATTGTTTCTTGTGCACATACTTCACTTCTGCGATTTTGGAAATACTTTCCCTGTAGTTTACTTGGGGGGCACCAACGTTAGCTTCCACCTGCATTAACAAATATAGATAATGTGATCTTCAAAATTATATTATTACTACATAATCATTAAAATATATAAAAACACTCCAACATAAAACTACTGAAGGAAAGAGAGAAAAGGAGATGGGGGAGAAAGGAAAAGGTCATGCAGAGGGAATAATCATATAAAAAAAGGAAAGGAAGATAGTATACCTAACAAATACTAATGCTTTATCATATGATAGGGCATAGACTTTATCCAGGGTCAGCAATCATGTCCCATAAACATCATAAATATTTATGGTTCTTAACTCCTAGGTTCTCCTTATTATACAGGTAATAAGTGGTAATTCAAAGTGCAAACAGATTCCATTATAATCTAATACGATAATGTCCATGTTTATTAACTATTATTATTTCTAATTGTAATTTTTCATGCACAGCATCAAGGTTGGAGAGTTAAAAATTTGGAAAACATAAAAAGCTAATAAAACACAACCATGCTAACTGATCATTGAAAATTCTTAAAAACGGAATGACATATATTACCTTAAATTCTCTCTTGAGCCGATCGACAATGATTTCAAGATGTAATTCTCCCATTCCTTCAATTACTGTCTGGTTTATCTCTTCATCACGAGAGAAGTGGAAAGAAGGGTCTTCCTGTGCAAGCTTGATTAAACCAGTTGCCATCTTGTCAACATCAGCTTTAGTTTTCGGTTCAATTGCAACCTTAATAACAGGATCAGGGAAGTCCATCCGCTCGAGCACGATTGGATTATCAGGGTCACACAATGTTTCACCTGTAATAGTATCTTTCAAACCTGCAAGAGCAATAATATCACCAGCTAAAGCCACTTTAACATCCTCTCTGCTGTTTGCATGCATTTCTAAAAGTCTACCAATTCTCTCCTTTTTCCCTTTGTTTGCATTGAGTGCATAAGATCCAGCACTTAGCTTTCCAGCATACACCCTGACAAATGTAAGGGAGCCTACAAATGGATCACTCATGATCTTAAAAGCTAGTCCAGCAAATGGTTCATCATCACTTGCTAGTCTCTCTATTGTTGCTTCAGGGTTTTCAGGGTCACTGCCCTTCATTGCTGGCAAGTCAAGTGGTGATGGTAGATAATCCACTACTGCATCGAGCAATGGTTGGACTCCCTTGTTTTTGAAAGCTGAGCCGCACATCACTGGCACAAAACTGGCTGATATGGTTCCCTTCCTAATTAATTTTTTTATAGTTTCCTCATCCGGTTCAATTCCTTCCAGGTAGTTCTCCATAGCCTGGTCATCAAACTCGACTATGTTTTCTATCATCTGGGCTCGGTAATCCTGAGCCTGCTCTTGAAGATCTTCTGGAATATCTACAATATCAAACTTGGCACCCAGCTCTTCTCCAGACCAAACTATAGCGTTATTCCTAACAAGGTCGATAACTCCCTTAAAGTTATCTTCTGAACCAATAGGTAACTGAATTACAAGTGGTTTAGCACCCAAATTCGTTACTATCATGTCTCTTGTTCGATAAAAGTTTGCTCCAAGACGGTCCATTTTATTGACAAAACAAATTCGTGGGACTCCATATTTATCAGCCTGCCTCCACACAGTTTCCGATTGTGGCTCCACGCCAGCAACACTGTCAAACAAGCATATAGCTCCATCCAACACCCTAAGAGCACGCTCCACTTCTAAGGTGAAGTCAACGTGACCAGGGGTATCAATAATGTTGATCCGGTGCTTGTTCCAAAATGTAGTGGTTGCAGCAGAAGTAATGGTAATCCCCCTCTCTTGTTCTTGTTCCATCCAGTCCATGGTTGCTGTTCCCTCATGCACCTCTCCAATTTTGTAGTTCCTTCCAGTATAGTACAAAATTCGTTCCGTTGTAGTAGTCTTTCCAGCATCTATGTGAGCCATGATACCGATGTTGCGATAATCCTTCAATGGAACACTGCGCTTTGCGTCTGGAAGCAAAATTGAAAAGTGTCATTTTCAAAAGGATGAAAGAAAGAAAGCAAACTACTTTTCATAGTCATGGAATAAAATTGGACCATAGGAAATAATATAAAGACCAAACAAAAATCATTATCTTTTAAGACACCTTATCTCATTTAAAACCTCAACATAACACAGACAAATGATGTCTTTTTACCCTAATATGATAACTCAAGCCAAAATTCAAGCATAACACACAAATTTTAAGGATGATGCATAAAAGGAACCAAACCCAAAAAACAAAAAACAGAATTTAAAGAGAGAAAAAAAAAAATTTCATAACATTCATTTTGATTTCTTCCAAGAAACCAAGACTACATTCATAACATAGCGTAGTTAGAAAAACATAAAAATAAAACATTAGAGAAAAAAGAGATAGATACCATCAGCGGACATGGCGAAAACAGAGAAGTTTCTTCTCGGAGCATGTTGGCGTGAAATGGAAGAAGAAGAAGAATTGGAGTGAATTCTTGTGCTCCCGAAGAAGTGTGAAAGGGAAGAGGAAGTGAGAGAGTGAGAAGAGGGTCGAGGACGAAAACCCATGAAGCGAAGCGGAGAGAGAGTGGTAGTGGTTGGTCTTCTCTGAGACCCATTGAGGTTGCAAAGAGTGGGAGTCGCCACCCTCAGTGATGACTCTGCCGCCATATTTTTTAGCTTTCTTCTCTACACCTCTATTCTGTGTTTGTGGTGTTTAAGATAAACAAACCCAAACCCTCGAGACACTGGCCTCTAGTTTTCGGTAAGGACTAGGCAGCAGATAGTGTTATGTTTTCCGTTTTACTTATATATAAATATAAATAAACATTTAATGTATATATAAAAAATTATGGTATTTTTTAATTTTAAGAATTTAAGCTTATTTGCCAAAAATAATGACCTGTGGTTTGAGGCAAAATATGCGATTAGCGTACATGGTTTGAGTTTTGAGTTATCCATTTTGCATGGTTGGTAAAATAAAGGCAACGTGGATAACAATTGGCCCTGTCCTTTGAGTAGGGTGGTCATTCCAAAGGATTGAACTTATCAAAACATTAAATATCATATATGTTTTTCCTTTTCTTTTTGTGTTGATGAGTAATAGCACGTCAATAATATTTTAAGATATTTAAAGAAATCTCACGTAATTTGTAATTTTGTATATCAGAATATTTTCTTTTAAATATAGTATATTTAATCAATTATATTGATTATATATTATCTGGATTATGAAGAAGAGTTTGTTCTTTTCTTTACAACACAATGATTGTTAACATGTTTTGGAAAATACCCACCTGTTGTAATAATTGATTAAGTGTTAAAATAATCAATTACTATATTTTTTTTTTCAAATTGAACAAAATAATCAATTATATAAGTTGTTTTTATAAATAACAAACTCTACTCTCTCTTTCGAAATGAGATTCCATTCTAAAAATTTTGGATTAGCCTAAAAAACCAGAGAAAGGCAAAATTCTTGAAGGATGATGCTCAACTATGGTTTTACAACAGAATTAAAGATCAAGAGCTCAATTGTGATATCCTTTCAAGAGTCTCAATGAGTCTTAAAGAAGTTAGGTTTTGTTTCAAATTGTTTGTTTATCACACATCAAGTAAAATCTAAAACTTTTCTTCTTCTTTTATTGTATGTTTAAGAAAAAGCTTTTTCTCATATATTTTGTAGAGGAATTCTACAAGGTTTGGTTCAAGGCTTTCTTGAAGGGTTCAAATCTTGTGGGTAAAATAGGTACTTGATTACTGTTGTGTGTTTTTAAACAATTTTTTAGTGAAAAATATCAATTAGATTGATAAGGACTGGGCGTAGATCATAGTAGAGTGATTGAACCAAGATAAAAATTACTTATGTTTTTTCTATCTTTTCTCACTTTCCTATTAATTTCTTGAATTTGCAATAAACTCAATTGTGTTAATTGTATGTTGCATTCATGACAAGTTGATCATATTGCCATGATCCAACCTTCATCCATTAGTGCTAGATGTGTTTGATCTTTGAAGGTTGATTCGGTTTTTACTCTATCTTGTACATCTCTTATGATATGATCTTTTGGATGAGAAGTCTTCATTTGCTAGTTGTATCTAGTGGGCTCATTCTATTGTTCTTCATCCACTTTCTCTTTGCTAGATGTTAGCTCATTAGTTCCTTCCAGAATGAGATTAGCAAAAATTCGTCCAACTTCGATAGTTTTCTATTAGGCTTAGTGTCATTGAACTTAAAATAGATGGATTCTTCAACTGTTAAGCTTCTAGAATTATAAACTATATACCTTAAAAGTTTCAAGATAGCTTAATAATATTTCATTTATCTAACTTAGGATCAACATTTTCCTAGATTGTTTTTAGTATTGAGAATGAAACATTGATATCCAAAAGGGTAAAAATATGAAATGTTATAGTTTATAAGGAGTAGTTTTACAATAGGTTTAATATATGTTCTTTCTTGAATGTAATAGTGTTTACTACTTTAGTCTAAAAGTGCTTGAGAATAGAGTTATCATTCAATGTAGTTCTAACCATTTCTTGCCATGGTCTTTTTTTTTCTTTCAACAACTATTATGTTGAGGTGTTGATAAATTATGAAGAATACCATTTTTTTCACAAAAATCTTTGAAAACCTTCATTTTCAAAATCTTTTCCATGATCACTTTGAATTCAAGAAATATAGACAACTTTTTAATTTCAACACGTTTACATAATATAGAAAAAATCTTAAAATTTCATGGGTTAGAAACATAACCATATCCATCTTATTAGCCCAAACATACCAATGCACTTTATTTTTTTTAACCTTAGGGGATATATTGGATTAGAATTTTAAAATACTATTTGGCATAAAAAAATCATAGGAATTTAAAAAGCTTTGTAAGAATATAATGACTTTTAAGATTTTTTAAAAGATTTTTATGATTAGAATTTTGTAGTTCATATTTTAATAGATTAAAAAAATGAATTCATAAGATTTAAAAGGACATTATGGATTTTAAATATTTTAAAGGACTAAGTAAATTTTTAAAGAAATTCAAAATTATTGATAAATATCCATAAATTTTATCCACCTAACACTTAAAATAAAATCCATCTTATATAAATTAATCTTGTTACATAACAAATCAAATTTTCCTATCATATTTACAAGTACAATATGTTCATTTCCCTTCAATCATCAATCATGTTAACTGTATGAATATTTGTAGTCGTTTCCACAATAACAATTCCACTAAACAAAAAATATGCCCAACAATTATTTCAAACCTCAGTTATATATTTATCCATTTATACATGAGTCAACTTCTCATATTTATTCAAATTATATATTTTTTATGTTCATATATATTCATGTTCATTTATATGTATAAATATGTAGTTAAAATGTTCCCAAAATTCAAAGAATTGAGAAAATCCCCCATATCACATGTTGTAAGTCATGTTGATCATTGGTCGAAAGAGGTAAAAAAAAATTATAAATGTCTACTGTTTTCAACAAAGAGATAGGGGATTATGTGTGATAAGAAAAAAATTCATCATAAGAAAGAATTCATCGAAATTTGTATACTTTTGAATACCAAAAGATTTTTTTAAAGTTGTAAAAAATCTTAATTGAATACCAACGGACTTTATTAAATTTCTTAAAAAATCATAATAGTCTTAATTAAATATTACAAGACTTATTTCTATTATTTTAAAATCTTTATTAAATATCTCAAGACTTTTTTTTTTAAAATAATTTTTTAAAATTCTTTAAAATCCTAATTAAATACACTCCTCTTATTTTTATTTGCTGCAGGTTTTAGTCAGTTTAGTTTGGGCAGAGTCTCAACTCTTAGATTATTGCTTGTTTTGATAAATTATGTATGCTATTTGATTAATTGACTAATGTCAAGGACAATACTAGAGATTAGGCAAGAAATTAAGGAATAAAAAAAAATTAAGTTGCTTCAAACTAAAGTTGGGCTGGCCATATTTTGCAGACCAAATTTATAACAAAACATACATTTGTGATGAGTTGAAAGTTGGACTGGGATTGAATTCAGATGAAAGTGGACCTGTGTCAAGGTGGGAGATTCGAAACAAATTGGACCAACTACTTGGTGATGAGAACATACGATCAAGGTCTTTGAAGCTAAAGGAGGAGTTAATGAACAACAAAGGGCAATCTTCAGAGAACCTCAACAAGTTTGTCAAGTGGCTTAAAGAATAAATTAAAGATCCACCTTTTGCACGTATATTTTATTGTTTTTTTCCTGTAAGTTTTGTATTTTTATTTTATTTTATTTTCAGTAAGATTTATTTATTTATTTTTTATTTCTGTATTTTTTATAAAAAAAAAATTGGTTCTTGTAGTTTTTTTTAGTTTATGTAAGTTTGTATTTTTAAATTCTAATTTATTTAAGATTTTTTTTTATTTAGTTCCAGATGATGCTTATAGAGATCAAAATTAAAGAAGCATTTCCTATGTGTTGTTTGTCTCGGTCTGGGCTCAAGCTGACCATGTGGTGTTCTAATCATGGTGTCTTGGTCTTAGCCTCATGCTTAAATTCTTGGTGTGGTTCGTTATTTATCCATGGTGCTAAGCAATAATTTTGACCCTTTGGTATATACGCTCACCATGTATAAGTTGTTATACTTTTACTCATCCAATTGAGCTGCCCAAGTAGCCACCTATAATTTATCCCTCTAGTCACTTCAAAATGGCCTCCAAATCACGAATTTACTAAACACGATATAATTAAAGCACACAAATTATAATGCCCATATACTTACACAACAATTAACACAACATGCATTACAGTAGCAAGAGAGTTACCTGAAATCGGTGGCGGATCTAAGAAAAAATTTTCAGTAGACTTTTCAAACAAAAATTATATAAATTTTGTTAAAAATAGTAATAAAAAATAAAAAATAGTAAAATTTAAAAGGGTAGAGTAAATAAAAGTAATATCATTCTCTCTTTTATTTTTTATAATTATTTATATTCATTTTATTAAAAAAAATTATCATGTGAAAATAAGATTTATTTTTTATGCGAACAAAAAAAATATTTATTTAATATATTCAAATAATAAAATTTACTTTATGGGGAAACTGTCCCCACACTCCAATGAGTGGATCGGCGTTGGCTGAAACCATATGTAGACTTATTGAAAGAAAATCACGGAAAAATAAATTAAAATACTGAATATAATATTTAGTCTTGCAAGATATTTTTTATAATTGAAAGTAATGAAACTAAGGGTGGTTTGTTTGAGTTCAAATATGAAGAGAGAAAAAAAGAGAAAGATTTTTAAAAATTGTATGAATCCACACCTTTACTATTTTATTTTAATTCAAATTTTTTTCTCAATTTCTTTCATTTTCATTACATTCTACTCAATCAAACTTATCCTAAGAGTGTATTTGAAAACATGTCTAAATCATGGAAAAATTATCTTTTTAAGACAAAAAAGTGAAAGCAACCTGAGAGAATTTTTCCCATGAATTGTGTTACCAAACTAGCTATCCAAGCATAGTTGTAGTATCTGATAAATCAGAAAGGAAAAAGTATAATATTTAGCTTTAGCCATATATTTTCGTGTTGATTCCTACAATAGAAATTTCTTAACAGTTAGCATTTTCCAATGATTATTTGTATGCGTATCGTAGAATTTGGTATGGGAGATCAACTACCACCATGTCTGGTCTCCTGCTTGTAAAGGAAGGCCGCATGATCGCCTACTAAAAAGCACACAGACGACGTTATTGAAGTGTGCATTATTTTGGATTCAAACAATATTGCGTTTATAACTTCAAAACAAATGAGTCCTTCCTGGACGTAAATCAAAAACAGAGTGAATCTGCTTCCATAACCAATCGGCCTCACTTGAATTATGTACATAATCTCATGGGTTCAGAGGGAAAGATAGCACCAGAACTAGAAGTTTTTTTATAACCATTATAATTAAAACATTTAAAATATATAGTTCCTCTTCAAGGATGTATTATATGAGAATTAAATTCAAATTCTCTTCCACAAACACAAGAATTACTCAAAATAACAATTGTTTTTCTTTTTATTCAAAATGCCTTCCAAATCACAAATTTGTTAAACAGGAGACAATTAAACCAAATAAATTATAATGCCCATTTACACTTACACAACATGCACTTACAGTCTACAGTATAGCATAGAACCAGCTTAAACCGCATGCAGAATTATTGGGGTACTAAACGACGAAGATACAATTGAACAAATTAAACCATTAACCACACATAATTACGAGTTAAGACTCATGAGGTTTAAGTTTGCGAAGCAGAACGATAGTTGGAGGCAAAGCGATTAACCAGCGCAAGAGCGTTACTAGTGACCTGAGAAGCATCCACAACCCTAGGCCTAACGGAAGCCCTCAAGTTGGCGTCGACGTGGGGCCCATCAAACCCATCAAGACAGGTGTCCTGATCAGTGATGGCAGCGCTAACCCAAGTCTGAACATTACTCACGTGCCACGTGAAGTCCTTCTTACCCTTGCCCTTACCCATCACGAGCCCAAGCTCCTTCACCGACTGGCTGAGACGGTCCACGCTGTCGTTCATGTTCTCCACACAGTCACGCAGTGCGTTGTACTCTCTGGGCTTCATTCCCTTCACGGACCCCATTCTCTTCACGAACGACGCGCATGAGCACGTCTTGGACACGCTCACTGAGACCGCCGTGACGGCGAGTTGCTGCTCGCTCTGGCGGATCGCGCTGGCGTGGCCCGAGAGGGTTTGCACGCACGCGGCGGGGTAGCGCGTGGCCTTGCATGAGGACTTGATGAAGTCTGTTGTTGTTGTTGGGTTTGGGTTTGGGTTGGTTCGTTTAGCAAGCGCGGTGGTGCAAGACGTGTGGAGGGTGAAACTTAGGAGTAGCAGAGAAAGGCTTAGTAGTAGTTTTGATGCCATGCTTTGTGGTTTTGTGAAGAATGGAAAGTTTGGTTTGTGTTGTGAATTGTAATGTAGTAAAATATGGCAATGTGGTGCTCACTTATATAGGGATATTGGAGGAGTGCCAAAATTTATTTTTAAATATATTTTCTTGTAAAAGTTCAGGTGAGAAATCATGTATAATTTTGTATAATAAAAAAATAGATAGAAAGCCAGGGCATAAAAAGCTTGGGGCTGTGTGAGATCAAATAAATAATACACTTTGCAATTTTTTTTATAAAAACTAGATCTTCAACTTTTTAATTTTTGATGAATTTTATCTCAATTTTTTAAAAAATATTGTATTAATAATATATATAACTTAATAAAAATTAGAAGCAGAAACCAAAGAGATATGCATGCCACGTACAGCTGTACTGTGTTTTCATCGAATTCCTTTTTCCATGTTTCCATTCTTAAAATTGAAAGAAGTTTCTGATTCATTGTACCCCATTTGTCTGCAGTGAATACCGGTAAAGCCAGCACTTATATATATATATATATATATATATATATATATATATATATCTTTTTTTTTTCTTTCCCATTATTTGAATCACACGCATGTTCTTATGTTCCTGTTGAGGCTCGCTTGGATGAGCTATTAGTAAAAGATATTTTCTGTGAAAGTTAAAAATTACATTATTATTAGTGTTTATATATATAAAAAAGAGAGTCTAGGATAACATATTTATATCAACACCGAAAATTTGATGGTGAAAAGAAAAAGAAGGAGAGGAACCAAATCAACTAATCAATCTAAGCTAGGAATATAAGTGAGATTAATTTGGTAGACAAGTCTAGTTGCAAATGTGAACTTTAATTTAAAACTGCGGATTAATTCATCAACGGGATTCCAATTGAATAACCAACTGTATCATAGATAAATATATGGAGTAGTATTATTCTGGAATCTGGATATTAAATAGTAGAGGCAGAGGTCATTTGAGACTGGAGACCCACGCAGGCAGAGAGTTTACTTCATAGTTGCACTTTTGTATTCTGACTATGATTCACCAGCAGTAAAGTTCTATAAATTTAATAAGCTATCTAGAAAAGTATCAACATGTATTACTCTTCCGGTTCACATGCTAACTTGGACATTTAACTGCTTGGTAGGTACCCGGCCACCATCTCCACGCTACTTGAGACCATGGCCAGCATTTTAATCATCACTACTAACTCAAAGCAAATCCTATGAGAGACTAAGCTTTGATCAAGTATGAATACAATTCACACTACAAAACCTAATTTTCATCACCAGGTTCTGCGCAATGAATCAAATAATCCTTTATATTACTTAAATAGAACTCCCATTAGATATAAGGGAAGGAAAATGGAGATATGAATTGACACCACCATATCTAACTTATAGATAATAGCTGAGATAGATAATAGCTGAGATTTTGACCATGCATGCTACATTCTACCACATTATATTTATCTATTCAAATCAAAACTTTAATATTAATATACATATTCAATTATGAATTGTCAAATTATTAAAAAATAACTAATATCATCATGACATGTCAGAAAGCATTGTATAAATAAGTGATATATAAGGTGTTATTATGTTTATCATGTCACCACCAAATGACAGTGGCGAAGCTAGAAATTTTATTAAGAGGGGACGAACATAAAAAAAATTATATCATAAATAAAAGTACTCCGAAGACAATACAAATCTAATATAAAAAAACTATTTCAAAAATTAAAATCACTTCATGACTTGACTCTTACTCGACGTGTTTTCATATTGTTAAAATTATCTATAATTGAATTTGTGCTAAAACTCAAAATAATTTCTTTTTCAATGTATGTAATCAAAGAATCATTAAGAAATTGGTCTTCCATTCTATTTCGAAGTCTGGTCTTGATTATCTTCATAGCTGAGAAAGATCTTTCATTAGTTGCTGTAGAAACTGAAAGAGTGAGTACAAGTCTAATCACTCTATCAATAAGAGGGTAAATGATGGACTCTCCAGTTCTTGCTACCCCTTGACATAATTCAGATGTAGTTGATAAATTAATCAAATATGGATGTTTAGGAATGTCAAGCTCAAAATGTTGTAACTCCATCTTCAAATGCAAATAGTAGTTTATTTTATTTTAGAAGAATAACAACAACAAGAAGAAAGAGAAAAATAGAGAAAAAGAAAGGAATGAGGGGATACCTAAAACTCTTCTCTTTCACTCGTTTACCAAATGAAACAACTTTTTTGACTCCTTCTATTCTCTTGGGATTTGTATTTCCTTTGTGTCCAGACCTCTCCATTTTATAGTGTTCTTTCTCCCTCTTCCTCTTTATTCTTTTCCTTTTTATTATTTTTTTTCCGTTTTATCATCTTTCTTTCCTTTTTTTCTTTGTCTGTTATCTCTCTTTCCTATTTTATTTTTATTACATTTTCTTTCCTTTTTATTGTTTTTATATTTTTTTTCTTTTTCTTTTCTTTTTTTTACTATGTTTTCTTTATATTTTTTTCCCTTTTACCTTTTTTTAATATTTTTTCTTTCCTCTTTTTTTTTCTTTCATTTTCATTTTTTTATTAATTTTTTAGGGGAGGCGGTGGCCCACCCTAGCCTCCCTAGTTTTGCCACTGCTAAATGATATATAACCAAATAATGATAGAGATTATTTTTAGACAAATTAAATTTATAAAAAGTAAAATTAATTAATAAAAATTTTAAAGATTGAAACTTAATAATATAGGATTATTATGGGTGATAACACTCTTTTAAATATTTAATATAATTGTATATTTAGAATTCAAATTTAATTTTTTTTATTAAATTGAAATAATCTCACATCTATTAATTCACAAATTCACATGTATGTGAGAGGGGAAGATTGGTTAGCAAGTGTTAATTTTTTTATAGTACTTAAACAACCTAATACATTTATTCTAGAATATAAATATACCCAATTTAACCGTTGAATTATTTTTTTTTTATAAAACAGAATAACTTTATAAATTTTCAGGGAAAAAACTAATTGATATTTCCTCAAATTTATTATATTTTGATAGATAAAATATTATTTAAAATAAAGGTAAATGTCCATTACTAGGTAGCAAACTAATAAATGTCCAAATCAGAAAATTATGTGAAATTTAACATATACAATAAAAAAATAAGATTAAATGATTCAATAATTATGTTAATTAACTTTGTATTTAAAATAGTATATATATTTAGTGATGTAAGAGTAAAAACTTGAGATTTAGTGTCAATTGATATTTACCTATGTTTATAAAAAAGATTGAATATATTTTTAATTCTTAAAAAGATTATAAATTTGTTTTTTAATATATTTTTTTTAAAAGGATTATATAAATAAATATATATATATATATATGTATTAAAAATATATTTGAATTTTTATAAACATCATACGTTTACGACTTTACGAGTGTATTACATGTGTGAAAGATTTTGATAAAACGAAGACACAAAACATACTTGAATAACTTATAGAAAATAATTACCTTATAAGTTATTAACTTCTTATTTTTTTAAAATTTTATTCTTATTATTTAATTTGAAATTTTATTTTATCCTTTTATTCAATTTAAAAATCCTTCTATATTTTTTTGTTTGTTGTCTAAAAATTCTCATATCTAATTTTATGTTCTTACACATACATGACTCAAACAACAGTTCAATAATTGTCATCATACACGATTTCTTAAGATTATTTTTTTAAAATCATATCAACTATTATAATAATTTTGTAGTCCAACAAGTGAAAGACGTACACATTGAAGTTTTTATTGTACAAATAAAAAATTAATGTTTAAGAAAAATTATAAAGAAAAAAATATTTTTATATATTTTTTAAATAATATTATTAATAGTATTTAAATGTTAAAAAATTATTTTAAACAATATAATTCTAATAAATTTTATTTAAATTAATTTTTATTTTTCAAATAAATGAACATTGTAATTTTAACATTTTTTAACAAGATAAGTTATTAAATTCAAATATTAGAAATATTTAATAATTCATTTTACATCATCTAATATTTATCAATTATTTTTATTCAACACTTTCAATTAAATCAACTAACTTATAAGTTTTCAATTACCTAATTTTTAACTTTTCAATTTCTAACTTATAACTTATAAATTTTCAATTAGTTTATGAGTTAATTTTACTAAACATACTCTTATTCTCCTTGAGTAATGTGGATTATATTAGGTATCTTTTCTATCCTAACTCGGTTCGTAAAAAAAATGTGTAGTGAACAATAAGTCATATGCATTAAAAAACCTATGATTCGAATATATAAATTTGGAGGAGAGAAGAAAACTTTCAAGATGGAGATGTGAAAAGCATAAGAAAACACATGTTCTTATATTTTATTTTTCATTTTCAACACGTTATGGTTATTTTATATCATTTTTTCAAACTAAAAGACTATAACAAAATCATATACCCACGTCAATCGTCAACGTGGTCTGCAAGTATATCGCCTCCAAAGTCCAAATACATAAGAACAAGCATAACCTTTAATCGTGTCAAACACACCAAATGGGTGGGTACCTTCTAAAGTCCATTGGAGATTTGAACATGATAAAAACACGTTGGACATTAAAAAATAAAATAAACTATCAATTTTGTGCTATCCAAATTAGATATAGTTCGGTACATAGCCCAATTTTAGACCTTAGTTCTACCGATACTGTTGCTACATATAAAAATAATCAGTAAATTGTGTGCTATATATTAAGTTTATTTGTAGTTCGGTAAATCGCCCAATTTAAGACTTTTAGTTCTTCTCTAATTATAGTCTAGCTACATCAACATCTTTAATTTCTTCTCTAATTATCCTGAAGCAAGCAAGTAATCATCAGTTCATCACGCAATAACAAAGTCCATCGGAGATTCATTAAGTTAATTAGAAATTGGAATCTAGTATACATTATCAGCATAGTTAAGATTTCTTTTAAAAAAGAAAACTGTTAATAGAATTATTTATATTTTAGATTTTGCATTCATACCACTGGAGAAAACATTTCCTAAGTCAATTATTTTTCACATTTTACAATGGTTCAAAAATCATCTTTAAAGTCGTCATCATGAAAAGTCTATTTTTAAAGTTGTCGTCATGAAAAATCAACATTTTTCACAATAATTTTTAAACAGTTTTCAAATTTCAATTTCCTTACAAAACGGTCTTAAAATCACAGCTTTATGATTTTTTAAAAAATTGTAGTGAAATGAAAATAATTCTAAAACGATTTTACAAAAATAATATTAAAATGTTAATTTTTAAGAGATTTTATTTAATCATTGTAGAATGATTGTATTTATTTAAAAAAAAGTCAATGTATTTTTTTCCAAGACGATTTTTTATCAATCAACTTTAAATCAATATTGTAAAAATATATTTTTAACCAAAAAAGCCATAAACAAGAATCGTTATCTAATTAAATGAATTTCTTTGCAATTACTTTTTTTATTGATAGAAGATCGTGATATCTAGCTAGTGTTCCTTTGTTCCGCCTCCACAGAAGAATAAGAAAAGTCTACTCCCTTGCTATCCCAGCTTGGCGCCAATTGCTGCGCAATTGCACCAGGCAATAAAATAAATCATATTTTTGTTACAAGAATAAAATAAATCAAATGGTGTTATTATAGTGGTAAATTTTTACTATAATTTTTTATCACTATAAAAGTCTACACTCTTCTTGTTTTTTTTCCTTCTCTTTCCTCTTCCTCCTCTCGTGCCGCTGGTGATCCCTCTTTCCTGGCTCAGTTGCAAATGCAACCAAATTTGTGAAAAGAGAAGAAAAACAAGAAAATTGAAGAAAGGGATAGGTGTTGTACAGAGATAGGAAAAAAGTGAGTGAAAAGAAGGGGAAAAATTTTTGAAGTAGGAGTGGGGTTGGAGAATAACAGGGATATGGGGAGGGGAAAGTTGATTATGCATGGGCCTTGAAGGAAAACTGCTAATCAGAAATACATATTTCATCAGAAGGTCTTGTCTCTTAGTATACTTTGAATTCACTTAGTATGTATGATTAGTAATATCATCTTATTAGAAGGAAGACACAAAAAGAGAAAATAATGAGGGACAAATAGAATGATTGAAAACCACCATAGCCTTTAGCAAACTAATAAACAAGTGGTATGATAAATTTTGGAGTATTATAATTAATTAATAATGAGTTTAATACCATCTGAGCTGGTAAATTTTGGAGAAATGGTCAAGTCTCAAAGCAAAAGAGGAAGCCACTGCATCTCACATCCAATAGAAGCCAAATGATGAAGATCAACCCACAAATTGCTTGATTTAGACCCAACGACGAGTGAGGGGGCCTAAAGCAAAAAGATAATTTTTGCGAAGTTGCTATTTACACTTCTCTTTATCCTAATGCACTCTCCTATAACTTTTTTGTCCCAAATATCCTAAAATTTGCACTGCCCTATATAATTTTTTTGTCCCAAATATCCTAAAATTTGCACTCCCTCTTGTAATTGGTCTCTGCAACAAATAATTTTGCACTCCCCTTCTTCCACACTCCTCTCCACCGCGCCATCTGACCACCACATTCTTCTTCTTGCTTTTTCCTAATGTTATAATTGATTCACTGTACTTCCTTTTGTCTCAAATAGATATAAAAAATACATTTTTCTTGATATCAAATATAAAAAATTTCAACTAATTTTATCTTATTAAATATTATTATCTCTAAAATATCATTCATTTAATCCAGGAATTAATTTCAATGGATTTTTCTTATTAGTGATACCAAGTTTTAATAAAAAAATAAGTTAAAAAATATTTTTTAATTGAAATTTATATAATTAAATGTAATTAATTAATTTTTTAGTTAGCATAACTTCTTTTTTTTATATTTGAGACCGAATGGATTGTCACAATAACATAGCATTCAATAAGCGATGATAGCTATTTTGTATGTTTTGATGGGGTTTGTAGGATTTCATTTATTCCTTGTATTTGGATTTCAATTTCTCATAATAAATGGAACTTTATTTGTAATATATTTCATTATATTTTATTCTTTTAGGCAGCAGAAATGCAGGGCTAAGGATAGCAAATCTTCATCTATTGATGAGGATAATAGCTCCACTTTTGTCACTGCAATGGAATACTGCATTACGTTTTATTTTTTGGTAATTTTTAGGGTGATTTCATTGCGGCAATAACTTGAAAATAGATTGAAGCATCTTGGTAAGAAACTCCGATCCACTCTGTGGTGGAAGGATGTGCGGGATCCTCTGGAGGCGGGGGAGGTTGTGCAATGACAGAGGAGTGCAAAATAATCTCCTGAAGAAGCCAATTACAAAAGGGAGAAGTGCAAATTCTAGGATATTTTGGGAAATAGAATTATAAAAGGAATTGTATTAATAATAAAGAGGAGTGCAAATAGGAACTTTCATTTCTTTTTGTCTCTATTTTTTTAAAGTGTGTGACCTTTTTTATTTTATAAAATTTAATAAAAATATTTTTTATTAATTATTAATAGGCCTAAAATTTAAGTTTAAGTTATTTTATCTTGAACTAGTCCTACATATTTTGCTAATCAGTGATGGATCTTTTAGAGTTTGATTAGAAAATTTATACTTCATTATTGGGCAGAAGAAAATTGGATTTTCCAAGGATTCATGTGTTATTTTGTGACAAATAGGTTATAGCAAATGATTTTGTCTGGGTTTTCGTTTGAAAGATTTTTTACATGATAGTATTTAAGTTTTATGTAATGCAGAAGATAAATATTTGTTTTATATAACTAAAATATATAATGAATAACTATTTTTAATATATAAATTGTACTATAATTAATATTTGAACATATTATTTATATTAAAATTTATAATAAATAATTTAGATTACAATACAAAATCATTTAAAACTGTTGATAATTTTATTTATAAAAATAAAAAATTAATTTAGAAATAAAGATAAAAAAAATAGATTAAAAGAGATACAACCCAACAGAACAGAAAAGAACATAACAAAACAACACCCTCACCGTAAGCCAAAACAGCTATAGGCACCTACAGAAACCTGCTATGAAGCAGATCAGAAAGAAAATCCCTATACGCCCCACCAGCAACAAATACAAATACAAATACAAGACCCCCGACTACCACCACACCCCACAGCACAAAAAACTGAAGTTAACTTACCCCTAATTTATGTTAGGGTGATAAAAGGTTTGAATGTAACATCCTAAAAATAAATAAATAAATATATATATATATATACTAAATAAAATATATAAATAAATAATTACTATACTTTTAGTTTATGTTTAATTTACGAAAGTATGATAAAAATAAAATACCAATCTCTAAAATTTCTTTCACGTGCAGTGGCCACCTAATGAGATTGTACATCTTGATTTAGCCTTCCACGTAGCCGGTTATTTAATTACAGAATCTTAACTTTTGCTGAGTCATCTGTGGATACTATATAAAAATTAAAATATCTTAAAAAGTAATGATTATTTAGTTAAAATGTAACCGAACCAAAATCTAACTAAGATAAAATTTTAACCAAATAAACTATTATAAATAGCTGCCAACCTTCCTAAAATTTTACGACTCTCTATCTCACATGCTCTGCAAATTTCTGTTCACTTAGTGCTTCTTCATCCAAATTGTAGCCTTACTCTGCCACCTTTTATATTTACCTTCTCTACTTCTTTTATGTAAAGACTCACTCTTGGAAGCTATTCCAGACGAATAATCATCTGCTCGGATCAGTACAAACAAGAAAAATCAATACTCACCCGAGATAGGCTAGGCTTCAATTTCTAAATTAGAAAATAACTAGGTTAAATTCATGTGATTATTAGGATTTAGTTAGTATTTATTTTAGTAATAGTTTGTTAAGAAATACTCTTAAAATAAGTAAAACCCGATTTAAATAATGACAAGTATATAGATATGAATGTTAATTATGTAAGAAGCAACGGCATATTTACTATAGTGGTGTAGACAACACTCTTCATGCATCTCGGTTCTTAGACACTGCAGGAGTTACATTTTAGAATATAAATATATACTTGGACACAAGTATTATATAGATTCCAACACCCCTGCAAGCTCTATCTCACTTGTCCACGTAAACATAGTATAGCCAGTATTAGACTTAATTACCTCAGCTCTTGAATTACCATGTTGATATATATAGATATATATATCTCGGCTTACTAGCAAGAAATCACGTGCTAATCTCCTGAACTTTAGCCTTGCTCTCGTACTTGCCGAGTCCCCTTTAATATACTTTCACTCATGCATACAAGGGAACTTTTATCCACCAAGCACACTCAACAAGAACCAGCCCATTTCTGCATAAAATACATGTACCCCGACATCTAGGACACTCCGCAAGCAAGTTCGGCCAGATTACTTAGCCCAACCATATGCACAACACTCATCTCGGCACCAGAGGTATTTCATCGCAAGCCGGCACTCCATCCTAGTTGCATTCACCTCCCTCTATATTTATATATTCATTTCCATTTTCCTATATTTATATCTCTACGTAAATATATATATATAAACTCTAAATACATCACATTTAATCTATTAAGCGGATTACCCAGATTATAATTATTAGAATAACAGTGTTGGTATACTTCTATGATAATTATACATGATGGCATTAATTCTAATTATTTCCCCTGACCGATCCTTGCTACATATCTTAGACCACTACACTTGGCAACTCCCAAATAATGAATAGATGTATTTAGCGGGAATAATGTATGAAGGGTTCTCCATATTGTTGTTATATAGATAGCAATATTTTATAGTTAGAGAATTGAGGAATAAATAAGAAGGATCAGTGGTTTAAGTTTTGAGGCTGAACCTATAATTTTATGAGAATGACCCAAGTTTCAAATATTGGAGACTGGACCTATGATAACACAAGAGATCAGGTGCTAATACATGGAAGATTCATGCATGATTAGCGTAAGACGACCGCAACATTTCTACATAATATACATATGTAGAGGCCATGTGCACCTGTGACCATTACATTTCATGCCATGCATTCATATTTTCATGTATTCATTCACAATTATTGATTAGTTATGGATGATGGATTAAATTTTGCCTTATTTACTAACCTTCTAACGTTTTTGGTGGTTTAGATTTGCCTACTGAGAAATAATTTATTTCTCACTAGGTTTTATTTAATGTTTTAGATGGCTGCAATCATAATTTTTCTTGATGCACTGGATATTGTATGGTATGTGGATGAAGTCAGAAACTGTTATGTAGTAACTATGCAACCTGTTCTGCGTGCTCATATTTATTTCGGCGCACATTTTCCGAACTTGGTGTTTAGTGCAGAGTTTGACCCAGCCGATCCGTTTTCTCAGTTTGCTCCTATGTATCCAAACCCGATCACCGATCCTATAGTCGTACTCAGCGATGGAGACAGTACCGAAAACTATGTTTGAGTATTAGGATTATGAACGTTGTACATAAATAAACATATTTTGAAGTACTATGAATTATGACATGTAAAATATAGTCAGTATGAATATAGCAATGAAAAATAGACAAGACATGTAGTATAGTGTATATATATATATATATATATATATATATATATATATATATATATATATATATATATATATATATCTAAGTTTCTTTTGTTTCTGCCGAAATGCCATTTTATTTTTTTTAAGACAAAAGAATAAAATAAAAATATAACATAACATAACATAAATAATCAAATAATTAAGTAATTAACTAAATAAAATTTAGGACGTTACATTGAATCTATTAATGTGCAAGATAAAGGCATAGGTAACCTTATTTTGATTTAATATACAAAACATTATTTAAGATTATAGTTTGATAGAAGTGAAATGTGGAACTAACTAAAATTTGTAATTTTGTAGCAACATAAATATCCTACAAGCTACTTCTTAAAGTGACAAGTGAACAAGTCTATTATTTCGTTTGTTATTAATTATAAGACTCAAATTTAAAATAATATTTATTTATTTTTATAAGATTCAATTTATCATATTTTTTGTAATAATTATTTTTATACTAAAAATATTTTTTTATTAAAAGAAGAAAAATATATATTAATAAATCATTAGAAGAGAACAAAATATTAAAGATAAGGATAATTTTTTTAAAATTATAAATTTAAGACAAATTTATTACTATTAACTAAATTAATCACTTTTTTTAATTCAAATAAATTAAATAATTAAATCTTATATATATATAAACGGAATGAGTTACATTTAGTAACAAATGCTATCATAAAGACCAAAATGATCAAGATAATATATTTTTGAAGATGTTTCCAATAATATATATTTTTTTAAATGATCAACTCTAACACTTCAATGGACAAAAATGACCCATTCATTCAATAATTTCATCATAATTTTTTGGTATATGAGCATTATATTATATCCATTTTCTTTTGAGTGTCTTTTAATACTGTAACATAAGAATTCAGAAATACAATTAATATTCATGTTTTTATTGAAATTATTTTCATATTTAAAAATATACTTTTTATCTATCTTATTAATTGATTAATTTTTCCTGTTACAGGTTATTGTTATTCTTTAATTTCATGATGAACACATAAAATAATTGAAAATTAAATGAAAATAAAGATAAAATTAGTAAAATAATCATTAATTTATTTAAACTTTTAAAACAATAAATAAAAATGAGTTTATAGTAGTTTTTCGAAAATGTGTATGGTCACCTTTGGAATCTGAAGAAATGAAAGTTGTCTTGGCTGGACGCTAGTTAGTAACGTGCCGCCGCTGCAGCAGCATCCCGTGTTGACCGTTGAACGCTGCAAGAGAGAGAGATAGAGAGCATTGCGCGTGAAGTGAAAACGGCCCACTTGTTCACATAATTGCCGTTTAATAACTATATGTGCTATAGTCTCATTCCATTTCTTTTGTCTTGCATTCACACTGTTTATATAGTTGGGAAAAAATGAATTCATATTTTAAAAGGACGACGAATTTTAATTTCATACATTCAGGCAGTCATAAATCTACACCGTCCGATAAAGATCAAATGGTTAGCATTTAAAATGTATTTTTAAGCCAGCTTTATTGAAATAATATATGCACTGTCTTTGTACAGCTATTATCATTTGACTTCATGAATGCCTCATTTTACCAATTGCACCAAAATATGTAAGTTCAATTTTATAAAAAAAATTATTAATAAATAATCTTTAAGTGTTATTTAAACCTTCAGATTTATTTAATAAATTTCTGAGATCTAACTCACATAATTTTTTCAATGATAAAAATACACTACGCACTTCTATTGTAATAATTTTATTCTCTAAACAACCATTAAATCTTTTTTTTTCTTTTCTGTCTACCTATTAGATTCTCATATTGTTTTTGTTATTTTTATTCTTGGTTGGTTTGTGAAGAAATGTCCCTCTGGCCGTTTATGAGCTAGCCAAATTAAGCATTTATATTGGTGGAAGATACCGGTGAGGAATTCATTTAATAAGGATTTATATTCAATTTTTAATTAAAAAAAATTCTACATCTAATGCCTTCTACAATGGAAACTCTCCTCATTCTATTCAACTCTATATAAGCCAAATGATAAGGTTACGTAAATCATAACAAAGCCTTGAATGTTCATCTTGAAAAAGTAAGAATACAAGACGATCATTTTCTTGTTTAATATTTCAATCAATATATATGGCCTATTAATCTATTATATCAAACTTCTTATATTGAGACCTATGCAACATGACAGATTTGTGATGAAAATATTCCCTCTAACTAATTACTATTTATGAGCTATAGCCATATAAGAACAATAAAACTCGTCCAGGTGTTAATTCATCTTATATATTTTTAATTTGATTTCCACATCTGACGGCTTCTGGAATCTCTCCCTGTTTTATTCAATTATTATTAGCCAAGATGATAAGGGTTCAAAAAAAAGTTGTTGAATGGGCATCTAAAATAAAAGTATGAGTGCAAGACTCTAAGAAGTTTCCTATTTAATGGCATTTGGATCAATTCCCGCTCTATGATATCACCTTTCATGTTTAGAACTTTACAACATGATCAAATTCAAAGATACACTTCCATTTTTCTTTTGCAACAACCTCTGTCATTATTTCGTAACCGGATATTGGTACCTCTGGTATCCTTTTCAATACATTTTTTGCTGATAAAAAAGGGATTAATTGTTAGAAATCTCAACGCGTAATCAGTTCAGCAGCAATGTGCTTCGAAAAATTAACTGGAATCCTAATAAGTAATATATAATTATTGAGTACCTTAAAAAGAATAATTATTGAGTAGTGATATTTAGACAGACAAATATTTTAGATATTTATCTACCTCTTCTTATCACATCAAATACTTATTACATTTATTACTTTTCTTTTTATTTATTTCTCTTTTTAGATGTATATTAATATATATGGGATGTTCATTTAATATTTTCCTTAATTATTATTGTTGAGATCTATTAAATTGTCCGATTGCTACAGTAGTCTTAAATCCAATTATTTTCTCAAATTCAATCAGCCAGCCTTGAATGTGTGAACTCTGACTCTTCAATTTGTAAAATCAAATAATTCAATATATTATTAATTATAATTTTAGTCCTATTATTTTGGTTCCTCTATTTTAAATAGAGATATTTAATCTCTTATTTTTAAAAATTTATAATTTTGATCAAATTCTTTATTTTGTTTACATTTAAACTTATTATTTCTTACATTTTATTTAATTAAATTATTTCTTACTTTAAATGAATATGTTACATTTAGAGTTCTATTAAATCAAAATAAAATAAATGAGACATAAAAGAACCAAAATCATTTTCATGAATGTCATTTATTTCTTACATTTTAATTAATTGAATATTTTCTTACATATTCCTGCTATAAATATAAATATGATTATTTTGTTGATGAGTAATTTATAAATACTAAATACTCTCTTTGAGTCTTAAGATATATTTTAATCTTTATACACGTCCTAGACCCAACTCACATAAATTTTAAATTTATATAGATGTATCTGTAAATTAGAGATAAAATACATCACGTCGATTCATATTAAATTCATATTTATTTAAAAATTTAAGGCTTGAGTTTTATTTCTTATATTATATTATATTAAATATTTTTTGTGGCAATTAAATAGTAATACTTTTTTAAATATAAAAAATAAAAGGCAAAGAGGATGCTAAAAATTTAAAAGCAAATGATTTTCTACACGAAACATAATGCATTTAAAATTTAAATACAAATATTATCCTACCTGCATCGACAAAAATTAATTTAATATAATAAAAAAATACTTTTAATAATGGAATTACTTCTATCATACTTTATTTCACCGTAATAATAATAAAAAATATTTACCTTTGAATTGTTTTATACCAAAGTTTTCTATTTCTGTAAATCCTCAAATATTTATACTCTCGACTTATTTGTTTTAAGAGAGGATATATCAAAAAATTAATAATTAATTGAAAAAATTAAAATCAATATATAATTTTCATTTAAAACTGTTTAGGATCTTATTCCGTAGAAAATAGTTGTGAATTGTGATGATAATTATTTTAATTTTTAAGATTAAAAAGGAAGCCAAATCAATCCCAGTCCGATATGGGCAGCAATCATACCGTATGTTGTTGATTAGTTGTCAGCATAATATTCAATGTCTTCTTCAACAAATTGATAATTATATTTTTAGTTTTTTTTTTTATAAAAATTCACAGATACTAAGTAAGATATCCTTTAGCCTATGTTTGCAATGAAAGAAAAAAAAGTGAAAAGAAAGAAAATTTTGAATTTCTATTTTTAAAAATATATTTTTTTCATTTTCTCTTAAATAAATAAAAAATATTATTATGTATTTTTTTCTTTCTATTTTTTTCGTCTCACCAAACATATCATTAGACCTTGACTAAAGTCTAAGTTAACTTTGGCTTTAAAACAATATCATTTTACCTATTTTTTTCAATAAATAATTTCAGTCTTTTTATTTAAAATAAATATATTTATTTTTTAATGAAAAAAATTATAATTTTGGACAAAATTATATTTGTCTATGTATTTATTAGTTCAATTATACTCTAGACTCAATATATTTATTTAAAACAATATAATAAATTAAAATATAAAAAATAAAAGATATTAATTAAAATATTAAAATTTATCAATAATGCTTTTGAAACGATTTCAATAAAAACATATCTCTACTGTTTTTCACACAAGAGCGGTATACATTTGAATCCAATATAGCAAAATTTACAATTAAAACCAATTTTATGAAAAATGAATACAGAAGAAACTGAAATACTAAATCATTAATGCATCACAGCGACATCAAAGGTGACAGCGAGGCAAGAAGCAGCAGCTATAAAAGATAAAAAGAACCGCACATCTGACCAAATATTTAACAAAAGCGATTGCGAAAACAGGAAACACTGAAACAGAGAAAAGAAGGCAAAGGGGATCCAGAAAGACTCCATTGAAAATCAAAATGGGTGGGTGCAAGTGTTTGGTATCGTTGGTGTTGGTTTTGGTCTTGATGAGGAGTTTGGCGGAGGCGCAATCCGGCACCAGCGCCAATTGCGCCCAGGAGCTAATTCCATGCGTGAACTTCCTGAATGGAACAACGACCCCACCAAGCTCTTGCTGCGAGCCACTCAAACGAACCGTGGAAAACGAACTTGCCTGCCTCTGCAACATCTTCTTCACCCCTGGCTTGCTTCAAAACTTCAACGTCTCTCTTGATCAGGCTCTTGCTCTCAGTCGCCGCTGCGGCGTCACCAGTGGTATCACCAGCTGCACAAACGGTACACACCCTATCTTATTATATTTATGTTTAAGCCGCTAATAAATTACTCCTCAAATTTTAGTCTCTGATTAAAAAAAGTAAAGTATGACAAATTAATTATTGTCTCATAATTTCAGATAATAAAATAACTATTTATCCTAAATTTATTTTTACTTTCTTCTTCTTCTGCCTCCTGTACTTAAATTCACTTTTTGCATGCTTCAAATCTCGCCAATTCTTGCAATTTTTTTGGGTTAGAAGTAGAATCATTTTTTTTCAGCTAACTTATTTTAAAAAAAAAAACTGACTTTGATTATAATTCATTATACTTTAATTGTTGAAATAATTTGATTTTCACATCTTACACAGTCAACCAATTAAAAGCTAAAACTTTGTGTGATTTTTAGCTTATTATAATTAAAATAAAAAATTATATATAGGATAAAGTTCTAGTTAGATGATAGTTTTTTTTTTCTATGAACAAATATCAATTTGTTAATTTATTAGAAATCTCAATAAGAAAAATTAGATCCTGCGACATCCCATTACCTTGAGAGTTAAGCCCCCCTCCGAACAACCTATGTTAGATGTTAGTGTAAAAAAAGCTTATCTTGTCTGTGTGCATTTTTTTTTTCTCTTTATACGAAATATGATTATGATTATATTCTAACAAAAGAAAAATCTTTGCTAAATGTTTTCATGAGTCTCGACTCTCAAGTTAAAACTTTGTATGATTATATTCTTTTTCTTTGGTTGTTTCGTGATGATACCGGTATGCTTCGATTTTGGTATGCTTCCCTCTGTTTTGAGTGCACAGTGTTAAATATTGATTAATTTTGCTCTGTTTGTTTTTTTCTCTTCCGAAATTTCAGGGTCAGCTCCAGCTCCGGGTTCAGGGCCACCACCAGGTAAGACGCCTCTCAACATCCCCAAATTTAATCGAGCTTCATTTATGCAGTGATAGATGATAGTAATAGAGATTTGATTTGATAGACTTTCATCACCTGTCCAAAATCTCATGAATATAACATTTCCAATAATCTAACTAAAGAATGTTTTATTATTTTTTTCAGATAATTTTTTGTAATTTCTTTTAATAATTTTTCGCAGAATTTTAGTCTATTACAAAAAAATTCAAGGTTAAATTTCAGAACAAATTTTCACATCATATGCTTCCATTAAATTAAAAGTATCTCTATTTTATTGAAAATTTACAAATATCTCATTCGTTATATTTAATGTTAATTATATAATTTTAATTATGAAAACAAATTAGTATCTCATTTTAAATAATGATTTAATTCATATTTATAATATAAAATATATAAGTAGTTAATTAACTTGTTTATTAAAATTAAGTTGTTGTTCAATATCATTTGATGATTAGCATAAAAAAATCATTCAATGTGAGATTTGTCCTTTTGAGAAAAGAAAGAAGAAGAAAAATCTCCTGCTCTGCTGCTCTGAATTTGATCATTTTGATAAGTCCCGCTAATCACTAGTTTAGTTAACTTTTTGCTTTCGATACTATAGTTTAGTTAACTTTAGTAAAGTTAGTTTTGAATTGATAAATATTTAAATTTAATTAAGCCAAATAGACTTTTGTAAATGCAATGGCAAATGGGAAAGATATTGCAAGAGTGAACTGAGATTAACTTAATACAATAGTCAATAGGTATTAGCTTGTCCTTATAGCTAGTAACCATAAGTCATCCTCAATTAAAGTTACCAACATAAAGCGTAAGTAGGCAACTTCGATTTCTCATAATACATTTTGTCTTTTTCCTTATTGTTTCTCTCCCTCTCCTTCTCGAGGCCTATCATGACATGATTCATGAACCTTCCGTGAGACAAAAAATAAATAACCATGCGTCAAGTCAACGTGCATGTGAGCTTCACATATGTTATAAATTGCTAAAGTACACATAATTCATAACCAATATCCACCGTAAATAGTTGAATCTTCAAAGTACAATTTCTTCCTTCATAAACATAATTTTGTCCTTGCAGTCACACCTGGAGGTGACAAAGGAGGAGCAGGCAGAGCCACATTCACCGGGCTTTCTTTCCTCCTCTTATTTTGGGTATCTATGCTGTTTAATTAGGAAGGTGGTTCTTTATCCTTCGGAGCCTCTACTATGTTGAAGTTATCTTTGTATTTCCACACGTTGATTATTCAGTGATCATATGATTGTATTTTCTTTTCACTTTTTTTTTTTCTTTAGAGACCTCTGATTCAATTGAGTAAAAAGTTTATTTAAACGGACATTTTTCATTGTCAAATTTTAGTTGGTAGAGTTATTTGTGGTGCTTTTGGTTGCACCATTTATATAAAGTGGTTTGTTGTTCTTATGAAATATTATTATTATGTTCACAAACTCTTCCCAAGTTTTCTCAGGTAGTACCGAAACAATGTTCGTTTATTTTAAAATTAAAATGAGCTAAGAAAAACATATTAAAGTAGAAATGTGAGTCCATCAAGTGCTTATATATGCAGTGATGCTAAAATTGTTTAACTAGACCAAAATATTGAAGAGAGTTATTAATAAGTGGGGTTGATGCATCAAGTGCTTATATCTGCAGTGATGCTAAAATTGTTTGTGAACTATTGAGGGGAAAAAACTCTTGTACAGTACTGGAGAATACAGTAGGAAAGAGAAAGACAAGTAATTTGTGGAGTTGAATAAAAGTCGTTAAACATGATAATAATAAAAAATCGTTAATTATTGACAAAGTCAATAAATACGTGCTCTATACAAATGAACCATTTAAAAAATAAAAAATTAATGCTCGGCGAATGAACACTCCACATGCTTCTTATTTCTTGAGATTTGCATAGTTCGTGGACTTCCCTTGTTTCTGAATCGCATAATAACCATTAAATGGAGATTTTGCCAAAGACACTCAACAAAGTATTCCCATATTATTAGTATAAAGTATTTTGATTTTTTCGATGATTAGTTTTTATCTAAAAATGATTGGTCGACTTTGATCAAATTTTTTCTTTTAATTATTTTTATTTATTTATAAGAGTTGAACATGAGACCTTTATTTAATAATATCAAACTCAATAATACTCATATGAATGACTTGTTAACGTATTTTATTTTCAAATGATTATTATCTTACATAATAAAATGGATGACTTCATGAAGTATATCACGCACGAGTTCATGAGTTTTGTGCAACCAACCTGAAATCTTCTTAAAATCAAATCTAACGATATAGTTGTATCATTAATAGTTAATAATATAGTGGTTAACAATATAGTCATAATGTTTAGTGAGAAAAAAAACATAATAGTCATAATGTATCTGTTGGGCATTTTTTTGCAAATCAAAAAGCTAAATTTTATGTAACCCACGAGGATTTATAGGAAAAATTTAACACATGCACAATGATTGTTGAGAAATGAACCCAAATGGTCAAATATATTATTTGAAGGAGTCAATAAAAGAATAAATTGATGCTTTTGAAGCATACTCATCCCCTTTTAATTCAGACATGTCATTAGGTTGCAAATATAATTTGACTTGGCTTATTGATGTGCATCTCATTTTTGGTCATGGATAATAAATTATGGGTATCTTTTGGTTTACTAAGTTAAAGATTAATCCCGTTCCCAATGTATGATTGTTGTTGGTTTATTTTTATTTTACACATGATAAAAAATCAAATATAAATCTTTTTGCTATTTTCCAAATGAATTTTTACAATTTAGACTACAAATATTTCACAAATGATGACTATAAAGAACAAAGCATGGGTTGATGCAAGCTAATAACTCCACTATGTGTGAACATCAAAGAACTAACACAGAATGGAATAGTGAAGAAGAACATAATTGATTATTCAATGACTACTTCCCTAACAATCAGGAATACACAAAAGAGCAATTCTAGCAAAGATTATGAATAAGAAGGCATATGTTCCTTTACATTGTACAAGCCCAATAAAGAATCCAATATATGCTCATACCATCTCACCCTCAGTGGATCCATCTAGAAAGAAATGGCATGAAACAAACATAGAGGTACCTAGCTAGCCACGCTCAGTGCATTTTATTTTTTATGTGGGCGAGTCTAATAATAATTGCAGTAAAATGGCATTTCTGAGGTCAATAGCAACAACAGCAAGTGCTGTAGCAGCTATCCCTGCAGCCTTAGCCTTTTCTTCTTCATCTTCTTTCCCTCGCTCTTTCCAATCCCCTAATCCCCCAAATAAATTAGGTCTTTTCAAAACATTTGCAACTCCTCCCTCTGCTCTTCATATGGACCACAAACTCTCTTCTCAGGTTCGCCATTCATTTCTTCTCTCCCACTTTCCTCGCAATTACTTAAGTCCCCTCTAATTACATTTTCATTCTCTTTCTCTCGCAGCCTGACGCCGTCTTTCCCGAGTTACTGGTCAGTTAGATAGATACTCTCTCTTCACTATTTGGCTCCGTTAAATCAAATTCTTACTTAATTCCTTATTAACTCATTTTATTTATTTATTTCAGACGGAGTACATGGTGGATATGAAATGCGAAGGTTGTGTTAGTGCTGTCAAAAATAAGTTGAACGAGACAAATGGTAAGTGTTCTGGGGAACTTCTGCTTTCAACATGTTGGGAATTATGAATCAATGGAATTGGATTTGTTTGAGTTGATTTATACAAATTTAATTAAATCAGTTCACTAATCGTGGTTCTGCTTACTTTTATTTCAGGAGTTAAGAACGTAGAGGTGGACTTGAGCAATCAGGTTGTGAGGATTCTCGGCTCAACGCCGGTGAAGACTATGACTGAAGCTTTGGAGCAGACCGGTAGAAAAGCCCGGTTAATTGGTCAAGGAGTGCCGGAAGGTTTGCCGGTCAATTTCTTGCTTTGTCATCATTTCTGATTGTAAATTTTGCAGTACCAATTTTTCCTTAATGTAAAATCTGTGACCAAGATGAATTTGGACACATTTGCCAGTCGTTTTAATGTAGAATTAACTCTGTCAAAATCAATTGTACTAAAATCTAAAACAAATGGACACTACGAGAATGGCCTTTTCTTTGTTAATCATCTTGCATGGGATTTCAAAATCCGCAAAATTGAAGGTTAGGGGTTTAGTCTTTATTTATTTATTTGGAAGAATGAATGTGATAATTATGAAGTGGGATGTTTAGTGTGGTTGATATCACCTTTTAAAACTTGACTCTGCATGCTCCTTTAAACTGCTTCCCCGCCACAGTAGTTAGTTTTCCTTTCCCCTCATCCTTTTATTGCTGTCTCAGAGAGAGAATATTCCTTAAGCAATTCCCATTATCATTTAGATGTGATTCCTTTCAGTCAAGAAGATTAAGCAGTTTCTCCAGCGTCAAATGGATGTTGATACATTTGTACACAAACAACAAATGGCTCATATTGTAGCCCTCACTTACATACTGCCTTTTCATCAAACCTTAGGTTCCTCTTGCATTTGTCTTCACCTTTTGGTTTTGGTTCCAATTCCGTTATATAATAAAAACAAAAAGTCAAAATTCGAAGCTTGAGCTTTTCCTTTCAACATTTTTTTAATGCTTTATCAGTAAGACTTGATTCTTGATATATTTGCTATATTATGTTCAAAAGAGTGTGTCGTATAGTATGTTGCTAGCATTTCTCTTTTCTACAATTACATAGATTCAATGAACTTGTTTATATAGGTATATGTATAAGTATTGCAGGTTGAACATTGGAAATGATATTATTACATGGGATATTGTTCTCTCTGCTATTTATTTCCACCTTGTACCATTTTTATTATTTGTCAGTTTCTTTTTATTTTACTGAAGCAGTAGATTATCTTATATAGGATTTATATTTGTTCTTGTTGCCAATAGGTGGCAATGATAGAGTAAAAACAATGCTTCCATCAAGGTCTATGTTGAGAATCAGGAATTTTAATGTATAATGATATGATAGGCTATGATATCTGATTTAGAGGAAACCAAGTATCCTCTAATTATGTGTAATCAATACTACCTGTCTATATAAACAAGCATCCGTTGTGTACTCTGACACACGGTTTACACACAAATATCCCTCTTTATTTTCTCTTATTTTACAGTCTATTAGTCTTTTGACTTAAAAAGTTAAACTAGATTCACCCCCCCCCCCCCCCCTTTCCCTTGATTATTGTGTTATTTTCTTACACTCCCAAATTTTTCATCCGTCAATTTTGAGCTTTTGGGTTATTTTGTAATAGACATACCTACCAGCATTATGTCTGCTAAGAATGTAGGAAACTGCTAGATTTTCAATATTGACATTGCTGGTAGCATAGTTGGTTAGGCAAATAAGGTTGTAAACAACTGTAGTAGTATTTTTCCTTGAACAAGATGAGGTATAATGGTATTCATTTTCATGGATTCACCAAGTTTTGTCTGTTCATCTGTCATACTCACCTTCTCTCCCCAAGTTGTTGCAACTTCTTTGTATGTTCTCTTTAATCTTTATCAATCCTAATTTGGCAGCTTGTTTTTGCCAAGACTGCAGCAGATTTTTGAGGTTTTATTTATTTTTTCAAACAAATCTTTTTTAGTTGTGAGATCAATGTCTCAAGATTTCCTTGTATTTGATTATCCTGTTATACCATTTATCACCCAATATGACAGTTGTGAATAAGGCATAAGCAACTCAAATTCAATTAATATGATATTCAGCAATCTGTTTTTACTTCTGTTTTCATTATTTCAGCTGTCTTATAGTTTCTGATTTAGTTAAATCTTTCTTTTGCTTTACAGATTTCTTAATATCTGCGGCTGTTTCCGAATTCAAAGGTCCAGAGGTTTTTGGTGTTGTTCGCCTGGCTCAAGTAAATATGGAACTTGCTAGGATTGAAGCCAACTTTAGTGGGCTGTCACCAGGAAAGCATGGCTGGTCTATTAATGAGTTTGGAGATCTGACTAGAGGAGCGGCAAGCACTGGTAAAATGTTCAATCTGATAAATGGAGAGAACAAAGAGGTTTGCTTTTCTACATACTTTTTGGATTAAATCTTTTCTTGACATGGTGTAAACATATTTCTTTTAAGAATTGATGACTGGTATATATTAGTACTAAACACTAAAACAGTTAGGATAGTAAATTATATTTTTGGAATCAGAAAGTGTATGGATGCATCATGATGTCTACTAAAGTTCGTAGGATATTTCTGCTGATTGAGGATGACTGTTTTTGTTTAAAGTGCGATGTTTGACATGCTATTACTGAAATTTCATTCAGCTACTGCTGGGGGTTGGGAGGCAGGAAGGTGCAAATAACACATAATACCTCAATTTTTCTTCCTCAAGCTACAAAATTATTTTAGAACCTATTCTACCAATTGATGAGTGCATTCTCTGCCCCCCTGCCACTACTTGAGCAGTGTTGTGTTGATTCTGACATGCCCTTGAAATATAATAAGATGGTCATCACATCACTCAATCATTTACTTGCTGTATGTGTCAAGTATGTTGTTCTCTTACCTTTTTTCTTTGTTGAGTTCTGTTCTTGTTCTTTTACTGATAGAGTGATGGTAATTTTTAGAAATCCCTAGTATGTTTTGATTCAAATAATTTAGTATATTGTTCAACTTATAAATGAAATTTTCTGATTGGAACTCAGAAAGTAGGAACTAATATCTTTATATATATATATATATTCCAACTATGTACAAATAACAACATATTCACGTTTTGTTGGTTTTGAGCGGATTTTACTTTAATTCATTTAACCTATCTTAAATAAGGGTGATAAAATTAGTATTATGAAGTGAATGTTACTTTATCTTTTCAAGTGTTTCAAACATAAAACAAATGATTTTCAGCCACTGGGCGACCTGGGAACACTAGAAGCTAACGAAAAGGGTGAGGCCTTCTACAGTGGGGTCAAAGAAAAGCTGAGGGTGGCTGATCTAATTGGACGATCTGTGGTGGTATATGCAACTGAAGATAAATCAGAACATGGCATAACTGCTGCAGTAATTGCCAGAAGTGCAGGAGTGGGTGAGAACTATAAGAAACTCTGTACGTGTGATGGCACCACCATATGGGAGGCCACGGATAGTGATTTTGTTACTAGCAAGGTCTGATGGATAAAGTAATTAACTGAAAACAAAGCATTGTAATTTCGTTGTCTTGTTGCCCTTTAGCACTTTCCATATATTTTGAGGATTGTATACCATAGTAAAGGAAATAAGGAATTAATCTGTCTTTAATTTACATTGAATTTCTTCACCAAAATTATGAACTTAAATTCTTAATAAGGCATAAATAATCGTGTTATTTTCGGTATTCTAATCATTATTCGACATCGATAAAAAATGGTAAAATAAGGCATGAGATTTGATATGTTAAATAATAGTTTAGTGCTTGACTCAAAATGACCGGGTTCCCATTAGTGTATAAACATCCAATTAACAGTCAAAATAATATAGTTAAAAAATTGTTAGAGTTTTACTAGTGATTATCGTAAATGGTTTGCATACATGTTAACATACTATTCAAGAGTTTTGATGAGGCTTGAATGCTTGATAATAATAAAATCATATTTTAAATATACAGCAGATGAAATCCATATTATGTAGAGCGTAACAGTGTTTACATAATTGGAAGGGGAAAATATTTAATGGGTTTAAAATACGTCGTCTTAAAATTTCAGCAGTGAGGAAATTACAAGGTTCTGTGCAACTAGTAGACAAGACAAGATCATCTTTGTTTCCACTGACATCAGACACCTCACATTTTGTCTCAATTTAGATTTTTTTTTCCAGCTCCTCACATCAAATAAAAATTTATATTTTTTAATCTCTCAAATAATTCTAACAAGGGGAACTAAAGAAATACATATTTTTCAAATTTAAAGAATTAAAAAATACATATCTTTTTATTTAAGAAACTAAAAAAAGACTCATGAATTTGAGAGATTAAAAATATAATTAAACCTTAAAAAAATTATTGTGAAATACAGTATCAAGACTCGGGTAAAATACAAAGAAAAGGGGGTTGCTGCATTTCATTCCAAAGTTTGGCTTCTTAATGTCTACTCTGCCAATGGTTATGAGAAGAATATACCCGTTTCCTTGATACCGCAATACTGGGTTCGAGTTAGCTACGTATACCAACTTCTGAATAACACAAAAGGTGGAAGACAATATTAACATGCTCACTATTTGTCATGCTGCTGACTAGCTTAGAAGGTTGCAACTAAAAATCTATTGGCAAGGTATAGTTTCAACGAGTGCAAACAACAATAACAATCAAGTCTTTTTGTTAGGTATGCAACACGAATAAAAAGTTAGACTAAAAAAGAAAATCAAATTTCGAATAATTAAAGACTATGCAACACATAAAATCAAGACTCGTCAAAAAGCCAAATTTCAACATTTCTAATAGCCTCTCTTGAAGTTTGTTTTGTCTTCCTCACCAGCCACAAAGGCTACTAAATTAGGTAGACAAAGTAGGCAATACACCTTCTTTCATAGCCATTTCTAACAGTGCAACAGCCACCAGAACCATGCAATCTGCTGTTGTGCGCCTAAGTTGCTTGTATGGTACTACACGTACCTTAATTAGTCCCCCATGTTCACCTAGCCAGTCTCTTTACCTTGTAGTTGTGTGATTATCTCTTTATCAACACGCCCTCTGTACAGAAAAATACTGAGTTCTTCGTCACATCCTCCCTTAGAGCAAAAAAGAAAAAGAAAAACTTGAAATTAGATGTCCAAGTGATAAAAGCAATAAGGACAAACTCTGTCAGCTAAATGGATAAAGAATTGTAGTGTTGAGATAGTTTCAATAGTTTCTGATGTATATAATTCTGAAACGTTTTAGGAGTCAATTAATTTGATAAAAAAAAGTTTACTCCGATCAAATCATTTGTATGGACTGATAAACTATTTTCAGTATGTAGTTGCACAAAGTATATTAATTAGTAGTTAGAGGCTTTTTAACCCTTGAGGGTTTTTTTTTTAATTACCATTTTGGACGGATTTCAAATTAATTATAAAAGGTGATAAGTCATAATAAGTGTTATCACGTCTGAATCAGAAATAGTAATTACTGTCACGACTTTGATTTTTTAACATTTTTTTAAAGAGTCGTAAAAGATTTTACGACTTCAGTGTAATTTATTTTTTAATTTATGACTTCAAAGTTGTAAAAAGTTTTATGTTTTTTACTTTTTTAAACAAAAGTCATAAATATATTTACGACTTCCATTTAATAAGTTTGTTTTTTTTCGACATTTTAAGTTTGTTTTTTTTTTTTACTTCTAAGTCGTAAGATTTTTTTATTTTTTTTTAAGTACCACTTCTAAGTTGCACGAATTGTTTTTTTTTAAGTCTTAAGTTTTTTTAAAATTATTTTAACAAAATTGTAAATAAATTTTTAATTTAATTATTTAATAAATAAATGTTTTTTAATTTTATAGTTTTGTTTAATATTTTCTGGTATATTTATTTTTAATATATTTTTATTTAATTATTTTTAATTTTGATATAATAATATTTTTAATATATTTTTTGGGAATTTCTAATTTGATGATTTTAATATAAATTTTTTTCTTAGTTACCTTGACAGTTCGGTGTGTTGTTTTAAGTTGATTTTGTTTATTAATTCATTTTTTTAATATACAATATTTTCTATGATTATAATGTAATTATGCTTGAAAATTCCAATGATGTTTAATTTTGAACAACAAAGAAGAAAAACAAAAAAAACATGTGTGTGCGGCCCAATGTTTCGGTACTATGTTAAAATAATTTACTCAGTTAAATTAATTAAATAAAAAATATATTAAAAATAAATATACCAAAATTATGAAAATATTAAACAAAACTTACAAATTTAAAGACATTTGTTTATTAAATAATTAAATTAAAAATTTATTTATAATTTTCTTTTAAAAAATTGAAAAAAAACTTAAGACTTAAAAAAAAACAAACCATACAACTTAAAAATCATACCAAAAACAATCTTATGACTTAGAAGTCATAAAAAAACTTATTAAATAAAATAGTACTTTTTGTTTGAAAAAGTAAAAAAAAAAACTTTTTACAACTTTAAAATTGTAAATTTAAAAAAAAAATCTACATTGAAGTTATAAAATATTTTATGACTGCAATTTAAAAAAAAAAAATAAAAGTCTTGACAGGAGTTGTTACGAGTTTTAACTTACAAGTCGTAACACATGTTACAACTTATCATCCATCTTTTAATAATTAATTTGAAATCTACTTTCAAATCATAATTAAAAAAACATACCCTAGAGAATAAAAAAGCCATAGTTAGATTAGCCTCAAATGACCAGAAATTGAATTGCGTGCTAATTGATTACTAAATGCAACATCTTAACATAAAACAATAATGACGACACTAAACTATACTCATATTACCATGCCAAATTATTACAAAAATTTGCAAAGCACGGATCTTGAAATTTGAAAAGGCAAAAGGAGAAAGAAGGTCCTCAGGCAAAAAGGCTCAGAAACACACCCCAGAGGGGAAAACTCTGCATCCAGTTGTAGAGTCACGGAAAGCAGTGAGGTCAACCATGTCTTCTACATTTAACTTGAGACCGATCTCTTCTTCAACCTATCAAAGTCATAAATACAAGAAATCAAGTATAGTTTTAGATAGTTACATCACAAGCAAAGACAAATAAAAATGTCAGACACACAAGTGAAAAAGGCCATAAATCACAAAACAAAAATTTTAATAAAATCACAAGGGCCTAAATATATTTTATCCTACATAATGAGAAATAATAAATTTGAGGCTTGCATCTAATCGATCAAAAGTTGTATAAAATATGCTTAAAATCACAGATCCGATATTCCGATTATTCTTCAGGTTGTTCTTTAATTGTCACGATGCAGCATTAGCATTTGTCAGCAATGCACTGCTTACAAGAAATTTTATATCGACTAAACTAAACAAGATGGCATCCCAGCCATACCGTATCTAAATTATTAATTAATTAATTAATTCTTCACGGACTCGATCTTAAGCAACCGAATGACAGAATATAGTCAATAACTCAATATACTAAGTGTATCGCGTAAGAAATGTTTTAATAATTACATATAAGAAAAGAAATGTTTAAATATTTTAATGATAGTGATATGGGAATAAAAACGTTACGTATTTAATTAAAGAAAAAAACTACACATACTTTTTTTTAGAGTATTAATCTTAGTTGACAGTCTGGGCTATATCCCTCTCAACCATGAAACTTATCCCCCATCGTTTCACTGAAATTTATTTCTATTTTGGAAATATTAAATCATTAATAAGTAAGATAAGAATAATTATTTACTATTTTAATAGTTGATTTGTTTAAAATAATTAATTATAAAAAAAAACTTTTTTTACGACAATTAACGGTGAATATATTATTTTCAAGAAAATAAAAGAGTGATAACTAAGTATATTTTATACTTTTTTTTAGAAATTATTTTCAACGACTACATCCCTAAATGATAAAAAAAATTAGAAATGCTAAGCTAAAGTATAGTACTTTAGTCCCCTTTCTCTCCGGAGTCGGAAGACTCGGAATTTCTGTGATCCATGGAATCAAACAAAATCACATTATGTTCTGTGAGAAAGAGTCCTAAGATATAAGAGCAGCAGTCAAAGACTCAAAGGTCTTGCTTAGTAGTTAGTACTACTATAAATGTGTGGACCAATAGAGGTGTTTTAATAATTGATTTTTTTCCCCTTAAAAAAAATACGTAGTGACCTTCTTCGATAACCTTTAATTGCTCATATTCAAGCTGCTTTATCAACCTCCTTCATCACCGGGAGAAAACAAATCACATCCTATGGTTGCACTCCTCCCCAGCTTAAATCTTAAATTGAGATTGTGAATCCATAAAAAAAATAAATTTATAAGACTACAAATTTAATATTTTTTATCCGTAAAAATTAAAAATACTAAGAGAATTGTAAAACCATGCTCAGTTAACTATTTTAGAGCCCTCATCAATCCGACAACTTCACCTTCTAACATTGGTAAACACGATTCCTCCCACATTGTCTCTACCACATGAAAAACACCATATGTATCTCTACATCATATGCCGCACCCTGTTGAGTTAGTTGCACCTTGAAATGCAACATAAGTGTTGCATTTGATAACCCTGAAGATGGGGGTGACCAACTCGCATGTGTTGTCGTTGGATGCTTATGCCTGAGTCCAAGCACAAAGAAATTGCTTCCCCCCAAAAGCTATCTACGAAGCTGATGTATTCTTTTTCTCCCATATCTCCATATGATCCAAATAACAGTAACAAACAAAGCTTGTTTGTACCGATCAAATTTGGCAAGAACAGTAAATGTAACTTCTTTATCAGATTGGGCATGATTCAGAACTGAATTGGTAGTTTCCCATAATCTTAATTCTCGCCAAGATGACAAATATTCTCTAGACTAAAATCACAGGGAACATATAGTTGGCAATCAATACCTTTACTCCTGAGCCAATTAAGAATGATATCTTTGCAAATGCGCCAAAGAAAAGTTTGACCTTCGGAGGAGCATTCATTTTCCATATACTCATCCAATTCCTATCTAGTGACCGCATATTTGTTTCAACCAAGGTCTCCATAAAAATTTTACATGCATTACGAACAAAGTACATGTCATTCCTTTCGGCATATCAAACCGAACATGAGTATGTACAATGTTGTATGTGGATTTAAGATTGTGAATCTCAAACATACATAACATTATAACTCAATTTGATGGTTAGTCGTCATACGTTGATATTTGATTTATACTATTATTAAATTATTTTATATTTTTAATGTACAGCATTTTTCAATTGCATATTAATTAATGCATTATTATTTCAATAATTATAAAAATGTGAAGTACACCAACCAAATTGGAAAAGGTAAATAAAAATTGCTAAGAAGGAAAGGGGGGAGAAAAGAAAAGTAAAAAGATGTTGTTATTCTTATCCCTGATCCAATCCTACAAGTATCCCACTGAAGACAACACCGACACCCAACCTTAACATGTGCAGCAGAGTCATAAGCGGAGGCTGCAAGATCTCAGACGCGCTCTACGCCATCCATCTTTCCGAAAGCCTAACAAGGTCTGGTCCACCCAAATCCTCTTCTTCTTTTGTTACTATCATTGTTCCCTCCAATCTCCCATCCAACGGCCCCAAATCTCCCACCGCACAATCATAAATCATCCCCCCATTTCTTCCTAAAACCACCATTACTACTCAACTTCAGATCTGGCACCACCACCCCAAACCTAAAAAACAAAAAAAACATCATAGTATTATAGTACTATTTGGCGGCGGCGATGGTGGAGGCGCAGACATGGACGACGCGGAGAATGAGCAACCCTCGTCTTGACACGACCACCACAGACCAAGTGATGGACATTCCCCCGACACCGCCGGGGGAGCTTCGGAACAGCTTCGGATCCAACCCTAACAACCTCTCTCCAACCCTAGTAACCGCCCTCATTATTTCATCTTGGTACCTCTCCAACATCGGCGTCCTCCTCTTAAACAAGTATCTCCTCAGCTTCTACGGCTACCGCTACCCCATCTTCCTCACTATGCTCCACATGCTATCGTGCGCCGCATACTCCTACGCCTCCATCAATTTCCTCGAATTCGTTCCTCTCCAACACATCCACTCTAAAAAACAGTTCTTTAAGATCCTCGCGCTCAGCGCCATCTTCTGCTTCTCCGTCGTCTGCGGCAACACCTCCCTCCGCTACCTCCCCGTCTCCTTCAACCAAGCCATCGGCGCAACCACCCCGTTTTTCACAGCTATCTTCGCTTTCTTAATCACATGCAAGAAAGAGACCGGGGAGGTTTACCTCGCGCTGTTGCCAGTGGTGTTCGGCATCGTTGTCGCGACCAACAGTGAACCTTTGTTTCATTTGTTCGGTTTTTTGGTCTGTGTCGGTTCCACCGCTGGTCGTGCTTTGAAATCCGTTGTTCAGGGGATTTTGTTGACTTCGGAGGCCGAGAAGCTTCACTCCATGAACTTGCTTCTCTACATGGCGCCCTTGGCGGCGTTGATTTTGTTGCCGTTTACTCTCTTCATTGAAGGAAATGTGTTGGCTTTGACTGTTGAGAAGGCCAAAGGTGACCCCTTTATTGTGTTCTTGCTTCTTGGGAATGCCACCGTGGCGTATTTGGTGAACTTGACGAATTTTCTTGTCACGAAGCATACCAGTGCGTTGACGCTGCAGGTGTTGGGGAATGCCAAGGCGGCGGTGGCGGCGGTGGTTTCGGTTCTGATTTTCAGGAATCCGGTGACGCTTATGGGAATGGCGGGGTTCGGAATCACCATCATGGGGGTTGTGCTTTACAGTGAGGCCAAGAAGAGGTCCAAAGTTACCACTCATTGATGTTTCTTTTTTGGCTTTAACGCCTTATTCTTCGGGTATTTCTTTCTTTCTTTCTTCTTTTTTTGTTTTTATTGATATTGCCCAATTGCACAATTTTTAGTTTGATTTAATTTTTTTATTATATTTCCGTGGAATTGGGTCGAATTAATTACAGCAATTGGACTGTATAGGAAGGAAGGAAGGAGAAGCAGAAAAAAGGGTGGGAGGGATTCTTATTACTTTTGTGTTGTTGTTGGGTTGGGTTCCTGAAATTCTCTTGGCCGTTGTGTAAGCTTATATATGAAACGCTCTATGCCCTTTGGCAACATACATAAAAACGTTCAAAGAACGAGAAACCTTTTATGTCTATTTTGGCGAGGGAGGAAAATTCTCCCTCCCTGCATTTTGTTAATCATATTCACATAATCACATCATCTATTTTTTTTTTTTTTTTTTGGGTTTTGGCTTTTTGTCAGTTGATGTTTTGTTAGCTTTAATTTTGATTCGTTTGTGAGTTTCGAGTTAATTGCTTGTGTGTTGTATATAGGGCTGAACTCCTCAATCAAACTGCTTCATAGTATTTCACTGATGGAGTAATATTAAGAATTCAAACATGGGGTTCGATTGTGTGTTTATTTGTTTGTGTTAAGGAATTGTACTTTCTTTTTGTATTGCTTTGAATTTCATTGCAATTCATGAAATTATCACTAAACTTAAGCTTCCAACATCACATATATATAGTCATTTCTCCTCTTTCACTTATGCAATGGCTACTATATTGCATTTTAAATAATTGTGAAGCAGAAAAGAGTACCCTACCTGAAATCAGTCTTAGTAAATAGCTTAGTTAATATTGAGACTTGCGAATATTGATCAAAATTTTGCAAGTCACAAATGATCAGTTTAAGATGCTTTTGTAAGTTTACATTTCAAGGCCACTTGTTCTGAATGTATTAGTATCTACATAAACTTGATGGACTTACTTAGCCAAGTTTAGTGAAAATTATTTCATGCTTTCAGCGCAAAACCTTTTACATATGAGCTGGATTATATTTCTCTGCTTATAGAACCATTAGTAAGTACTAAGTAGAATTCATTTTCTACAACTAAATTAAGTTGTACATTGCTTAGTTCCAAATTTATGGGAATTTGCTATGCTTGTTCAAATATACATTTGAACACATCGAGTCAGTATCAGTTGAGTTGATATTGGGAAGTATATTTCTTGGCTTTCTTAGGGTGGATATTAATATCTAGGTATGTTGCCATAATACCATTTTAAGCTCATTTAGCTGTGGTCACAAGTCTCAATATCATTCCCATATTCATTCTTTTCAAATCTGTTTTGTGACAATTGAGATATTTCAATAAATTTTTACTATGGTCTCATAGCACCAAAATTTCAATAAATCTAGTTCTCTGGTTTCACTATCCATTCAAAGAGATACAGTAAGTCAGTAACAATGCTTCTTCCCTGCCTAAATTGTACTTGATTGTGCAAGTTTATGTTTTGCTTGCCTTGCTAGGTCAAAGGGTATCTTGGCCGCTAAATTAAGTGAACAGTGACTTCTCTTCAAAGACTGTCATGTTTCACACTCACCACCAGTCACTTGTGTCCTAAACTAGGGTTTTAAGTTTCAAGGTGGTTACATTTCAACAACATCCACCATCCAAAACATTGAAAAATGACATTCCTAGCATCCATTTGGCCTAATCTCAGAAATTCGTTGCTGTTATGCCATCTTCGTCAAGCTAGTTGAAAGTTGCATTGTGTCTTTCTGAATATAGATATTTAAGATATTTGGTTTATTAAATTTCCATTCTTGTCAAAGGGTTAGGGAGATGTCCATGTTTTAAGAGGGTCAAATTGCTATTTAAGTATTACTTCGTTCATTTGGAAGTTGCTAATGGCACAATCTATGTAGCTTAATAAATTATCATTCATAAGTTGTTCGAGGAATAATATATATGCACTTGACCTGTGTACTTGGTCGATGTTAGGTGTTGTAATAATGTCACTATTTTGTTTACGCTAAAACAGCATGTGACTTCTTAACTAAAGATTAAATTTAATAAAAGAGCATGTGATCAAAATTCAATTCGTGTATTTGTCGGAGATACAACTTGCTGCGAGTACTTTATTTTTCATTTTAAAATTTACCTTTATACGGGAAACGCATAGGAAAACCATTTGGAAGTTTTTTAGAGATTGGATATATGTTTTTTTTGTTTTTTTTAAATACTAGGGACAAACCACGAAAAACAAAAACTAAGGGGCCTTAAGGTCATAGCAGCAGCTCTCTTAACATCATCAGAGACTAGAGCTGTTAAAGCACAGGGTAATTCATCCAAAAGGAAGTTAGTTCAACTTCATTGATGGCCAAATTTAGCAGCCCAGTCAGCAGCAGAATTGACTTCCCCGTTAATATACACAAGAGAATTGGATATAAGATTTTGGTTCTGATACTATATTTTCGGAATCATTTGAGCCGTGTTGGTACGAAACAAAGAATAATGTTGCTATTCATTTAGTTACGAATTTATAAATTTATCAAAGTCTAATGCAACGAAACTAATAATTAAACAATGATCACTCTTCATTCTTAATACACACCGTAGTTCTAATCCATAGTCATTACGAGAGTAAAAACTTAGGAGTATATTTAAAAAAAAAATTGAACAACTATTGTTTTTCAACAGTCATATCTGTTTGTAATACCCTACGACTTAGGAGTATAGTGCTTGAAGTTGATCTTATTTATAGTGTGATATAATTGTCATGTAACCCATTAGGTGTTAGTATGACATTCAAAAGCTTAGTCCGGCCAGAGGCAGATTCAGTGACATTTCAAACTTCCAACCAATCATTCAGCCAAAGACATTCAAACAATTTCTCACTGACACTCTGAACCGATGCCTGCCATTTGGACATGAAATGAAACGCGTTTGTCATCTTTGGAACATGCATTGGAATAAAATTCCGGACATTTGTTTCTGTACGCCCCTAACCCTAAGTGAGAGAATTACGACAAAATTAAGGAGGAGCGAATAGAAAATATGGGTTTAAAAAAACCCCTAAATTTTCTGGCATTCCTTGCGACGTCTCAAACTATATGGGCTGCCCAATGCCGATAATTTGGTCTACACTTTATCTTGAACTAACCTCTCTTGGAATGTATTTCCTACCATTGAGGCATGTCAAGCCTAGTATATTAAATTTGAATATACTTTTCTTATATCATGTGTTTTTTTTATATAATTTATTACTTTCAAATTCTATTAGTGAAATTTAATTCATCTCAATTTGAATTTTAACAGGTTATATCAAATTAATAGACAATATCTTAGTTTACAAAAATTATTTATACATATAACTTCCTCTTCAACTTTTTTTTTTATCTCTAATTCATTCCTGTTGATCAAACCCAGTTTAGTAAGTTTTATTGCTAAATCAAGATTGAAGATGTCTCTTAACATACTACCCACTTCGAACTTGTCATTTTCCAAGTCAAGTAACTTACATTTTACTTTATGCTTTTTAAGTCTAATTAGGGATTGTCTAATTAATTGATGTGAAACCGTGAGCCTCTTACGGAATAGAGGATCCACAAACATCAGGTCATCCAACTTGAGCTTGCCTTTTAAGCTGAGATTAGATGAGAAAGGAAACAATGACAAGTGAGTCGCATTGAGGTTGAGTTACGGTTAAGGTAGTACATAGCCTCCCAAACTGAGATATAAGGCAGCCAGTACATAGCCATCCAAACTGACATGTGAAGCAGAGCAGTACATAGCCATCCAAACTCTTGAGCAAAGGTTGAGACAAGGCCGAGCTCGGTTCAGTTACATATACCATTCTAGAAATTAGGAGTAAAAAAATTGCGTGTTAATGCTATGAAAAGCGAAATTGGCATAAGCTTAAGACAACGCAACACTCTGGCCTTAAATGATACTATACTTTTTGGATTATGATTAGTGGCAGTTATAGAAGATACAGCTGTGCACCTAGGATTTTGTTCATTTCTAGAAAAATGTAAGATTCTGTACAGTAAAAAAATACATCTATCATCCGCATAGAGTTGTTAGGGGACTGTCAGATTCAACTATGTACCGAATATCTTCATGTCAGCAGCAAAACTTCAAGTCTGATGTCCATAACTAAGGTTTGCACATTTTCCCTCGTTTTTTGTCACCGAATTCCTAAGCTCCTGGATCATTTCAGTTAGAATGTTAAATATATAAGCAATTAATTTTTGTTTCTAGGTGTGATATAACGATCGTATTAAACATGAAGAGTAGTGTCAACTGCGCATACCTCCTTGCACCCATCAGACTGATGCAACTGCCATTCCCTCGAGACGTTCGGTTTGCCCTTAACATAAAAGCCTTCTCCTGCATCATGTGTCAGCTAGATGATGAAATTTATCATTTATTAATTATGATGAATCACTAAAAGATAGAAATGTAACTTTAGAATATTTAATTAAAGAAGTTATATAATAAGCAAAGGCTCAAGAATACAATGCCAAGAGGGAAAATAACCAAATCATCACGTTTAATTCAAAATTATAGAGGATAATTTATTGGGAAAAAAAAAAGAACGTAGAGGGTAAACCTTTCTACACATCCCCGAATGCCGAGGCAGTTTGAAATGAGATCCGTTATTTGGCTGGCCTTCAGATGTCAGAGACAGCTAACATTTCGAGAAAGTTTAAAGATTGAGAATCGTTAAAAAATATCTTTATGGTAAGTAACAATACCAATAGAAATTTCAAGTGGCAAAGTTACAGAGCAAAAAAAATAAAGCACATAAATTGCCCTGCAAGGCTTGAGAGTTATATCGAGAAAGTGCATCAAGCAAAAAAGGTAGCCAAAATATCAATTAAAAACGAAAGCGTTAATTCACCTTGCTGAAGAGTTCAACTGGGGGGTCATGCTGAACCTCCTTTTCAGTCTGTAAATCAAATTCCTATATAAATTGAAGCAAGATACAATCAATAAAATTTTCTACCCAGAAAAATAATCATGGGAAGAGAAAATCAATGAAACCCTATTGGGACTACACAGTCTGTGCAAGTTTTGTTATGCCTTACCATTGGGACTGTTGTTTCCTGTTTGCTGTTATGGAAAACACTACCATTTCCTTGAGTTGGAAGTATCTGTAGCCAGACATTTTGGAAGGAAAGACAAAATTAAATAAAATAGCAGACAACAAAAGAATTCGAACTTCAGAATTCTCTGGGATATCTTCCAGAAGTCACATTACTCTCATACAGAATAACAGTTCCTCTATAATAAAGAAAAGAAAATAAGATGCACTAAATAGAGTTACCTCATAATACATTATACTTTCAATTTTCATCCAATATTTTTATATGTATTGCCTTTAGGATTGTGTAATATTGAGTTCTACAGGAAAGTTTTCTTGACACTATCTGAAATAATGCTGTTGTTGTCATGTAGCTCTGGCATGAATATGAATACCTTTTTACAATAAATCAGCTTGATAATGATATATCTATGAGTGAATCTTATACTACTATACTAGTATGAAGGAGATAAATGCTTATGTTTCATGGTATAAGAACACTACAGTCTGTGCAAGTTTTGTTATGTTTTCATTGAAGCATATAAAGATTGTATAAACTATCAGTCAGAAAATTTTTTAAATTATATCTCATCCTCAGCCAGAAAAATAATTCAGGTTCATATTTTATTCTTTGCTAACAAGTTATTACCATGTATCTTATCAAAATTTATGTTGCTGTCTCATTACCTTTTTATTAAGAGGCTGAGCTTTAAAAATATGAGTAAAACCCAATCCATCATTAGTTGGTGTAGCTGCAGCTGTAGGTCTATGGACAGAGACAGTATTCTGAAGTTAGTACCATTGTTTCATGAAGAGTCATAGTTTGAAGGAACATTTATCACTATCACCACATTTATTAGTGATTACCTTCTTAAATCCTTGATTCTATTTTCTAAAGCAGAAACAGTAGTATGCTTGTCCCAACCCTGCAACCAGATAACTATGGTCTCAGAAATACTAATCATATCTATTGCGTAACAGGAAAATAAAACAAGAAAATGCAAATCAATCATTAAAAAATACATAACCAATGTTAATATTTAAAATTTAAAATTGTATGAACAAAAATTAAACTAACCTTATCAGAATCATCATAGTGAAATGAAGATGACATAGCAGATGTGTGTTGCATTGCCCTCTCAAAAGTCTTCAAGTGAAATTCCTGAAAAGTAAATACAGAAAACCTGAACTTAAAGATATATAACAGAAATAAAACAAAAAATCCTAATTAATTTTTTAGTTATTTTACTTTATAATCATAGGATGGTGATACATATGGATGAATAAAGAAACTAAATCAGAACTCGGGCTTACTTGAAATTCAGGCAATCTCGGAGTGCTCCTTTTGGGAGGTAGCAATGAAGGAGCCTCAAGAATCTAGATTGTGAACATAATTTAGAGGAGACAATGGCAACAATGCACCAAATTAACCAAACAAAAGCAATTATATCTAATGCAATTATGCAAGAACTAACCTTCCTATTTAATGGGCGAGCTTTGAATCTGGGAGCAGCAACTGTCACATGCTCTGCCTCTCCAACATTTTTGGGTCTGTGAAGCACATGTATTTCTCAATGTCTATTATCTCTTAAGAAGAGAATTCATCATCAAAATTTCAGTGAACATTACACATCCACAATCACAAACCTTATCCTTTGTGCTCTACGTGCTGTTCTAAGGTCAGGCTCCCTTGGAATAGTAAGCCTCAGCTTCGAACATGCAGAGTTTTGTTCAACAGTGACAGCCTGCAAGAACATACAAATGTTTGGAGTATTATCATGTGAACCTCTTTTCTACCACCTCAAGAAACAAAATCATATTCCTTAAAGATTATGAAACGCTCTTGCTGTTCCCAATTGCAGTTTAGGCACTTAATAGAGGATACCCTTAGCCATTTACAAATTCCCACTCAACAACAGTATTAAAATAAAAGGAATTTCATTACTTCTTTCTGCAAAATCAAATAAGGAATAACATATGAAGGGCAAAAATATGAGTACCGTGCAATTCATATGAAGAGGATACTTGACAATTTTTGTATAATCTACATTAACCAAGGGAAGATTCAACAATTCTGCATTAGGATTCATACCATCATTGGTGCCTTGTGGAAAAAATTGGTTTGCTGCTTCATATCAGAAACCTGTCATGGAGACAATACAGTAATCATTTGCCCTGTCTACAATAAATGTGATGTCAACATTACTCAAGTTCCATTTGAATTCCTGGTCCATGTTTACCACCCAAACATTGAAGACTAACAGTACATTTGGGAGTAACATTTTGAGAGGGAAAGGAAAGGGAGGACAAAAGTTTTAATTTTTAATTAAGGAAGTTATGTAATGTACGTAAAAATAAACAAAGGGAGTAACATGTTTACCACCTCAAGTAACATTATGGCATAAGTTTATGCTAATCTATCATTTTGTTTAGAGTATATTTATTGGAAATGAAAAACTTGTCCTCCCTTTCCTTTTCCTCCAAAACCCAACTCTCAAACGCACCCTAAATGTAATTCTACTAATGCATTTTACTGTTACCCATGAAAAATATCAACTAAGCACTCATCAGTTCCTTAGAGCAATTCTGATACACACAAATGTAATGATTGTAGGAAAATTTTCATAAGATCCATCATTTGTAACTTACAAGGAACTGCATAAAATTTCACACCATTACAAATTCAACTTTATGATCAATTTCTGGTATATACTTCAAGAAGCCAAATATGAACTTTCTTCAAGTTCAAGTATTGTAAAATGATAGAAGAAATACTAAAACAACTTGCAAACCTTACACAAGAGACCACCCTCTAATTTTTGCCGCTTGGCAGCTTGATTTTCTACCCCAGAAGAGATAGATAAATTTTGTTCATTCTGAGTTCGTAGCTTCTGAAATCTGAGAAAGGAAGAGTTGCAGATATAAGGTTGTATGGGTTTTTTCCAGAACCAGAAAAAAAAAAATCAAAGATATACAGTAATAATACTCCCATAGCTGTACTTATTAAAAGAATATGACTTCATAATGAATAAAATGCCCATCCAAGTTAGTGAGCACTTAAATTAATGCACCCCTTCGAGCAAACAGAGATAATGTAGTATAATGCAATAAAATATTACATTTCAAAATAAATAGCGATTGATATTGTCATTCTACTTCTCCCACCCAAGAAAAAAAACATGTCTCTTTAACTATAAAAACAAAAATTTATTCTAATTAATCATCACCTTGAACTGATGGTTTTAGCAGGGTGATTTTGCTTGGCCAATTGACTAGCGGTAGGTTTCATTAGTGTTGAACTCTTTGTTACAGCAGACTTAGCCTTAGAATTCAAGTTGTTGCTGATTGTCTTACTGCCAAAGGTGAGTCCTAGAAAAATAAAAAAAATACATGTCAAGCAGAAATAGAATAAACAAGCTGAGGCAGAGGGAAAAGGATAAACGCAGATAGATAGAGAAAATGAGAGAGAATCACAAAAACATAAAGTTATAAATAACAGAAGCAGAGTAAAAAATAATGTCATGTGTTAAAGACATAAAACCACTCAAGTACTTCCACCTAACAACTTAAGCTTTTGGGAGAGTAAGTTATTGACATAGAATTAGAACCTAAATGACTACAGGAATTTGATCCCTTCCACCGTCATTCATCATAATTAAATCAAATATCAGCAAAAGGTAAAGTGGAATCATAGATTGTCTCCACCTTAAGCTTTGGAAGAGTTAATCCTTGGCAAAAAATGAAACGACAGGTCATACCAGGAATTACCATAGCACAAGAGACAATTGCAACATAAATAAGGATTGCATATCAAACAATATTATGAGCACCTCAGATTGTAAATTGAGTTTCTAGAAAGAAATTGATGATGCCAAAATTGCAGTCATGAAACTAATCAATGGATACTACTTTGATACACACAAGGATTATAAGATGCTAAGCCACTAAACAAATTTACATTCCTCATATTGGCATCTGGATCATGGTATTGGTATCAGATTGTTACCTGTAGGTACTTGTAGGGACCTTGCACCATCATTTTGTAGAATTCCAGCCAACAAGCCAGAGATATTTTCACCGTGTGTTTTTGGACCTAAAAATTACAGAGAAGAAGGCATCACCAACAAGTCAAGAGTATGTATTGAGCATAGAAAGCTAGGATACATGACAACAGGATTACTATAGTATCCCATTACATAACAAAGTTTTCAGCTTATCACTTCCAGAGGAATTGACATATGTATGTACTTGGAGTTATTTGAGAAAGTCCTCAACGAGAGTATGATAATTTAAAAATTACGCCAAGACTTGTACAAATCCAAACCTGGTACAGTTTTGCTCTCTGCTAAGTAGCAGGTGGAAAAAACATGTCCACAATCAAACAGCCATAACTTTTCATTTAAAAATGGAAACAACCTACAGCCCAAACAATTATCCAAGCTCTACATGATTACCAACAGAGGGACCCTACAGAAGCGGATGTACATACAGAACATCTAAGGGCCAGAAAAAATATTCCGATATTTTTAACACTAACAAAAACAAAACATTAAACCATATAAGAGTGTGTTTGGTTCAGTTTATTTTATAGAAACAATAATTTAATTTTGCTAGTTTGGGGAGGGAGCTTCTGAAAGATTTCCCCAATGTTTAAGCTAATAATAATATAACAACTAATTACAGCTCAATCAGATCACGTAAGGTGTAAATAATAAAAAAAAAAATCAAGAATTCAAGAGAAAAAAGGAAGCGCTGAGACAAATAGAATATACAAATATAGTAACTTAATAAGCCAGCAAGTTGATAGCAACGCCATTTTAGTGTACTTTCAATGAGAACGAGAGTTGCATGAAGATAGTAAACGGCATTCTACAAAGTAAGATTATTAAGCCATACCACAATTCTCAAAAGCCGTGTCCGAAAATCCAATCCCTAACGGAACAGTAGATTTTTCATCATCCACATTACTCGCGCATTCCACGTGTTCGGACTTCGGCGAATCGCCATCATCTTCCAAGAACAAATCCTCTCTCACCACTAGCAGCCTTCTCACAAAAGCTGAAGCAAAAGAAATGTGCAATTTCAGCAGAAACAGTAAAAGAGAATGTGTGCAACGAAGAAACGAAAATGAAAGGGGAAAAATGAAGATATGAAACAAGTTTCGCAGAACGATAAGTGAAAAAAAAAAAAAAAACGAAATGCTTCGTAGAAATGCGTGAGAAAGAGAAGACGACTTACGCGAAGGAGGGTAACTAGCGGCATTTTGAAACCAGAGTTCGGCTTCGTAAGCTTCCGCGGGAGTCTCCAGCCGAGTGAAATCGAAGAACCTTGCAGCGTCGAACTCGTAATCGAGGTCAATTTCATGAGCAATAAACACGTGCTCTATTTCTGCGTCTTCTTCGTCTTCCTCCATGACCATCGTCATCGACATTATTACCTCTCTCTACGGCGTCGTTTAGTAGGTGGAGTGAGAGCAATGCGGGTTATGTTATGGAGCTCCGTATCCGAACAATGAAGAATTTGTTTCTGCTGCTGAGTGAGAGTGACGTGGGTTTTCTTGAGGGGTTTTAACATTTATTGAATTATTAAAATTAACACAAATCACGATTTTAATTTTAATTATTTATGTTTTTTGAAAGGAAAGTATTTAATTAGTGCGTCGTGAACAGGAAGGTACCATTCTTTACTTGGAAGGAGCCAGCAAGAGACAAAGCAGAGAGATCTTGCAGCTTTTTGAACTTTTTTTAATTTATTTTTCAATTTCAATTTTTGTTTTTTTATTGCGCCGGGACCTGAAATTTGTGACTGCAAACACAATGTGTGTGTGTGTAAAGAGGCAGTAAGGGTCCAAAATTTGAATTGATTGAGACTTGAAAGTATGGTTTTTACTATTATAGGACCGATTTATGGCTATGTATGTATGGGTGTTTGAAGTTTGAAGTTTGAAGGGAAAGAAGTAGGTGGAAATTTTGGTAATTTTTTATCCGTGAGAGAAAAATAGAAGTATAGAAAATGGGGAATTTCATTTGTGTTTGTCTATGGTGTGCTACTTCTGGGGTGACATTATGTTGTGATATTTAGGATTAGATTAAAGATTTGGGATATGTTTCGGGCAGCGAGATCCTGTCGAAGAGACGACTCTGCAATTTCGGCGCCTGCTCATTTTTGTCTTTCTGTTACATCAATTTGTAATATTTTTTTCCTCCAACTAAAAAAAAATTGCAATATATTTGTTCTTCGTTACTTGTATTCTAATTTTAAATTTAGATTTAATTACATATTTTATCATTTTATTATTTAAAAATAAATCATTTCTCTTAATTTTTTACACATTTTTTTATTTCAAATTTTTACATTTTCTGACCATTTAAAAGTGTAGACACATCAAGGTAAAATATTATTTTGTCATTATTTTTATTTTTTAAAATAATATTATTTTACTACCAATATAATAGTAAACCAGTATATGAAAAAAAATTAATATTTATGTACTCAGAATATAAAATAATATAAAAAGTTATTTTATCATTCAATTCTAACTCATTATTTAAATTATTTTAAAATAATTATTTTAAAAATTAATAAACTTATCATACATAATAAATTATAATTGGATAAATGTGTAAAAAAATTATATTTTCAAAGCATAGTCCTCTTTCTCATGAAAAAAGGAAATTCGCTTGATAAAATGTGAAAAAAATTTGAAAAATGATAAAATACGAAAAAACAATTAAGTAATAAAATTTATGGTTGAGTAGTAAAATGTAGCTTAAAACTATAACTACAATTACATCGTATCCTGATAATGTTTAGCTTAAATAAATTTAATATCTTTCTTTAATATAAAATTTACTTAGTATATCAATTTTGTGGTAGATTTTTTGAAAGCGTGATAAAATTAAATTAACATATCTAAAATGAGTCTAATTGTGTACAAGTTAGACTCACATTTTTAATAAAAAAATACATATTTCAATAAAATTAAATGATTCTAATGAATTTAGATGTATATTTTAATTATATTTAATATTCTAAAATTATTTTTATTAAAATATAAATTAAAGAGACACTAAATCAATAAATAATATTATATAAAATATTTAATCAACTAAACTGATGTTTAAATCTAAAAATATTTTAAAATGTTTGAAATATTTTGAATAAGCTATTTTTAATTTATTTTAAATAAAAAAATATATTTCCAAAATAAAATAATCCAACCTACATGAATTTTAATTTTTTTTAATAGATAACTTTAACTTATTTATTGGACATGAAGTCAAATTGAACCTAAATTATTGTCTTCTTGCACCTGGATGCTTCTCTTGTCCTTCGCAATGATGACCAGTATCTGGAGGTCCCTAGGATTAGCTGGGTTCCACTCCTTTTACTAATATAAACTCCTACCTAGTGTGGAACATGCGAATCCAATGAAGAATTATGAATTATGTTCTGAGTAAACTTCGCCAAATCATTTCAGTTTATTTTTTTAAAAAAATGAATGATGAATATATTTATTTAATTATTTGATAAATAATTTTTTAAAGTATTTTTTAATATTTTTAACTCATTTTAATATTTTTTAAAACACTATTTAAAGTAAAAGTTTTTTAAAATGGTAACTTTTAATTTTTATATTTTATTATCTTTTTAAAATATCATTTTATATTTTTTATCTATTTTAACAATTAATTTTAATAAAGAATTTATGATTTAATAATTTAATTTAAAAAAATTTAAATATCAATTAATTTTTTAGTTAGTTTTGCAAAACATAAATGAGAAAAAATAAAAAAAATATGTTTCTTTATGTTTCAATAAAATAAAAGTTAAATTAAATGGGAAAAATAAAAAAATATCAATTACTTTTATTTGTTATTCAACCAAATAAAAAAAATTTATCATTCATATTTTACTTTTCTTTATTTTAAAGGGGAAATAGAAATAGAAAAAGAAAGAAAATGTTATTTTTTATAATTCTTTTATTTTTCAACCAAATAGAAAAATATATTATTATTCATGTTTTTCTTTTCTTCATTTTCTTTCTTTACATTAAATATATCAGTAATTTCACTTTAACTCTTTGTAATTAAGTGTATGCGTAATTTTAGTGTTTATAGTTTCAATTATTTGTATTTATATTCTATAATTTTAAATTATTTTTTCACATCGTATTTTATCTATTAACTACCAAAATTATAATAACATGGGACGTATAATATTTATATATTGATAAAATAAAAATATAAAATATTTAAACGAAAATACAATGAAAGTCTATTTTAATTAAGAGTAAATTACATTAAATCATCTATGAGGTTTCTTGTAATTACACACTTTCTCCTTTTTTAATCATTAGAGTTCTCTCATAGGAAATGTTAGTATAACCTGTGATGGAATATCAGTATAATGTTTTTAAAAAATAATATAAAAGTATGTTAATGCAATATTTTTAAATATAAAGAGGGAGTGGAATAGAAAAAATAACGGTATTATATATAATTTGAAAAAAGCTTAGTTTTTGTGAGTGTAATTTTCTTTTTTAATTAAGTAACATGTATGTGTGTCACGCATGTAGCCTTTTTTATTAACAATTGGTTAATAAAAAAATATGACATTAGTTTTAATGAAAGATTTGTTGTTTGATGTGTAAGAATTAAAAATAAATATTTAAAAATTAATAATAAATTATACATTTTGTTCAATTAATTAAACTATACGTCCTTAGGTTTAATTATATATATATATATATATATATATATATATATAATATTGTATTACTATTAAAAGAATTTGAGAAACAAATATATCAACAATAATCATACTGAAAAGAAAGGTATCCATTTGAATTATGCCATTTGTAATTTGAAACCCGTAGCAAAACTTGGTAATTCAAATGTTCAATGTTTATACTATTCCAGCAAAACCTTTTTGTCATAAATAAAAATATTTTAGCAAAAGTTTTTATAAAACAAAAAGATAAGAACTCTTAATATGTTTCCTATGACAGGTTAAATTGTTAATAATTAATTTTTAAATAATGTGTAATAACATGCTCCTATATTATTATATTGATCTTGTTAATATGTATATCAATGATTTACATCTTCACCATGAACTAGTCTGATAAAAATGTAGATAAGTAATATTTGTTTGATTTGAATCTTTTAGGAGAAAAAATCCTGATTAATTTAGAGTTCAATCAGTACATGAACACAATATTAATATAATAATTTTCAATAAAGTCAAATGATAAACAATAAATATTAAAATAAACAAAGGAGTATTTTTTAATAAATCTATAATGATTATTTATGTTCTTAAAGTTCTATTTTTTTCAACTATCCTAATTATGACATTCTTAAGATTTGTTTGAATATAAGTCGAATAGCTTCTGAAATTTCTCTACTAAATATACAAAAAAAAAACTCAAAATCTTTTATAATTTTATATCTAAATAAACTCGTGAACTTTATCAAAACTAAAATTTTCAATATAATTATTAACATTATCAAAGTATTAAACCACTAGAATTAGTGATAAAAAGGTTTAGGTAATATTCATAATGTTCTAGATTCTAACCTTGTTACCATTCTACATTAAAAAAAACATTAACAAAGTAGAGATGTAATTTAGAAATTTGTAAGTGCAAATCTCATCAAAAGTGTCTCTTCAATCTTGGTAACAGCTCTGCTTATAGAAGGCTACATAAGAATAAGAATAGTAAAGTTTATTTTTCATAAATATTCTCTATCTTGATTTTCTTTGGCGAATCTAGACATTCTTACGTTGTTGATTAATATAATATAGTATAACTACATTAAAGAGAAAGACAATTACTGTTAAGTAAAATTCCACCATGATTAACTGTAAAATTCACTAATAATATTTTCCAAACATGACCATTACCATATCGTATTTATTTATATCCAAATTCTTGTCTCTAGCTATTCCCCACCCTTCTCATGGTGAGGCCCCTCCACCATATCCACGATGTGTCCCCCCAAATAAACTGTTCCCTTCATAATGTCATCATATTATTGCCAAGAATGGTATGAGTTGAGTAGTACATGCGAAAAGCATTTATTTGTCTGCCCTAGTAAATGAAATGTTAAACTGAGAAAGAGAAATCCATGCAGACAAAACATAATTCCTGTAGCAAGTCAACAAATATTGAGGCATTGGATTCAAATGCTATATAAATCGGGAATTTCATTCATATACAATGATAAATGAGATAGAAGCACTTACAAATAAAACAATTTCTGTAAACAATATAAGGAGACAAGGAATGGAAATGCTGAACTAAAAATAGGTGTTGGTAATGTTAGCTTGTTCCTCCAATATCCTTTCCTTGGTCAACCCATCCCACTAGTTATAATACATTTGACGGTCAACTCTTCCAATGGAATAATGTTTCCTCATAAAAGCAATTTTATAGTAGGAACTGCTTCATATAAGGAAACAATGAACGAAGCCAGACTAAAATTTCTGGACTACTGCAACAATGGCTCCTCCTCCCTTTGTAACTCATCAAGCCGTCTCCTAGCATAAGCTGTGAAAAAGATGGTTGTGGCCACCGTTATACAGAAGCCGGCAACATTGAGAATAATTTGAGGGGCAGATAGAGAATGCTTTTCATATGAAGCATCAGCTAATGTCCGAATCAAAATTCCACTGCAGAAATAACCAAATTAAGTATACAATGATTTCATGCGGGTCCAGATAATTTGCAACATTAGTTTCTATTTTTAAACCAGCCAACATTTGAAATGGGGTAACCTGCAATACTGGATTACAGGTGTAGCATAAAATACATGTCAGATGCAAAGATGAAAAAAGGAAAAACACTAACTAATGGCAAAGTCATTACCATTATTAGATAAAAACGCTTTTGAAGGAAATAAATTCAAGCATGGCAGTGAAAGAAAAATTTTCAGGGCAAAAAAACGAGAGGAGGAACTAAAGAGAAAGAAAAAGTCCAACATTGAATTTACAGCTACAATATTATTACTAACCAAGTAAAGATACATTCTCAAAGCAAAAAAGAACATAATGGTGCAAGCCTCTTTTTTTTTTTTTTCTTCCCATAAGAGCATAAGTTTTTCTTCCAGTAAGAAAAAATTTAGGAGGGGAAGTAGCCCTAGTACAAGGTCAGAGCAATCTAAAAGCCACAACAAAGGCTTACACAGAAACTTACAGATGAAAGGCCCCAGGTAGAAATCAAACCCTAGCCTAGTCCCTAGACCATTTTTCAATCAATCCTACCAGTTGAACAACCCTCGTTGGTTAGAGATTAGGTATTTGGCTAGTGAGAATCAAACAATTTATGTTTCACTTACATTTGTTTTCCTTAACCCCCTACCAAAATATGGTGAGTTGATGACAAAATGAAAAATCTCAGTGACATTCAAAAACAACTGTGTGCTGAATTGATGGCATGGCAGTTATGGTTGCCCTTTCTTGAGTCAAGAGTGACACTGAAACTATGGTAGCATAGGTGACAAAACAGTGATAGATGGTATTAGACAAGGGAGGACAGCCATATGATTGAAAGTCTTAAGTTTTGAATTGTGGAACCAGTTGCAATTCAGAGTATCCATAGGTATGCAATCAGGCATTTTTCAGTAAATTAGTCCCATAAATACGCAACCATAACCATTTAGCAGACAAAAAGCCAGTATATTGATGTATTTAAGAAGCCACACATGCCATGCATGGAAACAGATCAATCTCTTACTTCTATATAAAGTCATAGAACAGTTTGTGATATAAAGCTCAGGTGATTGACAGCATTACTAAAACGAGGGAAACAAGAGTGAACTATACACTCAACTGCTCCAAGAATAACAATAATCTACCTCATAGATAACTCACAAATTCTCCAACTCAATATATTCCCCATGGTCAAATAAACAGAAGATCAGAATGTGACGACACAATATAAAGATGCTCACTTATTAAAAATTGCACTTGTGTGAAACTTTGATGAGCATAAACAAATCCTAAGTTTGGTAGGAAGCTTACATAAAGAAATTATACTGCTAAATGCAACCAGAAATTTTAAAAAAGAAGAAGGCAAGAACAATAACACACTTCACAAAAATGGAAATGACTTTTGAAGGCATATCTCACTTTCTGCAATATATTAAAGATTCATCAGTTCAAAAATCAATCTTGGATCTAATTAATTAAGAATAATTATGAAAGGAACATATTGCAACAAGGGGAAACATGAAAACATGGTAAGAAAAGATGAAGAGAGTTTGCAGGACTCTGGATTGTATCAGTTATTAAAAATTCAAAACCATATATCAAACCAAAACAGTTCTTACCAGATAAAAAAGTATAGAGTAAACAATGTCTTTCCTAGAAACAATCATAATCATGCTAAACATAATCATGCTGGAGCTAGAGTTATTCAAGCCAATTACACAACCTATATGCACAGAATGGCATGGACATCCAAAAGGACCAAAAGTGAGCAAAAAATGGTCACCTCACTCGTTACTTTAAGTATACATGACATATTCCAAATGCAAATATTAGATATTATAAGCATGTATGCAACCAAGTAAAACACAAACAATTTCCTAGTATAACTAAAAAAGAGTGAATTAGAGAGAGAGAGAGAGAGAGAGAGGAACCCTACGTATAGATTGCAACAAATATTTCCGGCACCATTCCTACCAAGGATCCAACTATATAAGGCCCATACTTAACATTTGTTGCCACAGCACAATAGTTGAAGATTAAGTATGGGAATGGGGAAATTCTGATAAAGGCAACAGCCCGGAACTGATGAAACCAGCTCCCTCCACCAGCAGATCTTAGAATAGAAGCTTTTTTCGGATACTTCTCTAGCCACCCCTGCATAATAGATTCACAAAACATTGGATTCATATTAGTAAAGGCAAGACAAAACCTGCACACAGAAACAAAAAAAACAACTACAATTCAAGACAAAGCATGTACTTCAATTTTATGGTGGAAGAGTTTGCCGATGACAAAAGGGAGTGATACACCAATAGCTGCTGCAGATATAATTAGCAAGAACCCAAAGCCATAACCAAATGTCATTCCAGCCACCCACATGGAAGGTGTAGATGGCAAAAGTAGGGTGGGGAATATTGCCACAGATGCAAACACCAAAACAGTTAACACTGGAGTACTGAAAGTCTCTGTCTCCCAATTTATAATCGGAATAATCTCCTGCCAAAAATAACAAAAAATTGAAGTACCCATTATATAATTCAGTAACATTTTAATGCATAAAGAGTGCAGAATTCGGCAATTTCATTCTCAAAAATCAAAACTTTACAAGGGAAAAAAAAACCCCAAATCCAATAATAGCTAGTGGGAGAAAAAAGCACAAACCTTGTCTATGAAATAGGGTCCGACCCAGACGAGCACAACAACAGCCAAAAACCCCAGGAATAGAAACAACACCACCAATTTCACCCAATACCACACAGCGGCTCTTAGCGTCGGCGGAGAAAGCTCCGCCGCCGCACCCGGAGGAGAACCGTCGTCGGCGTTGGCCCTCAATTTCACATAGTCCCCATTGCCATCGTCGGATTGGATTGTGAGGGTAACGTCCGGCACCACCTCTTCTCTCCGAACACCACCATCATTCTCGTAATACGTCATCGGAAAATGCAAAAAACAAAACAATCCAAAAAAATAATCCACCACACAAAAAGAACCTTTTTTTTCTTTTGTATTATGAATGGTTGATCATGGTCGGTGGCAGCGTTCTATAGCCCAATCAATCGATCAATCATCGGCACCCGCAACGTGAGAATCGATTAGGGCACGAAGACGACGACGACGATGATGATAATGAGAAGGGTCACGAGAAACTCCTGGATTGAGGAATGAGGTTTTATTTCGGAGAATGAGAACGTGAAATTGGCAGCTACTTTTTATGTTTCTGTTTCGGTTTTTCTCTTTTGTTCCCACCCTGCATCCAGGTGAGTTGTTCTAATCGAGTTGAGGCACAGCAATAATATCACTTGCTCGAAACGCTGCCGTTTCGCTCTAGAACGACACGCGGCTTTGGAGTGACGGGTGTTGCAACGGCGTCGATCGATGGTTGATTACTTTCACAGGAGGAGGCGTGGGGTTTGGTTTGGTTGGTCCTTCCTTTGCCGTTACTGCTACGTGGATCTCACTCATTGGGAACTTTATAATCACCATTAATTTTTAATTTTAATAATTTATAATTTATTTTCTACAACTATTTAATTAAATTTTAACAAAGCTGTTATTCCTGACCACCAAGCACATGATCAACTAGTAGATGATTATTTCAATTATTTCGGATTAGAGTCTCAAGAAAATCTTGTATTCAAAATGATTATATTTGATATTTTCTGCATATAATAATAAATATAATTAGACTTAAATTAATCAACATAAGATTATTTAAATTTAATTAAAAATTTAACTTTGAATTTTAAGTATGATTGGAAGAAAATTTTTATTTGATAATAACTAGAAATATATGAGTACGAAATTACTTATTAGAATACATTACACTCATCTCATATATTTTTCTTAAATTATACATGATATTCCTATATTTTTATATATTATTTTTATTCAATAGGGTGTCAGTATCCAATAAATAAGATATAATGATGATGATCGTTTAAGTTATGACGGGAGAAGAGGAAGTGATGAAAGTGAATATGGTAGTGGTGACGACGATGACTACGGTGGAATTGATGGATATGGTCGTAGTGGTTGTGTTGGTAGAAATGGACACATCTAAATATTGTATTGGTGAGTGAGGACAATGATGATGAGAAAAAGATGATGATTTTGTAAAAGATGAAGAATGAGAAAAAAGTGATGATGATGATAAGTAAAAAAAATTATTAAAAAAGATGAAGATTTATAAAATTTAAAATGTGATTTTGAATAAGAAAATAAAAATATTTTAGATGTAAATTTTTATTAAAAATTACGTGATGTTTAATTAGAGAATATTTCTAATTAAAAAAAAGCTAATAAGTCATGTTTAAGCATCTCTGGGCTGGCTCCGGTTAAGTTATGTTGTCTGTTGTCTTTTCTGTTTTTCTTTTTTCAGAAGATAATGTGACGGTAACGTAGCTTTTGTTATGTGTGATTTTTTGTTTGAGAGGAGAGAGAAAGATATATATTATTAACATTACGGACCGACATCTCGGCGATGTTTGGATTATATCCAATTGAATTTCGACACGTGGGCATGAGTTGGCACCGACTAAGAGCGTAGGGAGCACTAGCAACTACCTCGCAGTTTCTTGTGTGGTAGGGAATGTGAGGAATCAAAATACAGTATATAAGATTTTCCTTTGGAATAATTCATTCATTCAATCATTGCTGTAACTCAAAAAGGATATATGATTTGGATACTTAACTAATGACATGAAAGAGAACTTGATATAAAAGAAAAAGATATGATATGAATTTGACTATATGCATCAATTTAAACACTGTATGTGAAAGAACCTATTAATTTTGTGACTTTGTACTGATTAATAAATTTGTATAATGAGCGAATTTGCATGTGTAGATTTTCTGTACAAATATATGTTACTCGAAGACTGAAATTCCTTACCCGGATATGATCTATCTATCAACCTATTTATAGCAGTGGCGGAGTTGAATAAAACAATTGGAGGTGCCAAGAATAATAGTTGAATTAAAAATATATTTTGTCAGAATTTCATCTAAATTTAACTAACTTTTTTCCCTAAATATATAAAAGAAAATATTTTTTAAAAAAATAATTTGATCAGGCGAAATATTGAAATAGTATAAGCTTCATGTGAGCCTTGCATCTTTTATATTTAATTTCAATTTAAATATCTTTTTTATATTTATTATTTCTTTCAAATAGAGCATTCAACTCATTTCAAAAGCAAAAGAAATACACAGAACCAAAAAAAGAGCATTAAACTCATTTGACTATTTGAGTAACGATTGTCCATTATTATTCACAAACACTCAAGCCGACCAAAAAAAATTTCACAAACCAACAACACAGCCACGTTTTGATCTAGTGAACCGTATATATATAATTTGCAAAAAGTTTGGAGGCCATAGCTCCTCGTAGTCCCCAAAAAGTGGTGCCCATCTATATAAGTAAATTATACTTAAATGAGTGTAATAATATATTTCTTTGTTTTATTTTACTACAATTTAGTAAAAAATATTTTTTAAAATGTCATTTTTAGGAGTAAAAATATGTCAGATTAGATTTGATTAAGTTTCCTCTTAACTTGATTTAAAAATATAAAATCTGATCTAACTTATTTATCTGTCATAAATTTTTTTTAGGTTTGATCTGACCTATTTAAAAGTCTGACTTGATCTTTGAACATATTAAAAAGTCTATCATAAATATAAATATAAAAATTTGTAAATCTAAAACCAAATTTATTCCAATCTTTTTTATTTTTTTTTTTTTTTTGTTTTATCATCTTTATTTCCTTTTTTCTTTTTCTATTATCATTTTTCCTTTTTTCTTTTTCTATTATCTTTTTTCCTTTTTTCTTTTTATTATCTTTCTTTCCTTTTTCTTTCTTTCTTTCTTTCTTCCATTCCATATTTTTTTTCTTTTTTTTTTAATATTTTTCTTTCCTTTTTTTCTTTTTTCTATTATCTTCCTTTGTCTTTTTTTTATTACATTTTATTTCTCTTTTTTCTGTTTTAATATTTTTTTATTCTTTCCATTTCATAATTTCCCTTTTCTTTTTTTTTTGTTTTCATTTTTTAAATAATTATTTTTCTTTCATTTTTTTTAATTATTTTAAAAAAAATATTTTTGTTTTCCATTTCTTTTGAGACCAGATAAAATTAGGGTATAACAAATTGATAATATATATATTAAATAGGTTAATCTAACAAACCTAACAAACTTTATTTAATGCTTGAGCCTGACATTTTTATTTAAATAAATTTTTCAAAAAACCTTGACTTGACCTTTATTATAAACAAGTAAGGTAAAGTGAGGCCAAAGGTCCTAATAAATCTTCTTACTCATTTTCATCCCTAATCATCTTATAATATTAACGAGGTTTTAAATATTTTTTCTATTATATCTTTAACAAAAGTTGCATAGTATAGTAATTTTTTAGGAATATGAGTTTTGGAAAAACACTTTTTAACATACTTTTCTATAAATTTATTAAAAATTAAAAAATTATAAGAAAGATTCATTAAATAAAACTTGAGACATATAAATAATTGTAATTTTTAATAAATTTTAACAAATAGAAATATCCTGAGAAAAGTGTTTTGAGAATGCATTCATAACAATTTTCTTTTTTATGAAATCTAAAATATTTATTGTGTTTCTTAATTCTTAATACTTTTTTGACAATGGGAACTTATATACTTTCGTTCAAAATAGAACCAATACAAGAAGGAACTTGATAAAAGACATGGCTTACTACCGCCGGTTTCGGGACTCCGTGTTGGTATGCTGTTTTTGCAATTAAAAATTGCCCGAGATCATCCCTTAAGCAGAACCCAGCTCCAAAACATTTTTCTGACTCAAAAATTGCTGCGTCTATGTTACATTTGACACGTCCTTGATTTGGTTTGAACCATTTGTCATGATTCAGAATGGCTGAGTCATTGTTTGTAATGAGAGAAGATCGAGCAAGGAGCCAGTCAGCATGATTCTGAATAACAATGGTCACTGCTGTTCGAGGTGAGATTTCTTCATTTTTCCAAATCTTAGTATTAATTTCTTCTTCGCCAAGTAGCCCAAAGCATAGTTCCAAATTTATTGCAGTAAATGGCAATGAACTCCCTTTCGGGGCAAGCGTTGTCGAACCGGAAGACAGTCAGGAGAATGCGCCAAAGATGGTGTTTTATTTTGGGAGGAGCTTTAATATTCCACACGTACTTTCTGCCATTGGCCTTCAACCTTGTAATTGCTGTCATAAGTTATAGACTCCATGATGTTGTTGTAAGCTGTTTTAGACGTGAGTTTCCAGATTTGAGAGTCCTCCTCTTTCAACATTTAGTAGTGGTACGTAGGTTCTGGATTTGAAGTCAGAATTGATTGCATGATATCCGTGCGCCAAGAGTGAGAGGAATGAACAATGAGGGAACTCATTTTCATATATGTCTTCAAGACCTAGAGGGGGTAAAGATGAAACATATGGGTTACCTTTTGAATGAAGCCAAGGTTGTTGTTGATTTTTTTTACCATTGCCAAATCTTCATCATATGCCGTCATTCCGTGAAATGAAAATGCTAAACCATATGTAGCTTGGATTATTGCCAAATCTTAATACTTATACTAAAAGCCTAAAAAATCAAATAAATTGGGACAGATGGAGGGTGTATTTAAATAAGGTTATTAATGTAGTACTATTTGTATAAATATTAAATAGTATTATTTATTATATTTATTAAATACTATATATAAATAATTAAATGATATTATTAAATGAAATATTTATGAAATACAATATATTTATTAAGTTTTAAAAAATGTAATATATTCTTTCTAGTCTTAAATATAAGAAGAAGAAGAAAAATATGATACACTAATTAAGAAAACTAATTAATTACATTCAATCATATCAATTTTAATTAAAAATAACTTTTTCCCAACTTATCCCTCATTAAAACTTGATATTAAGGATAATAAAAATCATTAAAATTAACACCTCAATTAAATTAATCAAGTGGTTTAGTTCAGATGTTATTTATTCTTAAGTATAAAATAAATTTTATTGGAAGGAAAATACATATTTTGAGTACATTCACTGTCTCAACAAAAATTTGTCACTATTTTTAGTGGGAACAACTCTATACCAATTCCTTGATCAACAAAAATAAAATTCAAAATAAATTTTACATACTCAACACCAATACATTGTCTATTTTGGTAAAGAATATATTGTTAAATATAAGGAATGACGATATTGCATACATGGAAAATTATAAATATTTTAGAAAATTATTAATAATTTCTGAACCTACATTAATTAGATCCTAATGATTTCTCTTATCCCTCCCGTTTCGAACACGTCTATTAATTAAACACATGTTAAGAAAACATTCATTCAATTAATGTTTTTTAATTACAAGCATTTAATTAAATGCACGTTAATAATCTCATCAGGCTTTGTGAATGATAGTAATAGTAGGAGTATTAAGCAATTATTTGTTTGATAATTAAAAATTAAGAATACCTTTAACTGCGTAACAGTTGCCAAGAAGCATACACATATATATCCATGTGGTTCTTCGATAGTGTTTGCAAAACTTACCAAACCGGCATAACAGTTCACACGTAATTTTGGTCTTTATATAGCGTGTTTCACAGTTTCACAAAACCCTGTTAGAAAAACAAGAGTGTTGAGGCATCATCATGGGTTATTCGGAGCGGAAACCCTGCGCCAACAACTGCGGTTTCTTCGGAACTTCCGAGAAGCGAAACCTCTGCTCCAAATGCTACAAGGACCTGTGTCTTGAAGAGGAGCTTGCGTCAATGAAGTCCGTGCTCTGCTCAGCGAAGCCACCCTCGCCGGCGGAGCCGTCGAAGGGCACGGCGGGTCCGTCGAAACCGGCGAGCCGGTGTGGGACATGCAACAAAAAAGTGGGTTTAACCGGTTTTGTGTGCAAGTGTGGGAGTAACTTCTGTGGGGTGCACCGTTACCCGGAGAAACACAAGTGCACCTATGATTTTAAGGGTGAGGCCCGCGAAGCGATTGCGAAGGCGAATCCTGTTGTTAAGGCTGACAAGATTGATAGGTTTTAGGTTCATTTCATAGTCGATGATTATTTGTTTAAAACTCATGATTGTCTCTTTCTCTGGCTATGTTGTGTTTGAATTATAGTTTCAACTTCGAATCCATCCATATGGATATTTTTTCGCTTTTTATTGTACTTTTAGTACAAGATTTACATATACAGTTCTTTAGATGTTTTCTTATTAAAATTTGAGGTGTAGAGTAATAGTTTATGTTACTTAATTTCATTACGTAGGTTATCACGATAAGTTTTAATTATGATTATAGAAGAACATCTAAAGCATCTATGAAATTATTACAGCAATGGATTAAGAGTCTTATTATGATTCGGAGGCAGGCTAGGCACTACTCCTGTCCTACCTTCCTAGTAGGCATGTTAGTAGGATCCGAACTCGTGGGTACCCGTTCGAATCCTTCCCGATTTTAATGGGAAAAAATCGAGTTTATCGGGTTCGAGTTCGGATTTTTCCCGAAAGTCAAAAGCGGGGCTGGGGGAGGTATGGGATTACAGATATCCGCCCCCGCCCCTGTCTCAAAATAAATAATATTAAAAAAAGAAAAAAAAGAAATATTATTTTATAATTTTTTTAATTGAATAGATTAATTTTGTTTTGTAATTTTTAAATTATGATCTCATAGTTTAAATGTGGATTTATTATTTTTTTTGTTACATAATTAGCATTTTTGTTCAATTTTTTCAATAAAAAAAGTTATATATATTTTTTAATTTTAATCAAATAGTGGGTACGGGACGAGATGGGGAAAACCCAACCTCCAGTTGGGACGATGATGAAGATGAGTTTTAAAATCCGACAAAGATAGGAGCTGGATTAGGGAACGAGTTTTGAGTCGGGTGCAAGGATAGTGAATCCAATACCCACCCCCACCCCCTTGCCATGCCTACTTCCTAGACAAAAATAAATCTAGTCATTTTATTATGTATTATATGTAACTGAATAAATATTATAATGACCAAATCAAAAGTTTATCAATGTCGTGCATGATATTTTTTAGTACTCGATCTTAGTTAGAGTTATTTAATTAAGATTTATTTAGATTGAATAAACTTTTGTTTTCAAAAAATTTGTTATTTATTATAATTTTTAAATAATTATATGAAATAAACAATTATTTTATAAAAAAACAAATTAAAAGATTAACGATAAGTATGATTTATTTATCTTAATCAAAAATGTAAATATTGGTTTGTTAATTTAAAAATATTACTAATATATTATTTCAATACTTTTCAAGTGTAAAATATATTTAAGTATATGATATATTTATTATGATTTAAAATAAATTAAAAATTTAGTTTCTAATTTTTTTAGAAAAAACAAATTCGATCTCTAATTAAGTCGCTAATCTAAAGATATTATGTAATCCAATAGCGACTAGCACAATTTCGGTCTCGATCGCCATAACATCGCGATCGATATAATCTCGGCCGCTATCATTATAACAAAGTCATCGAATACTATTCAGTCCCTCTTCTATAGCTAATTCAATCTCTATAGAACTGTTTATCGATATAGCAACCGAATATTCAGCCACACTTCGCTTCGGCCGCTAATTCGGTCTGTGAGGCAACTAAGCTTCCACAATAAACTTCGGTTGCAATTTCGGTCTCAATTGGAAAATATTAATAATATGATGCATTATATTAATATATAATTATTAATAAATATATTCCTAATTATGATATTTATTCTGGTTTCTATTAACAAAATAAAGAAATTAAATCATTAAAATAAACAATATAAATATTATAATACAAAAAATAATTTTGGTTTGGTTTGGTTTTGTACCGCAAACCAAATTGCTCGGTTTAACAATAGATCAATCAAATTGAATTAAAAAAATATTGGTTTGTTTGGGTTTTGCTTTTTTGAAAAAAAATAATTGTTTTTATTTTTATCAATTTGGATTTGAATATGCCTGCTGAGTACTAATTTAAAATATTATGACTTTTTAGGTGAGATCTCTCCACCGTTGAGAGTTTGCTTTCTCTCCTCTATTTGAGAGTCTTGCTATTGTGACAGTGAGTGCCTTGCTTGTGAGTGATACAGATAATCAAGGTTGAGTATGACTGTGTGAGATATGGTTAGTTCGTTGGAGGAGCAAAGGGACTGTCGATGGTTGAGGAGGACGATGACTTTGTTTTCAATGGTGGGGAGGCACATAACCATATACTTAACCTAGATCTATGTTTAGTTGGAAGGTTTTAACAGAGAGAGAGGTTCGGGTTCAGATCATGAAAGCTCGAATGGTCGAGATTTGGAGGCCAAAAAAGGGAGTCACAATCCAGTAAGTAGAAAGGGGAGTTTTCCTGTTCCAGTTAGTTGGTGACATTAGGCAGCCTATGGTATTTTGATAATTAGATGCTTATTGTGGAAAAGATTAAGTCGAACGAGGTGCCTTGCCAGGTTTGTCTCTATCACGTCAATTCTGGATCCAAGTTCATAACCTGCCTGCTGGAATCATTAATGAGATTGTGGGAAAACACCTAGCAAACTTCATAGGAGAGTTTCTTGAATATGATATTGTTCCTGTAACTAGTTCGCTCCTTCAAAAAGGACACTTAGCACGAGAGCATTCAAGTGTAATCTTTCTTTTAGGTCATGCTTCGAGGTGTATATATTGTTGGAAATAGGAGGCTTATATGTTATGGAAGAGGTATTATGTTTATATAAGAGAGGAGAATTTATGGAAGAGTGGAGAGAATTTTTATAACTTAGAACTTGTATTGATAATTGCTTGCTTACAAATGTAGGGGATGACCCCTATTTATACTAGTACATGGAAGATTCTAGAAACCACTCAACTTACCTATAGTCTAGATAATTCTATACATGTATCTTGTAATTATGGATCATTCTAGATTTAGATATTTTACTATAATTTCTAGAGACTTTGACTACTACCACTTACAAGATCTTTCTAGATCTTGGACTACAAATATGGACTACTAGTACAATAAACATTTTAAGCCCAAAATCAAGTTTATATTTCAACAGCCCCCCTTAAACTTGATTTAGTGATGCCAAGCATATTTCGAAAAATCTCTGAAACGTCTCATACTCGAGGGGCTTTGTGAAGATGTCTGCAACTTGATCAAGTGACTTCGTGTATCGTATCTGGACCTCCTTCTTAGCCACACATTCTCTAATGTAATGAAATCTCGTGTCGATGTGCTTACTTCGATCATGGTGGACCAGATTTTTTGCTAGAGTAATAGCTGACTTGTTGTCTACATATATCTCTGTTGCTTCCTTCTGAAATAACTTGAGATCATTTAGTAATCTCATTAGCCATATCGCGTGACACGTATATGCTGTAGCAGCTACATATTCAGCTTCACATGTTGAGAGAGTAACAATAGGTTGCTTCTTAGAACACCACGTGAATGTTGTATCTCCCATGTAGAACACGAACCCACTTGTACTCTTACGGTCATCAATGTCTCTGGCCCAATCACTATCATAGTCCAACTCCGTAGAGAATATCTGGCCTTATGCAGGTTAGATACCGCAGATTTCCAACCAAACTCTTGTATTGCGTTGGATCCACCAAGTAGCCTTCATCATATTTTGACAACTTGAGATTGCAATCCACCTGTGTGTTCATGGGCTTGCAATCAAACATCTTGAATTTCTTTAACACTTCTTTTGCATAGCCTTCTTGAGATATGAATATTCCATCCTCCTTTTGTTTTACCTCAATCCCAAGATAGTATGACATGAGCCCAATGTCTGTCATCTCAAACTCTCGAACCATGGTTTTCTTGAACTCCTCGAACATTACTGGATTGCTACCTGTGAATATCAAGTCATCCACGTACAGGCATACGAGCATAAGAACTTCATTCTTACTCACCTTGGTGTATAACGTGTGCTAGTGAGAACATTTTGTGAAGCCATTCTGCTGGAAATACTTGTCAATCCTGCTATTCCATGCCCTCGGTGCTTGCTTCAATCCGTATAATGCCTTCTTTAATCTCGGAACTTTATGCTCTTGTCCTTTCGTAACGTATCCCAAAGGTTGCTCGATGTAGACCTCTTCTTAAAGATAGCCATTTAAGAAAGCAGACTTGACATTCATCTGATAAATCCTCCAATTGTTTTGAGCAGCTAATGAGATCATCAACCTTATAGTTTCAAGACGAGCAACAGGTGCAAACACTTCGTCGTAGTCGATCCCCTCTCGTTGGCTATATCCCTTAGTCACTAATCTGGCCTTGTATTTTTCCACTTCTCCTTTAGAGTTCTTCTTGGCCTTGTACACCCATTTCACACCAATAGCTTTATGACCCTTTGGAAGAGTAACGAGTTCCCATGTATCATTCTTTTTGATTGCATGGATCTCTTCGTCCATCGCGTGTCTCCACTTCTCATTTTCCATCGCATCTTCATAGCTTATAGGCTCACTATCTGCTAGGAGACAATATAGTGTTAGATTATCCAAAGGCTGGGTTACCTCATATAGCTCATCAATGCTCTTTGTACGATGTCGAACTCTACTTAACTCTCCTTCTGAAGGTGGTGTTTCTTGTCCTCCACGTGTCGGTGATGATGGTGGTGTAGAGGGTTCTGGAGTTTCCAAGTTTTCTTCATTCTTTGAGATATATCCATATGGATAAGGAAGAAAATTATAATTTTCCTCTTTTGTATTCCAATCCCAAGTTGCTTCTTCATTGAACACCACGTCGCTACTTGAGATAACTTTGCGAGTTTGAGGATTGTAAAGCTTGTAACCCTTTGAGCTTGAGTCATATCCTACAAAAATTAGTTTCTCGCTCTTGTCATCGAGTTTTGACCTCTTTTGATCTGGCACATGTGTATACGCCATGCTTCCAAATACTCGTAGACGTGAGATGCCCGGTTTTCTTCCATTCCAGGCTTCAATGGGTGTCTTGTCTCGAACACTCCTTGTGGAAGAGCGGTTTAGTAGATAAACCGCACAATCAACGGCTTCAGCCCAAAACTCCTTAGGCATTCTCTTGCTTTTCAACATGCTTCTAGCCATGTCTAGAATCGTCCGGTTCTTTCTCTCTGCCATGCCATTTGTTGTGGGGAATACGGAAGCGTTAGAGGACGACGAAGTCTGTTTGTCTCACAATACTCCTTGAATTCATTTGATGTGAATTCTCCTCCTCTATCCGATCTTATTGCCTTTATGGTAAAGCCACTTTGATTCTCCACAAAAGCTTTGAACTTCTTGAACATTCCAAAGACTTCTGTTTTTTCTTTTAGGAAATAGACTCATGTCTTTCGGCTAAAATCGTCAATGAATAGAAGAAAATATTTGTTTTTACCGAAAGATAGTGGATGGATGGGTACACACACATCCATGTGAATAAGTTCTAGCGGTTTCTTTACTCTACTAGAAGCCTCTAGTGGAAAACTGTTTCGGAAGTGTTTTCCTAGAAGGCATCCCTCACATATTTGATCCGGATGATTAATTGGAGGCAAACCCTTCATCATTCATTTACTTGATAATAACTTTAAGCCTCCAAAATTCAAGTGTCCGTATCTCATGTGCCAAAGCCAAGAATTATCTTTGAAACATGCTTTTAAACATCTTGGAATGTCATGTTGAATATTTAGCAAAAACATCCTATTCGTTGACATTGGCAGTTGAGCAATCAAACCTCCTCTTTGGTCTCTTATAGAAAGACTACGATTTATCATGTGAATATCATAACCTTTCTCTAAGAGTTGTCCAACACTCAGTATATTAGTCTTCATATTGGGCACATAATACACGCTGGAGATAAATTGATGCCTTCCATTTTTCAAGCGGATGAGGATCTTACCTTTGCCTTTTACCGGGACTTTAGAGGAATCTCCAAAGGTGATACTACCACTTATCGCCTCGTCTAACTCCACGAACATGCTTTTGTCTCCGCACATGTGGTTGCTTGCACCGGTGTCGAGATACCACAAATTCGATCCTCCATTATCTCCACCTTTGCATGCTAGTAACAAAGTATTCTCCATCGATTCAGAATCTTCTTGCGCAAAATTTGCTCTTCCTTGGACAATTGTTTGACTTCTCGCATTCCGTAGCATAGTGGCCAAATTTATGACAATTATAACATATAGTTTGAGAGTTGTCATACCTTGGCCTTCTACTTGTGTAGCCTCTCCCACGACCTCTTGTTGAGTGAAAATCTTGACTCCTTTCTTCATTTTTGTAAGATTTATAGCCTCCCCGTTTGATATATCCTCGCCCTCGTCCTCGACCACGTACTTGACCACGGCCTCCTTGACTTGTTTGATGAGTTTTTTCACCACTTTCTTCTTCGAAAGAGAGCTTCACTTGTAAAGCTTGCTTCAAAGGCTCCTTATTCTTCTTGTTAAACCTCTCCTCATGGGCTTGTAGTGAACCCATGAGTTCATCAATAGTCATTGATTCTAGATCTTTAGATTCTTCAATAGCTATGACTATATAGTTGAATTTTGAATCTAATGATCTAAGAATTTTCTCAATGACTCTTACATCGCTTAGAGTTTCACCATTCCTTTTTAATTGATTGACAATCACCAAGACTCTTGTAAAATAATCAAAAATTGATTCGGAGTCTTTCTTATTTAAGGATTCGAACTCACCTCGTAGAGTTTGTAGTCGAACCTTTTTCACCTTATCAACTCCTTTGTGAGAATTCTCCAAGATCTCCCATGCTTTCTTGGCGGTGGTTGCACTTGCAATTTTCTCAAAAGCTCCATCATCTACACTTTGTTGGATGATGGAAAGAGCCTTTTGATCATTGGTCTTCAATTGTCTATGCTCCTTGGTGAGAGAACCTTTTTCTTTAGGTTCTTCATAACCTTGCTCCACAATCTCCCATAGGTCTTGTCCACCTAGGAAGGTCTTCATTTTGGATGCTCCATTGATCATAATTATCTTTTGTGAGGCGAGGAAACGTGATGACATTGTTGGCCATCATCTTGTCGAACCAAGCTCTTGATACCAATTTGTTGGAAATAGGAGACTTATATGTTATGGAAGAGGTATTATGTTTATATAAGAGAGGAGAATTTATGGAAGAGTGAAGAGAATTTTTATAACTTAGAACTTGTATTGATAATTGCTTGCTTACAAATGTAGGGGATAACCCCTATTTATACTAGTACATGGAAGATTCTAGAAACCACTCAACTTACCTATAGTCTAGATAATTCTATACATGTATCTTGTAGTTATGGATCATTCTAGATTTAGATATTTTACTACAATATTCTAAAGACTTTAACTACTACCACTTACAAGATCTTTCTAGATCTTAGATTACAAATATGGACTACTAGTAAAATAAACATTTTAAGCCCAAAATCAAGTTTATATTTCAACATATATAGGAGTGTATTGCAACTGCCCGATCTGTCGTTGTCAGGGGGTAACCTATCTTATCATGATGTACCCGCCACTTCGGGATCCTTAGGGGCACAAAGTTGTTAAGTGACTTGGGGGCCAAGGTGGTAATTAGTTCTCCCAAATTCTAAATGTATGACAGATAAATTGTTTTCTAAAACACCGAAAGTGGTAATTATTCTCCCAAATAACCCAAACATCTCTTGAGCATATATGTCTCTCACTTTCTCAACTCCAATCCACTGCATTTACATGAGAAAACTAAAGTGTTTTCCTTGAAATTCAAAGGTTAAGTAAGAGAAAACAAAGTGTTTGGAATAATGCATGGCCATTTCTTTCGGTTACAACTTACAAATTAAAATAGAGACAACACTTACACCACTTCCAAGGACAATGTTGCAAGTCAGATGCTGCATTCTCATCTCTGTTTGCCTAGCCTTATTGATAACCTATTATGCCATCAAAGCATGTGTAAATATTATTCTATATTTTGTTGAAAATAGTATTCTTACTGTGATGTTGATTTTACTTACTATACTGCAGCCAGAAGTATCCTTCCCAGATAAGTTTTGATCTCTTGACGATTATTTTTATGAGTTGAATTCTACATATTGTCACATAATTTGTTTTATGCTGTCATTGTGATAGGTATGAATTTTAAAATAATTATTATAAAGTCAACAAACTTAACATAATAATTTGTGAATTTATAATATAATTTTTTTTACACTTTTAGTCTATAAACTATTTTCTCTATTTTTACTTTATACAATTACTTTTTGCAGCTCAAAAGGTTAACACTCTGCAAGAACAATTGGGATGCTAAAACTTGTGAGTTGAAACACTATAATTTCATAGACTTATAGTGCATTGTTCAAGGTTTATATTTTTTATATTGTTGGGGGATTATATTACCTAGGATGCTCCAGGTGTATGTAAGGAAATTAATCTTTTCTCTTCTCCACTTATTTTGTTTCTGTTTGTGCATATTATATCTTCTTACTAATCCTCCTAATACCTTGTAAAGTATTAAATACAACAGTAGATGTATCTAATAATAGTATCTTAGAAACATAAAATACATTCAATTATTTCTTGATTAAGTAGGAAATTTTTTAGGAGGATTTGGAATTATTTAACTTTTTAACATGCAGCATTAGATATTGTATTATGGCATTTTATGCGTTAGATACTGACAATGGAAGCCAACCTGTTTCAGTCACAACCCTCAAGTTTCCTTGTTTGAAAATAATTACTATTTTTTATCTACAAATATTAGTTTGTTAATTTTGTTAGAAATATCCCCGAGAGGGATTTGAAAATAGTTACTAATACTTAACAAATTGTTAGAGATTTCATATAGACAAGGTGACTAAAGTAGTGGAGGGCAACTCTCATCTCTTAAGTTTGTTTTTGGTTTAAGTTAGACTCAAATCTACTATAAGATGGTATTAGGATAAGGATTTATTCTAAGATTGTTGTTGGGTTATCGAGCCACTATCAAACTATTGCAGATGTCTAGTTCTACAAAATTTCACATGTTCAATCCTTTGCATGAGGGTGTATTAGAGATGTCACATCGACTATATGACTAAAATAATGTATATAAATAAGGGCAATTCTCATCTCTTGGGTTAGTTTTTTGAGATTGATTTAGGCTTAAATAATGGCACTTATTGATCAGTGATGTTTACTTCATAGACATTTATAGAAAAAAGTTGTGTTGAATGTCTTTGAAGTTAAATTTTAGTCACTGATGTTGTAAAATGCATATTTTGTTAAACGATTGTCGAAGCATCTTTAAATTTTATGAACCAAATTTGTAGTATATTGAATATGAATTTTCTGACATCTAAAGTTTGAACAGATACAACAAGAACATCATTGGTCAAGACTCAAGACTATTGGACCTTCTCCACGACATAAGGAGAGTCTTCCAGTACTATAATGTTTGGAAAGAGGGAGGGTTTTAAATTCAATAGAATATTTTCCTTTTTTATCCTTATCAACTTGTCTAGTTGACATCCGGTTCTGTAATGGTGTCAATTCATTTCATAAGGATATTGTATAGAATAAAATAAGATACACTATGACTTATTGCCCAGTACTAATCATTGTGAAGATTCTTGGTCGTTTTAAGTTACGGTGTGGTGATTTTTTATTTTAGTGTATATGATGGTGGAACTCAGGGTTAAACTATGTAGGCTTTTATCTGCATTGGGTTTCAATATAATGGCTATTTATAGACATTCAAACTCCGCAAGTGAGTGTTACTTTTTAATTAATTTGTTGTTTAATAGAGGTCCCGTGACCGTTGCAGCTACTGATTATCTTCCATAACTAGCTACAACATACTAGTAGAATACATCAATATACATTTTCCTAGAAATGTACATCAATTTTAACAATGCTGAACATTTGGGCCTCTTGTAGGCTATGAAGGTGGAAAGCATGGTAAAAGTAAAGGAGGAAGTTTATGTAGAAGACTAGACATTGGATAAACTCACCATGGAATGTGAGAGGCAGCAGAAGGTATTTGAGGATGATATTGAAAGATTGCCCACAGAAGCCCAACAGAATTACTCGGCTTCATTGGAGGTTGATTCACCTAATGTATGCTGCAGTTGCATAGTTTCTGGTATTTTGTATCCACACTATCACATGCAATTTAATTAACCTCTTTGAGTTGATATTGTCAATTTATTTCATGCAAAGGTATGACATATGAGGTTTTGATGCTTCGCCTGATTTAAGCATAGTCTTGAAGTTCAATGAGCAATCAACATTGTTGATTTGATGATTTCTTGGTGAATATGTACTGATACCCATTTCCTTTTTCTCAGAAGGAAAGATTGAAATATCAGAAAGACTATAAAGAATCAATTAGGAGGCTTGAAGAGAAGGTGGTGGAGAATAAAAAAAAGTACGAGGAATTTTGCATGACATCCACTAAAGAGGTAGTAATTTTTGTTATACCGTATGTTGTCTTATGCTAATTATAACAGAGAAACAGCTCTGCAGTTGCACAACAGAGTTGAACATCAATTCATTTAGAAGAATCAAGAAACAAGAAATCTCACTTGTTAGTCTCGTCAATCAATTTTCCCTGCTGAGTTTAGGATCTCAATTAGTAATAAAGTTATTCCGTACATTTGAGTAGTTAACAAATAGTCCTGTGAAACCAAACTAGATTACAATATGAAAAAAAATATAATAGCCTTATAACACAATATTCTATAGCATGGTTTAATTCCGATTGCGGTAAGCCAGAAAACCTTTAACATTACGGACAATTGTGGAAAAATGCGACTAATGTGATTGCAATTAAGATACGATTGTGGAGTGTCAAAACACCTTGACATTGCGACCGCAATTTAAAACCATGTTCAATAGTCAATGGTAAAACATGGGTTTCATGTTATGCTCACGTGAATTATCATTCCCTAGATGACCTTTGTGCCTGCTGAGGAAGTAGTCATTTAAAAAAAAATACATCAGAGAGAGACCCTTTTAAGAAATGCTGCCGAAGCGGAGATAAATATAATCATCTGAAAAATCAAATGGCAGAACTGAAAATGTCGGAGGTATGTTTTTCTGCTCCCAACGTTTATACTCTTCACTAGCATTGCATGTGCCTTCCTCATCTATTAGTTTAACACGTGCGTGTTCCTGTGATATGCCTCAAGAGAATCAGATATTTTAAAACTCCGAAAGATGTGGGAAGATGAGGCACATCAGAAAGAGGAACTCAAAGGAGAAATAGAAAGATCGCAAAGTCAATTGTTGCAATTAGGTTTTGAAGTTGGCTAAGTAAGCTATATCTGAAGTGCACTAATATCGTAGTTAATTGGCTTTATTTTATGTTTTATAAAAAGAAAATATGGCTTTCATTACTAGTTTTTTTTTATTAAAATCGAAGGATTAAAGATTTTTTTAAGCTACTACATTTTAAATAGTGATTTTATAACTTGATTGTAAAAGCTTAAAAGTATGCAGTCATTATTACTATTTAGTATCTTCCAATTCAGTCTGGGTTAGACATGAAATATGTGAACCGTACCATACATGTATATCAATATTATATTTTGCAATCATATTTATGCCAATGGTAGTCCAAGCATGTTGAGGTAAAATTGAGCGATTAGTAACACTTAAGTTAATTGCTTCACCCATCACAAGTCATGACTTAGACTTGTCAGCATGTTTCTGCTGATTCTTCATTGGATTGCTGGGCCATATATAGAAAATGAGCCATAAATTTAACTGTCTTCGACCTAGTAGTTTTTCTATCTACAGGAAACACTCATGATTGTAATTTCTCTTATATAGACAAAACAACAAATCGATGGATTTGGATTTGAAAAAGATGTTGGTGGTTTACATTCTCCCACTTCCCTGGTTAAGCATCAACAGCAAGCTTCAGGAAATGGAGAGAAGGCCTCAGTTGTCAAGCTCTTTGAACAAGGCAGTAATGACTAAACATTTTTTAGTTCATATTGCATATCTTGGCTGTTAAAAACTTGGCATTTTCTGCTGATAAATTACTTTCAATTTATAACTTATTTCTTCCACATAATATCAATATTCTTGCAGAAGGGTTGCAGAAGATTCTGCCATTGCTTGAAGCAGAAGATACGATGCACGAATCCATGCCGTGAAAATAGTAGCAAATTTATCTTCTGAAGGTTTCAGTGTTGGCACCTTACGTTGAAATACCTCGTATATATGCACTAGCAGTCTAGCATCTAGGATTAACATAATGTAATTTGTATGCAAAGGAAAAAAAAAGAGAATAAAAATAATTAGTATGACTTCTGGATTATATGATTTGGGATCAATGAATATGTGAAAATGATAAATTTCAGTTTTCTGGAATGTCTGTTTTCTTGATTTTGCTATGACATAACCTGAATGTCTTTAGCTACTTTAATGAAATTGATAAAAACCACCTAAAACCACGTAACCCCAAGGGGGAGGGATATTGTACGCAGTCTTACCCTTGCATATGCAAAGAGGCTGTTTCCAGATTTGAACCCATGACCAACAGGTCACTAAGACACAACTTTACCGCTGTGTCAGAACTCGCCCTCTTGCTTTAATGAAATTGATATTATAACAAAATTCGCCATAACATCTATCAACCCTGATGTTGCAGAAAAAAATCAGAAGAAGATTGTAGAAGCAGGTGGACTTACGTCCTTGCTTACACTGCTTAAGAACTCACAGGATGAAACCACACAGACAGTTGCAGCAAGTGCCATAGCATATTTGGCAATGAATGGTAAACTTCCATGTCATGTTCTTTCCTACTGGTAACTTAATAAAAAAAATATATTTCTTCTACTGATAAATCTCTTTTTTTCCCCCTGGCATCTGTGACCTTATTTGGTGTCTTAACAGAAACCAATCAAGATCTCATTGTGGCTCAAGGAGGCATTAATTTACTGTCAATGACAGCAGCCAATGCCGAAGATCCTCAGACCCTTCGAATGGTTGCTGGAGCAATTGCTAATCTTTGTGGCAATGGTAAACTTTTGATCTTATCTCATTTTTGAAGTTATTGTGGTTATCTGCACTGCAGATAGGGATTCTAACTGTGGCTTAGACAATGCATTTGATCTCATGATCAAACACATTTTTTAGCTGATGTTGAAATGTAGGCTGGATGCATAAGAATTTATGAATGATAAACTCGTTAAGCCATAAGCCACCTGCTTTAAGTTATTTTTCCGTCTGTTTTATCCTGCATGAGATGATATAATACAAGAAAGTTTTAGACAATCATTCTTGTTAGTAGAAATTTTATTTTTCCTTTTACTGCTACCCTGTTAAGCAATCTTTGAATACATATATTTTAGCAATTAGAAACAGCTCACAAAAAAATAAAAATAGAATCACTAGCAAACCAAATATAGCCTACTAGTGTCAGCCTGATGATGAAGAGTTTGAGTAGTTTGCACAAAATTCTAGGTTCAAATCTTTTTATCGCTATTGTACATACACAAAAAAAAAAAAAAAACCAGCAAATTAAACCAACTATTTGAACGCACCAAATTGTTTAATCAATGAAGTATTTCATGGCATCTTTGCTGAGATATTGATAATGATGCTTAAATTCATCTAAAGTGATTTTGTTAATTCTGCTGCTTGTCTTAAGTCGGTATTTGCCCCCCTCTCGTGTGTCTTAATTTCAAGTGAAGATTAAATGAAAAATATCCATGTGGTATTAAAAGTTGTAATTAAACGTCAAGTGTTACTTTATTACAAATCTTAGAGCTGTTTGTTGGATAAATTAATTAAATTGATATCTGTGTGAAGCTGCAATTTGAAGTGTACGTAGGCATTTAGTACAACGTTGATTTTTTTTAAACAAAGTAACCTAACAAGTGTAGTTTGGTGTTCCTTCATTTAGATAAACTACAAATAAAGATGACGGAAGAAGGTGGTATCAAGGCACTGTTGGGAAGGTTCAGATGCATACATCCTAAAATACATACCCAGATTGCCCGTGGAATAGCCAACTTTGCCAAGTGCTGAGTCTGAAGCATCTACACAAGGTAATCACTTATATATTGTTGTGCAATCGACCTGGGTAAACACCAGAAATATAAAAACTTAGGTTTATGGATATGCACTTGACACTTGTATTCCAACATATATGTAGATGGTGAACATAATAACTATGTTGCCCTTTGTATTGATCTCATTCGTGGATTACTTTGCTTACAAATTTTCTAACAAAAACTATCAATGGCATGCATCTTCATTGCGTGAGTTGGCACATTATTATACAGGGACAAAGGTTGGAAGGTCTTTACTTATTGAGGACGGTGTGCTTCCATGGATAGTGCAAAACGCAAATAATGAAGTCTCGTTGGTTAGCGTCACATTGAGCTTGCACTCTGTCATTTAGCACAACATGGTGAACACTAAATGCACCCTATCTAGCTGTGATTTAGATTTTTATATTACAGGATGTTGATGTTACTAATTAATGTCCTTTAGAATATAGTTAAAAAACAAAAAAGAGAAAAAATACTTATTATGTAAATTATAAAACAAAAAAAAAATCATAAATAATATAATTTTTCATCTCTTAATAAAAAACATTTTTACTTTAAGTTTCATAACTAATACTGTTAGGACACTTAGCATTTTCGTTTATTATATACTAAATTTAGCATTTTCAAGAACTTTTGTTTGATGTGATACAGAAGCAACTGCAAGAGACATGATTAGTGGAGGTGCAATACAAGAGTTGGTGCGTATATCGAGAGATTGTTTAAGAGAAGACATAAGGATTCTTGCACGTAGAACACTAATCTCTAGCCGTGCTTTCCAAGCTGAAATTAAGCGTTTGGGGATAGATTATTGAAGAAATTAAGTGCAGTAGATAGTCAAAGAAGTGCATAATAATATTTCAGTATTTTTTGGATGTATTAGTCTTATATAATATTTTAAGTAACCAAAACATTAATGGCCACAATTTAATCAAATTAAGTGGTTTGTGTCTAGTCTGCGCTTTGTAGTGCACAGCTCTGTTATGTAAAATGATTTTGTATGTGAAATAAGCAAGGGGAACGTTCACACCAAAACAAAAAAGAGCGTAAAATTAGCTCATTGCCATATATTCATGACGATGACAATAATTGATTCGTCGATTAGCGATGATTAATTTGAATATGTTCAACCAAATTATATGTCAATGCGGACCCCCTAGACATTCATTTCTCATAACTAACGGGTGACCAGGAAAGGCCGATACATCTAATTATTGCTGTTGATTACTTCAGATGACTTGGGGCGTTTAATTTTTTTTTTAAAATGTTTGTATCTTAAATTTTCTTTTCTTTTCCCATTCCTTAAAGAAAGATCTCCCCGCCTTTCTTTTATTGAAAAAACAAGCATATACACCTTGGAAAAATATTAAAAAAAATGTTCTCAGGACAAATTATACATTTGATAGCTATTGATTTCAGAATAGTTCTTGAATATTTGAATTTTTTTATGAGATAATAAGAAATCAAATTAATGATCAAACTTAATTACTACTCGGGTCTGAGAAATAAACAAAGGAAAAGTTAGGAGTTTTCCATTTATTATTTGGTAAAACTTTAAGTGTCCAAATGGACTGTGATCTGCTATTAATCATTATATGAATAATGATATTAACAGAAATTCTGATTAACTGTCATTGGTATTGGACAATTGCTAAAAATCTTCAACCCGAGTGGATGAACCTTAATGTTGAAGTCTTATAAATATTTACATTATCGTCAATATGATGGTTTACCTTTATTAAAGGAATTTCTGTTCGTGATAAACAGGAATGTTCAATAAGGATTGTTAGATATTAATGTATGATCGAACTCTCTCTTTCTCTGAAGATATTTATAGGATAAGAATATCTCAGGAAAAATGATCACAATGCTATTATACAATACCGCAATTGATGTAAGGTGTGTGCAATGTGTAAAAGAAGAGAAAGTCAGAGTTGTGTGTACTTATTCTCTGGAAGCACCACTATATATAACCATGACCTGGAAATTAGTTGGGAGAGATTTTTCCACGACCTCGACTGAGATCCTCGGATGATTGCTCAGAACGGTTGAGATCACGTTCTCCTTGTTAGCGTTGATTGGCAGAGTAGTTTTACTTAGTCTTAATGAGCTTCTTTCTCACTTGGGCCTACCTAAAATATCCGTAACAGTATATACACAACTTTTGTCCGTGATCGAAGACATGGAACTGGAAGGAAGAGATATAGAAAGAAAGAAAGAATTAAAGCAAAAATAAAACCTGTGATATGTGATAAAAAAAAAATGAACTGAAAGAAAGCTGGAACTGGAAGTACTACACATGAACGAATATCCTTGTTAAATTAATACAAAATTGTAACAATTGTAATAAAGGAATGGGGAGAAATTAATCTATCAAACGCTTATGTTTTTAAAAAAAATCATTTTCCAAAATACTGAACTAATTTATTTTGGACAATTTTACTCTAACTTAATATTTTTTACAACATTTCATATGATTTAGGGAGAAATAAGAAAATAAGAAAATAGATATATGAAATAAGTCATATAATAGAAAAAGATAATTTTTTTAATTAAAATGTTTACAAATTTGTCGTCAATATAAAATTACTCGTTGATGCATACATATAAAAAAAATCAAATTAACATTTTAAAAAATAACGTGTGAGATTAGAAGTCTTATGTTATACTATTTGATGGATTTGAAGCAATTTATGAACAATTAAATCATACATAGACGTGTAGCTTACAACATAGAAATATCAATATGTGACAAAAATAGATGAAGAATTCCTGGACTTATTCCAAGTCTATGGTGATTTAAGGAGAAAATCACAATGAAGTTTTGTGAGAGAGAACTATCCTCAGCCTAGCAACCCTACGTGTGTGTTAAAACTACTTAATTAATTAATGGGACTATAGTTTTTCAATTAAAAGAAATCTAAAGATTTTAGTGCAATTATTTTTTGGATTTAATAGTCAAATGGATTTAGACACACCAAAAAACAGAAAAAATAGAGAATTTCTCACTAATGATGCTAAAACCCTTAAATTTGCTAGGATATTGTAAAAGTTGTCTTCGTATAACGATTTTTTTAAAATTTTCATTGATTGTTTCATTAATAGTTTTCAATCTCCATTAAAAAATTGAATAAAGTCAGTTAATGTTCTTCTATGTCTCCATCAAGAATGGACTCGTGATCGGTGATCCTAAGTTACCAATTATTAGTTAGGTTAGGTATGTGATAACATTTTCATATATATATATATATATATATATATATATATATATATATATATATATATATATATATATATAAATGAGTTATTTCTAATTCCCAACTAGAACTGTCGGAATATAATCCGTTTACTTCAACAATATATTTTGTTCTCCAAATGTTTTTATCCAACTAAAACCTTATCCGAAAAAGATTAAAATTGAATGTTCTTTCTTTACTTTGAAAATTAATTGGCGGATATATACCTGAAACTTGATATAATAGCCGCAACAAGGACACATGTTTTAGCTTTAAACAAAGAAATAGGTTGGTAAGGAACCTACCAGTATACTATATTAAGGGAAAACAAATAAGATTCTTACTTTGAAGGAACAAAACAGTTGTCTGGCTCGAGGAAATTTAGAATCAGTTGACCAACAGAATAGAGCAGGACGCACGCAGTACACACAATACAATTAAAGATGCCAAAAAGTCTCATTAACGAGGATGATTGGATAAGCTTCATGTCGCTCTAGTTCATTTAGATTATACTAGTACTACCAACCAATCTTTAGTTTTTTAAAGAAAAAGGAGCTTCGGTGCATAGAATCAAAACCAGGTTTGGCTCAAAATTCAGTAGGATTAGTATGGAAGAGAGTGAGACAGAGGGTTTAATTAGATAAAACACTCGGGAACGCTGTGTCTTGGTTATTGTTGCCTTTTAATGAAATTGAGAATGACTGCCTCGAAAAGGAGCTTTCATCAGACACTGCATGTGTGAACCAGTTGCCTAACATGAGTACTACACAAAGTTTATCTTCTAACTCTAATTACAAAGGTTTTAAAACAACACCTATAGTTTTGTCACAATTCTTGATATTGTGAGAAATTGTGCGATAAATATGTCTAATATGATTGCAATTAAAATTACAGACACTCCAAAATTATCTGACGTTGTGTTTGAAATTACGGTTTGCAGACCATTTTCTAAAATCTTGCTAATAATTATATATACTACTTTAAAACAAATTAATGTAAATACATAATGTCTAAGCTTATGTAACTAGTTTGTTGTGGAGAAGCCTACTAATTAACATGTTTGATTAATCAACCAAACAACCAAAAAATGTGGTCGTACATCATACAAATTGTTATTGTTTAATATGATACATGCGATGCGACTATAATCAGTTAATCACGAGTCGAACGAACACAAAAGCACCCCATTGTCATCAACAGAATCAAACTCACCAAGGATATGAAAATTCATCAGTTTAATTACAGTCTCGAGTACATGTAAAAGAAAACATTTTATATCACCTAATAATCAAAATGACACACAAATTAACGAAGCAACAAACCTCAACCTACTTTCAACATCCCTAACTTAATGAACGTCTTGCCATCTCTCCCACCACCACCACCACCACAAAAGCTAACAGATAACTATAAGAGTGAAGAGAACAACAGCAATGTAGAAGTACTTATGGTGACACTGATGGGACAATTGGAAGAGTTTATTTGAACTTAAGAAAATACTAACATATAACTTTCTTATCACCTCTTTGTAGCACATATGAATAATCTCCGCAGCCAAATTTGTTAATAAAATCTTGTTGTTGAACAAGAATTTATTGAAACAAGTTGTTTATCTAAACAGACCCTAATCAGAAAGGTGGGCGAGCAGATGCCGCCCAGAATGGTTCAGATGGCATCTGAACAGAATTGAGAAGGTTAGGAGGCAAACCATGGAAAAGTGGAGCAGTAGAATCCCCTCCTAGAAGCTGTGACTGGCCAACACCACTTGCACCGGGTGACCCAATTGAACCTCCTTGCATGTGCAGCGAATTAGGGTCCTCATCCTCCAAAGGAAGCCTCTCGTAAGCAGCGTTGCTAAACGAGGCGGCCATGATCACCACCGGCCCTGAAGCAACCAGTGTTCCAACAACGCTTCCTCCCACCACCTGTCCCTGCCCACCGGCCAAGTAGATGGTCAAACCAGACGCGGCCGATGGTGCAGGTGGTGGAAGGAACGATCCCGAGAGGGACAAGATCTCGAACCTTCCGTGAAGAGTGACAACCGAACCGGACGAAGCTGGTTGCCGGAGGGTGACGTTGGTGACGGTGCCGGTGCCGCTCATGATGCAAATCCCTCTCTGGCGTTTCCTGGCGAACTCAGACACGCTTTCCACGATGTCGCAGCCGTCTGCCACCTCCATCATGTGGGTTCTCATGGCGTTGGCGCTGTCGCGGGTGATGATAATGGGTGGCTTGGGCTTGTTTTTGGACCCTGCTGGTCTTCCTCGAGGCCTTCTTGTTATCTCAGCCTCACCTGCACCTTCGTTGTTGCCGTTGCCGTTGCTGTTTTCTTCGCGTTCCCTTTTCTGCGCGCCGCTGCTGCCGCTGTTCTCGTCCTCGGTGGCTTGGTTTAAGCTTTGGAACTGGTGTTGTTGTTGTTGCTGCTGGTGGAGCAGATGGAGATCTCTTGTGTGAAAAGGAGGGGGGAGGGAATGACCATGTGCCGAGATTGGATCCATTGCTGTTATATGATTCTATTCAATGTATAATTGAGTTCCTATGGATATCGATATAGATATAATGATCTCAAGTTATGAAGCTCTTAAAACACTAGTACTTCATTTGCATATGCAAGAAAAGTAGAAATGAATCTGACTATTCTAGTATGTGTGTATATGTAGATGAGAGATACAAAATATGGGGTGGATGAAAATGGAAAGGAAATTAATGAGAACAAACTGTTATATTTGACCAGGCTTGGCTTTTCTTGAAGATCGATCTTGGTAATTTGATGAATCCAACTTGTAGTGAGTAGTGACAAGTGATGATAGAAACGGAAATAGGAGATTGAAATTGGTGCAGGCCAGGTCACCAAAGTTGTGATTGAGATTAACTTGACTTGTACTACTACTTCAACTTGCCTCTAAAAACGTTCAATTGGTGGGGCTTTCAATGGTGAAAGCGGTGTAAATTGGAGTTTCCGTTGAAGAAGGAAGAGAGAAAGAAAAAGAAGAGAAAAAGGTTGAAGCTTGGTGTATTATTTTGGGAGAGAAGATGCAGTGTTGGGTTAGGGTTAGATTGAGGAGAAGAACAGATCCAAACTAGATTTGATTGCAGAAAGACTGCGTGCTTATGGGCGGTGGATGGGTCCCCATGACTCTCTCTCTCTCTCTCTCTCTCTCTGGACACAACATATGCATCAAACATTTAATATAGTACTAATATTTATATTAATCTTATGAAATAAATATTTAATTCTATTCTTTAATATTCTTCAGTTCATTAAAACTAGTATTAATTTGGATAGACTAAATGAAACGATGCTGCATGTTTCATTGTTTGAGTTAGTATTATTAGAAATAAAATTAAATGCATTTCATTTACTGCGTTGAATGCTTTGAATGAAATTACTGTATATATACTTTAAATGCTTTAATTTGAGTTGAATAAAACGCTTTAAATGAAATTATTTCATTTTATTTTTACTCAAGTCAACTGTTATTGAAGGTTACTCCAGTTAAATTTAAATGTTCTTTTTATAAATAAAAAAGATTTATTTCAAAATGTAAGTTATTTACTTATTTTTTTAATAAATAACTTGTATTTTGAAATTATAAAAAAAAACTTACATTAAATTTTGAAATAAATAAATATTAAAAAAACGTTTAAAGTTGACTGAAGTATCCTTAAAAATATTATAGTATGACTTTTTGGTTTCTTCCACATTAACAAAGTAAGGTAAAGTATTATCAATTGAGTAATACGATAGTTGAGCTAAATCAAATTATATATTATATTTAGTTGAACTCATACTTTTGTACTGTTTTATCAATTATGAATTATCATATTATTTTAAATTGTTGATTATTGTAATAATTATTTTAAAAACTATATTTATAATATTTTATAATTAGTTGATAGTGTAAAATATTTTCATTAATAATATATTAAAACTAAACTTTCTATTTTTTTTAATAAAAAAGTAAACTTTCTATATGGCTAAAGTATTTGATAACTTTTCAATATTTGTAAAAATCGTACTTACTACTCGTACTATAGCATTTTTTGAAACGGTTGTATTAACTTAACACTTCTAATTAAATTAAATTTATTACTACTAGCTAGCTAGTAGCATGAAATACTTAAAAAAATTAGCATTAAAGATTGTAGCATTAGTATTAAATTCAGTTCATTAAAGAAAAGTTTGATTTTGAGAAGCTAATTATGTAAAGTTTTCTATACCATCATTCAATCATGTACATTGTGACAAAATTAAAATAGTACGACTTTAAAAGTAGTGTTGTAGTTTAAACTAAGCTTTTCAGTAACATGATAATGTACATGAAATAGCGATAGTGTTAAAAAAAATTGAGTAAAAAAATTAATTAAAAAAGATGGTTGAAATTATATACTGGTGGTATAAAAGGTTTATATGAAAGAGAAAATACTGAAATTAGACTAGGAGTATTTGGATATTGGCAAACCTTGAGATGGGAATAGGTTATAATGACTTAATTTATGACAGTGAATTAATTTCGAGTCAAATTGAAAGTAGTGTTAGAAGATACAGCAAAGTGATGTGGTAGAGTTAAATCTGTCTGAATTAATTTATGTGGAATTATTACTATTATTATTAAAATAAATGATGAGCGAGAAGAACGTCAAGTTTTGAAGTTCAAAGCAGTTTTCAATTCTTAAGTTATTTTTCCTGAGAATATCCACAAGAGAATCGGGAACTTCGATGGTTGTATATGACAGACTAGTTTATATAAATGAAACGATAGTTATAGCTGGCACAATAAAAACTTAAGTGGACCCGTGTGCATCAAGAGGGGCTGCTAGGGTATTATTTGTGCTTCAATTTTCCATGACCCGCCACATGCACACTTGGCTGTTCGTCGCATTCGCATAAATTCTATCTTTAATCTTCTCAAAGTCGTCTAACCTTAAAATTGAGGCCCACCTGCTATGAGCATGACTCATGCATTTTCACCCGCTTCTTTCGGGTCAATTCTAGTCATGGACTTCTTCCTGGACCAGTTTTATTATTAATTTGCCAAAATTAAGCATGACCTAGCTACCTATATCTTCGCTATATATGGCTACTAAACTGAAATAAGATCGACCCAACAAGATGATAAACCAGAGTCCAACAACAGTGGTAATTAACAAAAACAACTAGGCATAAATGATATAACAAAATCAGATAGGAACTTAACAATTTTTCACGTTGCCAATGCAATAATAGGTTAATGCTAATGATACAAAATTCAAAGCTGTACATGCACGCGCCACACCAATTCTTAATTCCTTAGAATCCAGGAAATGGATAATATAGTATATATATACACACACAGATGGAGGATTGCACTTTTTCTATACATAGAAAAATCGCCTCTATCTAAAATTTAGTTTGATTTTCATGTATAATTGTGAGTCCTGCAAGAGAATTTATTAAGTAATTTAAGATCAATATTATGCTCTCTTTTTTTTTTTTTTGGATAAGCCAAATGAATATATTTCAACAGAAAAGTGGTACGGGAGACACCAGTTTACAAAAACGTGACAACTAAAATAAAAAACACCAAGTTACCAAGGAGAAAGACAACACAAGAGATGTCATTCCCCCTATACTCAGCTATACCCACTACCCACCAAATTGATTACCACAACATTACATGCAATAGTTGCTCACTTATGTATTCAAACAAAGAAACACCCATCAATATTATGTTCATGGTCTCAATTAGTAACATGTTCATGTAGTAATTTTTACATGACATGTACATAAATTTTTAAATTTATAAAAAGGAATTATAATAACATTTAACTTTATTATGCAAAGATTAATATATAAAAAATATTATAATCTTGAAGTATTTAATAATTTCTTTCGTCCCACATTTAGTCATAAGTAAATGATCTATTGTACAGTGTTTGCTTTGATGTTAAAAATGCAAATATTTATCATTATTTTCAATTTAAAATTGTTAAAATGATACAGAATTTACTCAAGTGAGGGAAGAAAAATATTGAGATTGATTCTCTTGGTTAATAAAAAATTAATAATTAATATTTAATCCATAAATAAAAGTGGCATGCATCCATTTGTGCAAAACTCTGTACCAAACACATAGTATATGTAGATTGTTTGTGGGAAGAGGCACATGCACCATACCATAAGCGACAAGTGGTGAGTTAAAGGCATTTAGTGGGAGATGATGCAATGTTAGATCAAGTGTTTTTTTTAAAAAATTTAAAGAAAGAGAAAGTGATTGAGTTTGGAGGGAAGGCTGCGCTAGTAGGTGAGTGTGGGATGAAGAAAGAAATGAGGTGTAAGGTTAAGTGGTTGGTGTTGACCAATGAGGTAGCTAGGGCATATTACAGAACAGAGTGTGTGTTGGAGACGCGTGGGTGGCGCTGACACGCAGTGGAAAGCAACACATTGCTGCTGCACAAGCGCCGGAGAGTTTGCTGAAACTCACAATAAAATATTGCTCATAAAATGCCAGCTATATATAGCTACTCTCTTCTCACAACGCACAACTAACAACTCCCGTGCGTAAATAAAACCCATGCATCCGAAGATGCTCTTTGTCGGCCCTTACTCCATCCAAAGCACTCTCTTTTCCCAAACTCATGGTGGGCCCCACTTCCTTTCTCTCTCTTTCTGTGTTACTGTGTCAGATTCATTAGTTAAAGACGCATGCCTTCATACCTCCTTTACCCTTATCCTCAATCCAGTACTAGGGAGGGAGACAATAATCATGTGAACTGTGAGGCTACTCTATGTGCATGCATAATCAACTTCCTTTTAGTTAAACTTTATCGGACACTTATGGAGAAAAATGTGAATAATATATATCCTTCTTTTTGGTTGCAAAACTTGTGAGGGTTTTCATTGCATATATAATTAATTGAGTTAAAACACCCCCTCGATCTCTGCCTTGCCATATTTTCAAAACATTTAGGAGAAATAAAATTAACTTGATCATTGAAAAAGGGGACTTAAGAATGAAGAAGGAAGAAAAAAAAGGAGAAAGCGATGAAAGTCACCGGGTTGAAATCTTTTCCATTTACATTTGTAACAAAAATTAATAAAATTAACGTTTGTGGATAATTTTTTTTTCAAAACATGTGGATGAATTTTCAAACGACATATATATATATATATGAAAGGTGATACCATACTTGAGAAATATATATTGCAGTTTTTTAAAAGCAAGATATTAGCATAACCAAAAATCATAAAATTAATTTATCTAAGTATAAAGATCATCAAAGTGCATTTCACCTCTTTCAATAAAATATTTTCCATACAAGTTCCAAATCGAACCCCTCCCAGCATTCATATTTCATGCCCTTATGATCTTTTTTACTTATACATATTGAATAAGAAATATACTAATAAGTGTTCTTAAAATATTAATTAAAAAATTCAAAATATTTTTATTAAAAATTATCATTAATACATATTTACTTAATTAATTTCCAATACATTCTCTCAATACGAATTTCAATAATACATTTTTTTATTTTGAATTCTTTAACCATTATGTTTATGACTTTGGTTAGCATAGCTCTTTGAAGTTTGAATAATGATATATGAAGATTTTGTAACTTCAAAACACTTCATTATCTATGTCGGATGAAGATTCTATGCAATAATAATAATAAAAAAAGAAACAAAAATCTTAAGCCTCATATTTTATTTCTCAACGTTTATTAAATTAAATATAAGTATAAATTTTTTTCGCCTGACAACAGGATTCAATGTGTGTGAAGCATGACTGTAGGTAATTCAGGTACCACTCTATCCCTGTATTTCTATGACACATAGAAAAATGATTTATGAACATCAATAGTTGTCTACATAGCACCTACTAATACAAAAGAGAGAAAGAAATATAAGTTTCATAAATATAATGTATCCTAGCCTGTTATACAGAATGATGAGTGTTAATGAAATATTTAAACAACATAAAAATGCTGAAGAACAATCATTACTCTAAATAATTAGATGAACACACACACACACACACACACACACACACACACACACACAC
>CM023957.1:12363051-12388365 GCA_013407115.1 Glycine latifolia | reverse complement strand
ATTATTATTATTATTATTATTATTATTATTATTATTATTATTATTATTATAACAAGTCTACTTATCTCATCTGGGTTTGGCATTTGAATATAGGACCAAACTGACAAAATATGGGTTAAAATCTTGAATTTTAGTATGAAAGCATGGATATAGAATTACAAGGGCTTTTCTTTTATAAAAAAATTATTAATAAAAATTGAAGTTTAACAATTCAAAGTTTTAAGGTTTTTGTTAAACATACAACCCTTCTACTTATTTTATAATTATTTTTTCAAATATATCCTTCAAAAATTAATGCACCCTTTTTTTTGGTTCACGGTTAAGAATAGTTCACCTAGCTAGAAGAGTACACCACCAAATTAAATTTTAAGGAAACAAATTGGCTGCATCGCCTAAAGATTGCACTGTATGAAGAAACTAGAAACACCATCGTCAACAAAAGTGAAATCAAATTGTGAAACTTTTGTTCCTCTCTGTTAGTCTCGTGAGTGTGAAGCAATTTTCTTTTTCTATCTCGGTTTTGTTCGCTTCTGCTGTGCATGTTTGTGGGCCTTTTAATTTCTATCCAACTGATAGCTCTAAAATTTCCTATCTAGAATAAAGAAGAAGATGGAACAAAAATAAAAGAGAAGAAAGTTGTTGAAATAAAATGCTAGTAAGATCGACATGGGGGTGTACTATTTTCCAAAAGAAGAAGGGATATATTTGGAAAAACAATTTCAAAATAAATGAAAGGGAGTTATAAGATAAAAAGTGGGAGGTATGTTTAACAAATGCCAAGTTTTAAAAAGAATAGGCCCATGAACTGAGTCGTTTTAGTACATAGTCCAAAAGAATTAGATTTAAATAGCAAGTTTCTAACCCATAACTAAAGTGACCTAAATCAACCCAAATCAAAAATATTTTGATCTGTTATAAGTTAATTAATTTGTATGGAAAACTAATCCAAATTGACAGTCCTGTCAGGTGCTTATGGACTCATTTCGCAATCAATTAAGAAAATTCTAGCATGTTTGGAAACTTTTGAAAATAGAAGAAACGCATTTAGATATGAAAGCTATAACTATTATCTTTTATAAATCATATTTTAATTTTGAAATGTGAAAAATGACATTGGAAACGGGAAGCCAAATAGCTAATAGCTACTAAATTTTTGAAATCGCATATGAAACATAAAAAATCACATGAAATGTGAAACCAAATAGGCTGGAATTCATATTTCTTGTTACTAGCATGCAACTAGGTTTAGTGAGGCCGAAAGTGCTAGCTAGTAGCTTTCATTACCATATATATAAATTACATACACGCTGCAACTTTACACATTATTGTTAGAATGACTATCATAAAGATACGAAGATAAATAGTGGGTAGAAGGAGCAAGTTGGATGATTAACTTTGTCAAAGAACTATGCCTTCTATCCCACCTTTTGATGGAGAATCACTTTTACCTTCGAAAAGCACTATTATAGGAAAGATAAACATAAAGGAAAAATTAAACTCGAATAAGAACGAAACTGAAGTGTAGACATTTATTGGAAATTAAACTTTTACCTCATTTTGCTTTAGAGTGGTTAGTGGTCTTAATTTCACAAATAATTACTTCGTAATATATATACATTCCATCTATGCCTTGCAAATGATGGAAGGGACAACCCATATACTTCTTGGCATTTGGTTTGAAGCAGAATCCCCTGATTACAAGCTTTACTGTTTACTACTTCTCTTTTCCGTTATCTTTCTCAGTAAACGAACGGGGCTTTGATATTGAGATTTAAGAAGCACAAGAGCTGCAGTACTCCTAAATTTCTGAATTTCTGATGATGTGTAATTGATGTTTTGCTTTTAGATGTATGAACAGAATAATTTTGCCTTGATTGCATTCTGATCATTTTACACAATTATAACATTAGTAGACAACGTCTTGTTCTACCTATTGATTTAAAATGCATTAATCTTCTAATTTTCAAATCTGAAGTTCCACTGCATCCGTTACTACAATTACAACTAGCAATGATATGATTCAGAAAACACCCGAGATCACAAATACTAGTGAGATTGAGAAGGGACTCGGCATATTGTACATGTCTAATTCTTCTCACCAAGTGTTGTTATATATGAATTTGGTGTGATAGAGCCATAGAGGTTTCTTTCAACGTACATTTACCTGATTTCTTGGAACTTGTTCCTGTACCAGTGCGGGAGTACATACTAACATTTGTGCCTTGGTAGCTTCTTGCACCCAATTTATTCTCACAATAAATGTTAACGGCAAAATCAAGCATGCAACAACACCAATCAAGAATCCTATAATGAGTCCAGCAAGTCCTGACCGAAGCTTGAAGGCAAAAACCACACCCAATGGTAAGGCCAAGAAATAGAATCCACCAATATTGGCATACATTCCTAGCCATGGTCTTGCAGTCCCTCGCACTATGCCTCCACAAACCGTCACAGGAAAATTAAACACTTCCACCAGAGCCATCAACAACATTGCCTTCTTCACACCCTTTACAACCCCTTTATCATGGCTAAACAAATTCCCCCAAACCCCTCTAGAAGCCACCATCATTGAACCACCGATACAACCAGATATAACACTCACTGCCAAAGACACACGTGCTGATTTATAAGCTTGACCAGCACGGTTAGCACCAAGCTCATTGGACACACGAGTGGAAATACACGTGGCTAGAGAAATCATCACTGAGTAAAGCAAATAGTCAAAGTTCAACACAATGGCCAGAACCCCCAGAGCTTGTTTTGCGTTTGCCAAGTGGCCAGTGAGCAAAACTAGAATCTCGTAACACCACCACTCAAAGCACGTGTTGAGGCAGCATGACCCACCAAGCTTGATTAGCCTAATCCAATCCATCATGTTCTGATCCCACCACCCTCCTTCCTTCCACAACATGCCCTCATTTCTTCTCTCAAGAACCACAACATAAACCGCCAGCATAGCCATAACCATGAGATCGGTTATCCAAACCGAAATCGAAACTCCTCGGAGTCCCATGGTTTTGGAGAGTACTATGTTAACGGGTATGTGAAAGGCTAGTGCCACAGCAGAACTAAACATGGAGGGAAGAGTCATGCACTGAGAGCTGAGGTAGGTTTTTAAGGGACAAAGGAGTGAAGTGACCAACAAGTCAGGTATGAGATAGGAAACATAGGTTTTGGCCACGGTTGAGATCTCTTGTTGTTGGCCAAAACAAATCAAAATCTTGTCAACGTTCAACCACATGAAAGATATGGGGAGTGATGCCAAAAGCAACAAGAGGGTTGTCATGAGAAGGGTCTTGTGGAGGAGCCTCACGTTATTGGCTCCATGTGCTTGTCCACAGATTGGTTCCATGGCGCCGCTTAGACCGTTCAAGACGGAGAAGCCGGTGACATTAGCAAAACTGAACCCGAGGGCGCCACCGGCTAAGTTCAGCTCCCCAAGGTGGCCAAGAAAAGCTGTTGTTATGGCTGTCTTGGCAAACCAAGCCAAGTTCATGCCCACAAGAGGAAGGGCTATCCCTCGTTGGACTCTTAGCTCTTCTAGTACCATCTTTATGAAATTTTCATTGAAAGGGCATTTTTTAGTGTGTGATGAAGGAGATGAGGGGTGTTGGTTGGCCTTATCGTTTGTGCTTAGGTTCTCTACTTGTTTAGATGTTGCTGACATTTTTGCTGATATAATGTTATGGTGTGATTGTTGTATTGTGAAGTTCCACTAGCGTGTTTCTCTAGCAAGAGTAAAGATATGGTGATATCATCAGCTTACCAAGTTGCTGCCAATTGAAATGATCTATAGTGCATGAACCATGTAACACGCACTTTCAGTTATTGCAAATATCGTGTAGTAGAAACAGACTTGTGAATTTTTATTCAAATTAGGGGTCAAAAGGAAATTTCCTTTATTTACCAACTAATTAACTGTCACTCACTTCTAAAACGAAAGTGAACAAAACAAAATATAAGATATATCACCCAAAATAAGCATTAATTAGCTGTGGCTTGTCTATCAAACTGAGATATGGTTGTCTTCTTGCTCTTGATTTCATGTACTCTACAATCCAATTTATGGAAACCTGTCTAGAAAATGATCAGCTAATGGAGAAATGAGTAGGTGCAAAATGTGATGTCAACAGTGTATATAATAGAAAAATAAAAAATTCACCAAAAAGAAAATAGAAAATTTTCCGTACATTTTACTGTTATTGTTATCTATTAATTCGCGGATGGTTTTTTATATATATTTGCATCAAACAAAACAAAGTTCCTCATGATACAAGTTATTTTAACTCCGTTTCTACTACTCTATATATGCTCGATCACGGGTAGATTGGAATTTCATCAATCTGATGTGACCAAGTTTTGGTTTCAGTTAAGAAGTCCACTCATTATCTGGAAAACTATAACTCTATAAGGGAATCGAAAAATTTAAGAACACATAAAAACCATCATTTTGGACTTTCATAATTCAAACTAAAACCGTCATTTGAACATATATTTAATTTAAATTTAATTCTTTTAAAAAATATTTTTAATTTTAGTTATCTAAAGTTTAAAATTTTATTTTTGTCTTTGATGTCAAGTAACATTATTAACCGATGACATAATAACAACAAAAACATTGACATTTTATTAACTTATCATATCATAAAAATCTTATAAAACAATCATATATATTAGTATATTTTAATAAATTTATATTATGTCGATTTTGATTTATATGAATGAGATAATAAATAAATTTGGATTAATACAAAATTTTGTCTATAAAGTCTAAGTAAAATGAACTTTCAATTAAACTATAAATTTTAAAAAACATATGATTCAATAAAAAATTATTAAATAATGTAATAGTTTATCAAAATTATATTATTTCTCCTTTTATTTATATATATAATTGAAAGTTATCCAGAATTCGTTGAAACCATCGTGATGTAAGGTATTTGTTTTATTAATACTCGCCATAAAATCTTATGGCAGTATTTGCTTTATTAATACATGCGCTTTATATTTTGTGGCAGTAGCTGGAGCTTTGAAGGAAACGAGATAATTAGATAATAAGAAAAGTACTTAAAGGCGATTCATTTATTCAGTGGGTATATATAAAGTTTGAGATTTCGAGTATAATATCAGATCCCGGATGGTGGTTAGATTTTTCGGACATAAAACAGCTTAGTTCACGACAGGAATATATATACTTGCATAGACTATGCGGCTTGCAAAAACATATCGGATCTATCTTGCATTCTGTGGATTTCAAATTTCCAACTGTCTTTAATTGCTAGGTTGCTGCGCGTGATTGTCAAAGTTCCAGTTCGCTGTTGAAGGATCATAAGGAGAAGTTCATTCGCTGGCAGCAGCCTCCTGATTCAGGAGAAGTTGCTATTAATTGTCACGGCTCCTTATCTTACTAGTACTTCTTTTCATATTTTTTTTATATTGCTCCTACTTTTATTCATAGTTGTGCTTAGTCCTACTTTTCTTATTAGGATCATGTTTTCATTTTACTTTTTTATATATAAGATCGGAAGTAGTAAAAGAGAGCAGGAGACGACCATATCCCACAATGAATTTTTTTTTTTAGCTCCATATCTAACAATGTTTGACAAGCCACAGCTAATGGATTGGCCAATATCTTTTACAATTTATTATTATTTTGTTTGCTTTGGCTTTACAAGTGAGTGACAGTTAATTAGTTGGAAGACTTAAATTCACAAGGTGTTTTTTTATTACACGATACTCGCAATAATTGAATGTGCATGCTATATGGTTCACACACTTTTGATCATTTCAATTGGTAGCAACTCAAGCACTAAAGTCTAAACCTTATCCAATCTTATACAATTAAAGAAAAGAAAGACGCTAGTGGAACTTGGCAACAATCTCACCAAAACATTATCTGATTCATCTCAGCAAAAATGTCAGCAACATCTAAAGGAGAGAACATAACCACAGACGACAGGTCCAACCGGCAACCCTCATCTCCTTCACCACACACCCAAAAATGCCCTTCCAATGCCAACAATTTTGTGAAGATAGTGGTAGAAGAGCTAAGAGTCCAACGAGGGATAGCCCTTCCACTTGTGCCCATGAACTTGGCTTGGTTTGCCAAGTTAGCCATAACAACAGCTTTTCTTGGCCACCTTGGGGAGCTGAACTTAGCCGGTGGCGCGCTCGGGTTCAGTTTTGCTAACGTCACCGGCTTCTCTGTCTTGAACGGTCTAAGCGGCGCCATGGAACCAATCTGTGGACAAGCACATGGAGCCAAGAACGTGAGGCTCCTCCACAAGACCCTTCTTATGACAACCCTCTTGCTGCTTTTGGTAACACTTCCATTATCTTTCTTGTGGCTTAACGTTGACAAGATTTTGATTCTTTTTGGCCAACAACAAGAGATCGCAACCGTTGCCAAAACCTATGTTTCATATCTCATACCTGACTTGTTTATCAAGGCACTCCTTTGTCCCTTAAAAGCCTACCTCAGCTCTCAGTGCGTGACTCTTCCCACCATGTTTAGTTCTGCTGTGGCACTAGCCTTTCACATACCCGTCAACATAGTACTCTCCAAAACCATGGGACTCCGAGGAGTTGCAATTGCGGTTTGGATAACCGATCTCATGGTTATGATTATGCTGGCGATTTATGTTGTGGTTCTTGAGAGAAGAAATGAGGGCATGTTGTGGAAGGAAGGATGGTGGTGGGATCAGAACATGATGGGTTGGATTAGGCTAATCAAGCTTAGTGGATCATGCTGCCTCAACACCTGCCTTGAGTGGTGGTGTTATGAGATTCTACTTTTCCTTACTGGCCACCTAGCAAATGCAAAACAAGCAGTGGGGGTTCTAGCCATAGTGTTGAACTTTGACTATTTGCTTTACGCAGTGATGATTTCTCTAGCCACTAGTGTTTCCATTCGTGTGTCCAATGAGCTTGGTGCTAACCGTGCCGGTCAAGCTTATGAATCAGCACTTGTGTCTTTGGCACTGAGTGTTGTATCTGGTTGTATCGGCGGTTCAATGATGGTGGCTTCTAGAGGGGTTTGGGGGAATTTGTTTAGCCATGATAAAGGGGTTGTAAAGGGTGTGAAGAAGGCAATGTTGTTGATGGCTCTGGTGGAAGTGTTTAATTTTCCTGTGACGGTTTGTGGAGGCATAGTACGAGGAACTGGACGACCCTGGCTAGGCATGTATGCTAGTCTTGGTGGGTTCTATTTCCTGACACTGCCGTTGGGTGTGATTTTTGCCTTCAAGCTTCGGTTAGGACTTGCTGGACTCATTATAGGACTCTTGATTGGTATCGTTGCTTGCTTGATTTTGTTGTTGACGTTTATTGTGAGAATAAATTGGGCGCAAGAAGCTACCAAGGCACAAACGTTTGTATGTATCGCACAGGTACAGGAACAAGTTCCGAAAAATGAGGTAACTGAACTTGTTGAAAACTATGAGAATAATCAAGTGTGCAAAGAAACCTCTATCACCCCAAATTCATGTATATAACACTTGGTGAGGAAGAATCAGAAACGTATAGAAGGCGTAGACACACTACTCTAGAGTCAAAACACGATCATATATACTCCAATTTTCATTTTGCCGAGTCCCTTCTCAATACCATTTTGAGTGTTTGCCATCTTGGATGTTTCCTGAATATCATTGCTAGCTGTAATTGTAGTAACGAAAGCAGTGATACTTCAGATTTCAAGATTACAAGATTGAATAGGTACAACGACCCTTTGGTCTATTGATGTTATAGAAAAATGGTTACACACCTGACAGTGTGACACCACACTATTTAGTTTGTACATCTAAATTTCTCAATCTCTTATATAGTTATATATAAAGGTAGTAGTGATTAGTTCATATACAATGATTTCCAAGAACAAGAGGTTGAGAGTGATATCAGAAATTCACTCGTTGTGATATTTCACAGGCCCTCTCTCTCTCACACACACTGGTGCACTCACACAAACACAAACACACAAATTTACTGGGGCGGAAACTCTCTAATATTATTGATAATAGTCTGCCAAAGCCACACAGAACTCTTTACATAATGTGCTATTTATAAGCACCAAAACCCTAAACCTAAAACAATTCAAATTCAAATCTAAACAATATCTTTTCTAATATCTTTCTATAATATCTCTCTCTCCATATCTTATCTATTTTCATATCTTATCTATCTTCATATCTTATCTACCTTCATATATTATCTACCTTCATATCTTATCTATCTTCATATCTTATCTATCTTCATATCTTATCTACCCATATTACTCCTTTTAAAATTCAAACTACGTAACTAACTATTTATTTAAACGTTTTCCTAACAGAGAGGACCAAAATATGAAACATCGTCATTGGCAAACCTGGTTAATATAAATACTTACACACCTGACAGTGACACCACACTGTTTTGCAATAAGAAATAAGTAACTGGAATGGGACATCGGGCAATAAAGCTGATGGAGAATGATACAATTGCACTTCTCATACTCATTTTTAACCGAATGCATTTCACTTGGCAAGATTAATGTTTGTTTAGATAAATATAGATAAAAATTGATTTTGAATGAAATTGATTTAAATTTGAATTTGGATGTTTTATTAAAAAATCAAGTTAAGATTAAAATTTGATACAAAATTGTGGATTGAATTTAGAAATTATTTAAAGATATTATTTCGACTCATAATCAATTTTAAATTCTTCTCAAACAAAATAAGACATGTAAGCAAATCAAACACACAACATCTAGAAAAGCAAATTTGCCGGAAGCTTCGGATGTAGTGGACTGGAATCCACAGCACAAATTTTCACTGGTATAAGAGGAGACATTCGATATTCTTTTTATTTGGTCTAGCACATGAGATTTTGAAATTCGATTGAATAGATCGAGCGTCCATTCTGTGAATTTCAGGAGCAACATCCTTCAGTTGTGACTAATTTAGGTTGCGGCCTGCTATTGGCATCCCCAAGTTAGTATTTTAAATTTTTAACCCCTAACCAAACAAAGCGAAAAGACAAAAATATCTTTTTGGTATTTAGTTACTCGATAAAATCCGTCATCTCCATTGTATAACATAATAGAAACTTATTTCCATTGTTTTATTTTTTAAAAATAAATTAACACAATAGTAACTTATTTCTATTATGTTAAATTCCTTAAATAAATATAAAATAACACCAAAATTTTGTTTTCATTGTGTTAATCCCCCCTCTTCTATTACAAAAACTTATTTCCATCGAAGATATTTACAGAACGAAAAGATGGGGTTTAAATAGTCAACTTGAAAATGCAAATAGAAATTCCCTTTGGGTTGTGACTTGAGAGGAGATTGGGCCAAGAAATTTAGGATTGATAAGATGGCCCTGACACAGAAAGGCCTATCTGATTAAAAACAGGACTAAGAGTCTAAGAGCAAAGACGTTACGAATTCATATTCTATGCAGACATTACAAGAAATCCACACGGAACAATTTTTTCCTGAAAAGATAATACATGGACAATTACTCTACTATAGTATTTAATTTGTTAACACTAAATTATCACTGATTCCAACTTGCTCACGGGATAAAGCCCAACTTCCTCAGAAAAGAATGCACTTCCATATTTAAAGCTAAGAAACTTAACTAAAACTTTTCCTTATTTCTCATTTTTGTTTTCTTGGGTTTCAGCTTTCAGGCTTTGATTAGTTCAATATTATGTCCTATAGACCATAAGACGCAAAATCTTTAGGTAGTAATGGTAAAAGTACAGAAAATATACATACATAAAAAAAAAAGTTTTAAAATTGTACATTAAAGTACAACAATACAAAAAAATGATTTTCATATAGAAACCAATAAAAGAGTTTAATCGTAGTGCTATTATTACAGTTACATTCTTTTACCGATGCAATAATGTAGTTATGTAAAAATTAACAATAAGAATAAAATTTACATAGACACTTCTTGAGGAGGAAGGTTGTTATATATGTTATTGATTATAAGAAAATAAAATATTTTTTAAAATGATAACATTTCTTATATTAAAAAAAATTATTTACTTAATTTTTGTTAAGTTTTTAGAAGTTTATAATGAGGTTATTTAATGCTTATTAACCAGCACCCACGAGCACACATTGAAAAACAGTAGTAGTTAATCATTAAATTCTCAAAACACACAAATGCCAAAGTGTATCTTAGTTAAGGAAAAAAAATATAAAGTATTTAATAAAAAAATTATTATATGAAAATTGGAAAAATTATTTAATGCATACTTTTCCAATAATTAGAAATAATTAATTTAGTAGTGTGGTTAATGTTTTTAACAAATAATATTAAAATACTCATTAAGAAAACCTTGTTTTAATATTTCTGATACATTAACAAATACTAATAATCCACGTCCTCAAACCACCCTGTTTCATGCTTTCTCTAGTTTTTGTTTTTTGTTTTTTCGCTCTCAGTCAAATTCAGTTGATTGTGAAGTTTAGTTATAGGATGCCCATCACATTTATAATGAATCTAAATCCAACCTACTCGTCCCATTTCAGTTAAAATCACGTGGCAAAATATGGAACTTTTAATACCCCAATAGTTGGAGATGGATCACTGATATGTCTACATCTAAGGTGTGTTTTTGGTGGCTAAAAGCTGCAGCTATAACTTGTACATTAAGAAAGATGGGTTAGTCTAAGTAAAGTAAATTTATGTTATTCAAGAAAAGTGTATGAGGGAAGGACAAGAATTTTCAGTGAGGGGATGACATTAGAGCTCATTAACTAAGGTGACAAGGTACAACCAAATTAACACTCATGAGTCATGACATAAGGCCTCTCATACCAAACCACAGGCTCTCTTAAAAAAGAAAAAACCCGGGCCATGTGAAATGAATGGTTAAGCGTTGTAACTTTCAATGGCTTCCCTGTCTCCTTCAAGAGGAGGAGTCCCTTTGGGAATGAACCAAATACTATGGACAAGGGCAAGGGCCAAAAGGGAAGGAAATTAAATGAACAGCTAACAATGCTTAACTTAACTTTGTGGCTTCGAAACTAACGGCAGAAAAAAGCAAAAACCAACCGTATATAATGTACTAGTACTTTTCTCGTTGTGCTGAGGAGAAGTCAATTATGCAAGCTGGATCCTGGATCCAAACTAACTATAAAAAATAAGTTGATCGATCCAACGTACCAAATAGTACTAGTATGTGATGGACACTGCAATTGGAAGGCTCCATTTAATGTCAAATTCTCAATGTGTTGTGCTTCTCGCCCTGATGCTTCCAATGGTATAAATCACTTATCTTTACTCTTCCCGATAAAAGCATTTCTAAGCATTAAGAGTGTGTTTAGTTGCCACGAGCGAGAATAGATAATAAAAAATTATGTAAGAAATATGATGAAAATAAAAGTAATTTGATTGAAGAGAAATAGATTATAATAAAGTAAAAATATTTAAATTAAAATAGGTTGATAAGAAGAAAAAAAATATCCATTGGATAAATGATCAATAGCTTTCATTCAATACTTGGCCCCAGCATGTGTAAGTAGAAGGCTAGATAGTAAAAACAAATGTGCAGTACAAATTTCTTCTTTAATATGATCATATGAGAGAGGAAAAATACATGAGCGAAACGATGAAAATTAGATAATTTTTTTTCAAAATTATTAAATGAGAGTAAAATTTAAATTAATACAAAAAGGGATAAGTCCTAAGGTAATTTAGGACTGTTAAATTGAAAGTCATTATTATGATTTTTTTTCTTTTTTTTATTGAAATTGTAAATTAATTTACTATTTTAATTTTTTAAATTTTTTTCACATAACTTTAAAGTCGTAAGGGAGTTTTTTTTAGTCATAAACAGTTTTTTTATTTTAATTATTTAATTAATGTATATTTTCTTTTTAATTTTATTTAATATTTTATATATTTTTTTACTAGTATTAAGAATTATTATTTATTTTGTAAATTAGAAAAATAATGTAAAAGACTTAAATTTAAATAAAAATATTAAATGTATTATACATATTTGTTTAACAAAAATATTAATAATGTGATAATGTTTCACAATGAATTCTTCTAGATATATGTAGAGGTTAATATTTTTATTTAAATTTAAGTCTTTTATATTATTTTTCTAATTTATAAAACAAATAATAATTTTTAAGGTGAGTAAAAAAATATAGAAAGTATTTTTAAGTTAATGATTAGTTTATGAATAATTTTGACTATAATAAGAGATAAGGATTAAAAAAAAGTTAAAAGTTTAGAAGTGTGTAGTAAATAAATAAATATAAATTCATAAAAGATGAGAATTGAATACATAGAGGATAGTATGCTGAATCTTTAACCAATTTTAATGATAGATGTGTTGGTATTTAGATGAATCAAATAACTATGTTTTATCCTCCCAAAATTGACACTCAACAATTCTATTTATAGACACATCTAGTATTAATAGTCAAATTATATTATTTCGACACATATATAAAAATATTTCTATATATATTGATCTAATATTAGTAATTATCTTTTCATAACTTCTTTGCAACTGTATTAACTAGTATTTCGATTTATCAAAAAATACTTTACTTTCTCACAATCCAACGAGCATGAAAGAAATTATTGAAATTAATAATACCAATCAAAATAATTTTCTTCCATTACACAATCAAGTTTATCAAATTTATGTCATATTCAACTTGGTTTCGAAGGAATTCCTTTTTTAATTTCTTAGATAATTACGATTTCCATAACTTAATCAAATTTTCACCTTCTTAAACTTTAATTTAAAAAATATGGTGAAAGACCATGAAAAAACAATAAAATAATTGAAGTTTGTGTCTTTTGTTTGTGAATTTCGAAATAGTCCTTTGTCTTTTCTCTCTCTCATGTGATTGCATTGTGACCGTTTCTTTTGTATTTTTTTTCTCTCTTTCAAATTTGTGCCTCTAACCCTCTCCCCGTAAGCAATGTTTATTTCCTTTATAAATTATAAGAAAGCACAAATTCGGTTATATGCATATTCAATTTAAAAAAAATTGAAAACAAAAAAAATTGTCATTTTTTATTACCTACTTTATAATTTTAATTCAAACATTTCATTTTTTTTCAACTCTCTTTCATCTAAACCAAAAACTTCACTTTCTTCTTTCTTTTATTTATTTATTCTTATTTTTCACACTTTCTTTATTTTATATTTCTCTCAACTGAACACAATGCAAAATAAAATAGGTTCTGATTTCGAACAATTTAAGCTATAAAAAAATGAGTACCATTTTAAAAGTACATTAGAATTTTAACAGTTTTCAAGTACATTTTTTTGAGAAAAAAATAAAGAAAATTATGAAGGAGGACAGAAAATTATTTGGTACGCAAGGTGGTACAAACTAATCCCAATTACCATCCGGCTGCACGTTGTGTTAGAGGCTGTTTGGAGTTACTCTCGTTTTCGAATTTGGCGCCAGGAAGTGTCGTAACGGTCAAAAAGTAGCGCGAGGCGAAGAGAGACCCAAGAAAGAGAAAATACTACTCGGCCCTAGAGAGAGAGAGAGAGTTGTCAACAACGTGACACCACTTAATGTGGTTCTCGCGCTTGTTCCCCTTCTCCTCCTCTTCTTCTTCCTACTTTGCCCTTTAGCCGCTGCCAAAAGACGCGCCTCATGCCGTGGTCACCATTTTCGAACCCAACAACACCCTCTTCTCTTCCACGCACGCATTCAATATCAATTTTTTTTTAAAAAAAAAAGATAAACATCTTATTATTTTAAATATCACTTTAATATTTTTTATTTTTTTCAATTTTTTTATCACAATATAAATCTTATTATATTTATATATATTTTAAATAATTCTTAATCCTTCTACAAATTCTCATAATATTTTTTATGATAAGTTTTAAATATAGTTTAGAAAAAAAAAATTACATATTTGCAATGTAAAAATACAATCATTTAATTATAACTCATTTGATAAATTTATTAATTTAAAAATAATTATTTTAAAATAATTTAAATAATAATATGTGATTTGATGATGTAAAGAAATTAAACTCTATATTTCGTACTTTTAAATGAATAAATATTTTACTTTTTATTCAATATTTATTATAAAAAATAGTACAAAAATTTGTAAAAGATTAAATAACTTAAGGTATGTTGATCTAACATTTTTATTTTTGAAATGCACCTTTTTAGGTCCACAATATCTGTAGCGGATCATCTACTTGGCCCTCCTCTGGCGGGAACAATCATCCCTTCCCGCCATACCTTGTGAACAGACGGCCGTTTGTCTCTTGTAAGAGCCACTTTCCCTGCCGGCTAACGGTGTCAGTCAGTCCGGGACGACGTGTTTTTTTATTTATGACATGCTTGCGTTGCGTGTGACATAAGACAGTGTCAGTTTGCCCCGTCCTCGTGGGTCCCTCCTTTCGAGGACAATATTGGTGAACATCCTTCTTTGTCTGACGCGTGGTGCTTATTTCAAAAACACCGTTACAAGAAGAAGGCATGATCATGATTCATGGATCTGATTCGGTGGAGGTGCCTCCATGACTACCGTAGTAGTTAGTAGTATGAGTCATCAGTCATGCGTGCGCGTATTTTGTTCGCTACCAATCCAATTACACCTTTTCAATTTATTATAATTAATTAATTATCAAATAAATCATAGCTAATCAATTACTATATGTACGCATGTACAAAATAGCTAAGCGGTTGACATATTTGTTGTCCTTTCTACAAAAATAGATTGTGAATGGAGTGATTTACTTGCGCTTTAACCCTTTATTTGGATTATTAAAAAAAATTGTAATTGTTTCTATTATCAATTTTGTTCACTCAATAAATTAGGAAAATGTTTCAAACCATAAAAAAAGTTATTTCCCCCCTTTAATATTGACATAGGTTAGATGAGGTATTTAAATATTTAGATAATTATATTGTTTATATTTTTTTAATACCTTATTATCATTCATTATTTTTAAAATTACAGGAGAGCAATATGATATTTTTTTATAAAAAAAAATTGAAAAGTAAAAAATGATGCCTCAATTAATATATAATTTGAGTTTAGTAACATGAGAAGCCTCTTTAAATGTGTTACAAGCTTGAGATTATTTTAGCTGACCAATAAAAAAACAAACTTGAGTTAGAAAAAATACTGTCATTGGCTAGATTATTTAGTGAGGATTAGCCTAGCTAGTACCAAATTCTAGAATAATATCTGAATATTCCCTTCCAAAATATTCTACTTTTATTTGGGCATTCCAAATATTTTTATGTTCGAAAAGTTAATGAGATATTTTGCTTTATGATTGATCAACTTAAAAGATAGAACAATTGAAGTAGAATATTTGGAATTAATTAAAAATGTTGTTGGTTGAAATTAATTATACGATTGATTTTTTTAGATAAATTATACAATTGATTCTTTATCATTATTACTTCTTATAACATAATCCATAATATTTTGTTTGAAACATAAAAATATACAATAACTTTTAATGTAATTTATTTCCTTTAATTAAAAATTTCTATTACAGATGTTATTGAGGGGAAAGTAATTGTATTAAGATTAATGATCGATGATAATTTGAATCAGACTTGTCAAGGACGAAAACGAGAAAAATTATAGATGAAACAAGGATGAGTATACATAGAGTTATAAGGAAAGACAATAAAGATCAAAGATACAAAATCAGAAATACAAGGAAACTTGGCCAAAACAAGGGACGGAGGAAAAGCCGATACAAGCGGTGTTGTCACGTGCGGACATCATAATTGGCGTCGGCAAATCACACCTTACTTACCAAGATTAATCGATTGTTACTATGGTCCCATGATGCCACGTGGATGGAGCCCACTGGTTGTCTGTTGCCGCTGTACTGTTGAGTCCAAAGCAAGCAAGGAGATTCCACGTGTCGTCCCAGCTGGACCGTAACTACCCTTGATTGGTGTTGCGTCGTGGTTGGTTGATTTACCTGCTGGTGTGTCCGAAACAGTGAAAAACACAGTAACTCCGGTCAGCACGGGCAGAATTAGGGGCAGGCAAGCGTTAGTCACCGAAGCCTCTATCTCTCTCTACCTATTTAAATAAATAAACAAATAAAAAAATAAAGATGGGAATTAAATGCCATAAATATAAATAGGTAATCTGTGCGGTTTTAGAAAGAGGCATAGGCTTGCAAGAAGAAAAGAGAGAAAGAGAGAATAGTAATTCTCGCACACTCTCACAACAACTCATACTATAGCGAGTTTGGTAAGAGTTGTTTATGGCGATTTGATCGAAGGAGGTAGTGCATTAAAAGCCACCGTTTGGAATTTTAATATCTACCATATATAACTTCCGCTGAGCTTTGAGACTCAGACACCATATCACGAGTATTTACTGCAAAACGTTTCGATTCACCGGTTCACGTCGTTTCGGGTGGCTGCAAGTAGTGTTAGTATTTAAGACCTCTTAGCTATTCCCTGTGCTGAGCAGAGGGTTATTCTTTCCTCGCTGGGTTTCTCATTCAAGCTAGCAACATACTTTTCCACAAAAGATGGAGTGGCCAGCATGTACGGATGAGTACGAGAAACTCGTAATTCGCATGAGCACCCCCAGGTATGTTGTCTCTACATTTCATTCGTTGTTCTTTGTCTTTGCGGTTATCTCTGTTATTCTTCTTTTACCCCTGATTATGTGATTGTTGGTGTGGTTTATAGTTTTCTTAAAATCCTTCTACAATTTGTTTGTTAATTGTTCTTCTTTTCTTCCCCTTTCTCAAAATCCCCTTTTTTTCTCTTCATAACTCTGAGCCTCTTACTATGAATTTTCATTGTAGAACTGTATCATGTTTTAAATTAGTTGCTATTTTTTTTGTTTGTATATTCTTAATTTTATTTTACATTATTGTTGTTTCATGAGATGTATTGTGCACCGATTCGAACTTCTTTTTCGCGTGCCTCGGGTTTAATAATTTAATTTTCTAATGTTGTGAGAATGCGTCAAAAATCGTGAACATCTCAAAGGGGGAGAAAATCATGTTTCATCTAATCCACACCCCTTTTTCAAATTGATTTGTACCGACAACTGTATTTTAACAATTTTCTAACTTTTCTTTACTTTTCGTGTCTCATGACTCAATTGCCCCTTTTATTCCAGAATGTTTTTCTTCATTTCGTTCACATTACTTTACCTTTTTTATTTTATCTATTAACCCTAGAAATTCGGCATAAAATATGTTTAATTGCGCTGACTTTGACCTTTCACTACGAAACAGGGTTGTCATAGACAATGCCGTGTGCTCCACTGCGACAATAGTCAAGGTAACCCCCACATGGAAATCCCTCATTTGTTTTTTTTACATAGATTGTTGGTCTTTTTGTAAATCGTGAAAATAAAATACTAATGACTATGTTTGATAAAATTTGTAGGTTGATAGCGCCAGAAAGCATGGGATTCTTATTGATGCTGTACAAGTTCTCTCTGATCTTAACCTTTCAATTAAGAAGGCTTACATTTCTTCTGATGGCAGGTGGTTCATGGATGGTAAGCTAATTTTTCTTTCTCTTTCTTTACATTATTGGTAATTTTTTATTCCGGTTTCACTGATAATCCTTGCATTGAATTCAATTTACAGTTTTCCATGTCACGGATCAAAACGGAAATAAGCTTACAGATGAGAGCGTTTTAAGTTATATTGAACAGGTATTAATTGTGTCTAATAATTAACTTGAATGTTATTGATTAAAATTGATTTGCCAACTAATGTAGTTCTGGGTTTTTATTGCTGTATTAATTTATAACCCCACCCTGAATTGTGTTTGTGTTATGTATCAGTCACTTGGTAGCATTCACAATGGAAAAACCAATCACTCAAACGGTCTCACGATCCTTGAATTAACCGGCACTGACCGCGTTGGTCTTCTTTCGGAGGTGTTTGCTGTTCTGGCTGAACAGCAATGTGATGTGGTCGATGCTAAGGTTTGGACTCACAATGGTCGGATTGCCTCCTTAATCTATGTGAAAGATTCCAATTCTGAGACTCCTATTGAGGACTCTCAGAGAATCAGTACCATTGAAGCACGTTTGAGAAATGTTTTAAAGGGTGACAACGATATTAGGAATGCAAAAACTTCCGTCACTAATGCTGTTTTGCATGCCGAAAGAAGATTGCACCAAATGATGTACACTGACCGTGATTACCAGAGGAATCCCATTTTCAAATTCTCTTCTGATACCCCAATTGTCACCGTCCAAAATTGGGCAGAAAGGGGTTATTCTGTCGTCAATGTTCAGTGCAAGGATCGAGTTAAGCTTTTGTTTGATGTCGTGTGCAATTTGACAGAAATGGAATATGTTGTGTTCCATGCCACTATCAAGACAACAATCGACCAAGCGTATCTGGTAATTATTACACATCAATTGTGTTTTATTTTGTTCCTTAACTTGGTTCATACGCTAAATTAACGTTAAATGATTTTCACTACAGGAGTTTTATATAAGACACAAGGATGGTACTCCAATTAGTTCAGAACCAGAGCGACACCGTGTGATTCAATGCTTGCAAGCTGCAGTAGAGAGAAGGGCATTTGAGGTATAGTACCCTTTATCTCACTTTTATTTGTTAGATTATTATTATTTTTTTATCCATGGAAATAGAAGACAGGTATCACGTAATTTACAATAACTCATCCATCTTGTTTAACCAACCGAGCTAGGCCTCCTTGGTCTTTGTTAGATTATTTTGACTCTATGCAATGCCTAAGATTAATTAACTGCTAATTTTTTGGATACAGGGTGTTAGGCTAGAGTTATGCACCGAAGACAGACAAGGACTTCTAGCAGAAGTGATGAGAACTTTCCGAGAAAATGGGCTGAATGTGACAAGGGCAGAGATATCTACCATAGGGGACATGGCATCAAATGTTTTCTATGTAACAGATGCGATAGGATACCCTGCTGATCCAAAAATCGTGGAATCTGTAAGGCATAAAGTAGGGTTAAGCAATTTAAAAGTGAAAAAGTTGCCATTGGTATGCCATGAGAAGGCAGAAAGGGAGGATCAACCAGTTGGGGTTGGTGGGGCAGTGTTACTGTGTCTAGGGAGCCTCGTGAGAAGGAATCTTTACAATTTGGGTTTGATAAAATCTTGTTCTTAAAAAAGCAGAAAGGAGCGGAATTTAGTAGTGTGGGAAGAGATTTGCAACTTTTAGAGCACAAATATTCTTTGCTTGAGGTTTGGGCTTTGTGTACATAAAAAGTAAAGGGGGGATTTGGTGATAGTAGTTGTAGTTCGTTGGTTGGGGTTGGATTTGGTAGGTGAAAACTCATTCATATACAGCTGGAGGGGATTGTGTCCCCACCGTTTTAAATGCTTTGCGTGAAGAGTATTTAAGAGAGTTTGGGAGTTGCAAAAGAGGTCCATGGTAAAATTTAAATATACTAGTAGAGGAGTATTGGATTCTTTGGTGGCACAGACAAGTATTGGTAGAGGCAGAACAAATTTGGTTCATACACTACAGCACAAAATTTGTACATAACGGCGTATCAATTAATATCATTATTAATTTAAGTGGTTGACTCTATTCTTTAATATTAATGTCTTTATGCACGCTATTTAAGTTTTATGGGTGTTGTTTTTTTAGTCACCATTTACATAGATGTGGAGCATAAGATATCTCCTTTCAATTTTTTATTTTTTTTCATTTTATGGGGTGCACTGCTTTATGCTACTACACGAATGTTATTTGTTCCATTTAGGCTTCATATAAAAAAACTCATAAATTATAGGTCAAGTGAAATTTTCTTAGCATTAAATTATAGACGCTATTATCTTTATTATATTATATTTTGTTAACTCTTTTTTCAATAACAAAGGAAAGTATAAGAAATGAGAACGGAAAGTATAAGAGATGATTTTCGTTTATTTTATCTTCATTCCCCGTTTGTGATATTTATTTTCCTATATATTCGAGATTCGTCTCAAATTTACGCAAGGTATTTATTAGATAATTATATTTTTATTTAAAGATAAAAATTAAACAGTTTTATTAGTATTTTTTGTGGTAAATAAATTTATAATTTTATCTTAATAATCAATGACAATCCTAAATGCCAAACTTTATTTTGTGACTTACCAAGATCAAATAATTATAATTCTTTTTTATACCTGTTGTAATTAGAAAAAATCACTTTTACTTGAAATAAGGATTTATATTCATAAATATGAGTCTTTCTTATATGTATAATTGATAAAATTATAAGATAAAAGTAAAACAATACAAAAACATTTTAAAAAAATGTACCAAAAGCTTTATTCAGCACATAGTCTCTTTTTTCTGATATAAGAAAAAAAAAATCTATGCAGAAAAAAAGTTATTTAAAAGAAAAAGATAAATATAAACATAATAAGAGTTATTATGATATATAGGATGAGAAAGGAAATTAAAAATATAATAATTATTAATAAAAATATCTAATAATGTAAAGATATATATATATAATTAATCGTATTCATGATTTGGAGAAACAAGTTATCTGGATGATCAGAATGACGTGAACATGCATACCTGATCAGATCACATGAAATTAATCAAGACTGTGACTCAATACTAGTTATAGATGCCAAGGAGTGTACACTTTCTATTATATCCAAAACCCCACGTGATGAAGAAGATTATGAAAGGCAAGGTACGCCATCGACGGAGTATATAATACTTGAAAATGCATCCAAGAATACATGGCTGGCTCCAAATAAATTACTATTTAAGTATTTATATATTTAAGGACAAATTATACATTCATATTTATTTCAGATTTAATACAATTACATTTAATATTTTTAAAAATATTTTCCTACTATATTTATACGTTGAAGAAGGACGGGACGACAGAGGGTTTCCAACTCATTAACAAAGAAGGAAACGAATGAAGGAGCTCCTAATAATCAAACAAAAATAATCAAATAGCTTGGATGTAATTCAGAATTACTATTCATATATGCATGTAATAGGAAAAGAATGAAATTGGGAAAGTATCTCCTCCTAGTTTCTGTTTTATAGTTTTTGAATACTTGTTCTTTGAAATAATGTTTAAAACCTTTTAAATTCTATTTTTTAGGGAATTAAATTTTAAATTAGAAATTGATTGTTTAACTATGTCAAATTATTTTGCAAAATACTTGTTTAAAAAATTGTGAAGAGAAACAAACAAACCTACTAACTCCTGTAAAAAAAAAATCCTATTTTCTAACAAATGTGATGTATATCTCAAACACTACAAGAATGTTCACAAAGTCCAGTGTAATAACAAAAATTCATTGTAAATCGATAACTTATTATCTATTTATAAAACTTCCGTCGGTAAATTTTATTCAGGATTTCAAAAACTACCCTAGATAATACAGTGGGCTAAACCATCTATATTACAGTGAATTTTATCCATGATAAAAAAGTTTCCCATAAAACATAACATAATCCATATAAACATGAATCAAACAACTTATAAAAATAGAGACAAACATGACATAAATTTTCATAAAAATACTACTAAGTCATAATATACAAATCGATTCAAATTCATATATAAGTGTTACTAAGTCATAGTACAAATCCATTGAAATGTTACTTAGTCATATCTTAAATCATTGAAGTGTTGCTAAGTCATAACACAGGTTAGAGAATAGTTAGTTAATTTAATACGCACCCTCAACCAAGGTGTGTCAACATTGGAAAATAACAAATTCCAGTACATAGTATCCTCTTGATTCTAAGTTGCTAATGTGAAAGGAAGAAAGGAGATTTTGATTGGACAGGCAGGGGGGGAGGGGGGGATTCTTGAGGAAAGTGCGTCATACCGTTGCTTTTTAATGTCAAGAAGTTACTCATAAGCCTTTTCTTTGGAGCTCAAGGGCCTATACTAAACTCACTGTAATAACGAACAAATTTTGTAGCGAAATTTGGGAACTTAAATATACTTTTCCCTCAGTTGATATGGTAATTCCGAATATAGCAACGTTTTTTTGGTTCAATATTTTACCTAGTATAGTTTAAGTGTTTTTTTATTCCTATGTAAATCTGTTTTCTATCTGAGCACACCTTGTTCCATGGATAGTATGAATAAAATGTTTATTTGGCCTATAAAAAAAGTATTTTTTTAGTTTAAGGTTAAAAGTTTTTTCATACTGAACTAAAAATCTTACTTAAAAAAATAGACATAAATAATTTTAGAACATTCTTTTAAATGAATTTTAAAACTTTATGCATTCACTTTTGGAAATAGAAAAAAAAAGTCTTTTAGTTTTAGTTTTAAGTTCCCAGAGATGTTATTCTCTTTTGGCAGATTCCTTCACCATTTCTTTACCTCATTCAATCTTTGCTAAAAATGACTAAATGAGTTGAGTCAACTGACCTAATCTAAACCTATCGATGAAATGTTTAATTTGAACTTTAAGTTTTAAGTTTGAATTAAATATGGATTTTTGAAATCCAATCCGATCATACTTTCATCACAAACAAGTTTATGAACTAAAATAATTGAACTATGCTTAGTTTAACTTTAGCTCATTTAATTAGTGAAGTGAAATTTTAATTTAATTCATTTAATTAATTAATGATTCAAATCTCCAAATTACATCAAGTTAGTTTGTCAACTCTACTTGAAAATAATAGTTTTCTTTTAGAAAAAATACATGTTTTTTGTCTGATACTTGAAATTAACTAATAAAACAATTTAAAAATTATAAGATAGGTTTTCTTTCAAAAATACAAATGTGGGACCATTCATTTTTTTCTTCTTCATTTTCTTAACGAACGGTTATATTTGCTTTTTCTTTCTTTTTTTTATAATTGTTTTTTCTGTTTTTGAATTTATTCAGACATTTATATTTTAAAAGATTAAAATCACTTTTTGTCTAGGAGGTGCGAGACATGTTGTTTTGTTTAATAGAAACCATGACATTGAACAAGGGATTTGTTTATCGTTAGTCAATACCATATAATTTGACTCTTTATTTGTTGCGGTTTGTTTAGGGTCACGCTTACGTTTTACTCAAGTAAACTTGCTAAGGTGAAAAATATAAACAAATAAACATTTTGAAACTTATCAAAATCAATATGCCAAACATTATTTATTTTAAACATGAATAGTTATCCTTTATTTTTTTATCCTTTCATTTCAAAATATTAATTATTTTGAACAATTCTATCTTATCTATTAGTATTTCAGAAAATTAATATAAGTATTTTTTTATTTTATCATTGTTTTTGTATGCTCAGTAAGTGAAAAATAAAACGTTTTTCTCGTGTTAATTTTTAAGATTAACATTTAATTACATTTTTTATAATTTAACAACTATGGTCTTTTAAAATGAAATAAAAAAATGTTTGGAAAACTTAGAAAAATAACTTATTCCAACTGATATTTTAAAATGTCCACTTCTAGTTATTCATTCAAAATAAAATTATAAATCCAACGAAAAAAAGTATTGGAATATGATAAGTGTCCAGTAGTTTAAATTGATTCAAAATAATTAAAATGATTCCTTAATTAACAGCTAAATATCATGCAAGCCAAACTAGTCTTTTCAATTTATATACAATAAAATGTTCCTTTCATCCTCATGATGAAAAAAAAAAAAAGTACTATCGTTTACTCTTTCGCTTATCTCATGCACAATATACCAATTGTTTTTTGAAGTTATATATTACCATTACTTTTGAAGTAAAAGTTATACGAATTATTAAATTAACATTAGAAGGAGGAAAATTATGAATGATAATATTAATGTACCCGTGAAAAAAATCTTCATGAGTTGTAAGTGCTCCAAACAAAAAAGAGAAAGGGCTAGATGTTAGATAGAATCATAAAAGAGGAAAAACATTCAAAGAAGGCGGAAGAAACGACAGACGGTGGGGTTGCCTTCTTGTCTGTCTTGCACATTTTTTAATTTTCATTTGTTCTACGAAGACTACAATACCTCCAATGTTTCAGCATGTTCTATGTTAAATATTTTTATCTATATTAGAATATAATATAAATAATGCACAAAAACCAACAAAGTTCAGCATTGTTGGTACATGATGACAGAAGTTTAATTTTCTGCTATGAAATTTTTGTATCGAAAGAGATGAAATTTATTATAATAATTTCTGATTTTCTGTATCTCAAAATTTAATTTAATGATTTTTGATTATGAGATATCTTATTTTTGTAAAAATAAAAAAATTATAATGATGCACAAAGAAAGGGCCTTGGTGATTTAAACTAGGATGGAGCAACGGTCTTGATCTCAGTGTCGGGCTTTTGGTTGATTTGAAGTTATAGGTATGGCAATTGCAGTCTCGGGCCGAAATTACATATTCGTGGGAATCAGGAAGCCTGCCTTTTCTATTGTTTAGAACTTGTTCAATGAATCATCATGGGCGATGGGCCCAAAGTATTTTAGCTTCTTTCTATTTCCTATAATTCTTGCAATGGAAGTGTTTTTAGGAGTAATTTCTTAAGAAGAGCATTTTAGAAGGTTTTTTCAATTTCTCCTCCATAATTGACTTTTTTAGGAGTTATTATCTTAATATAATATATTGAAATTTAACTAAATTTTTCAATTTTTTATTCCTTTAGAATATATGTCTTAATTTTAATTTTTAATTATTTCGATTTAACAATTAGGCCCCCAAAATTTTGTTCTCAGATATCTTCAATCACCCTGCTTTTATTTTTATTCATATATTTAATATTTTAATCGCTCATTTCTTTTAATCTATCTTTTTATCTTTATTTTTAAATTAAATTTCCATATTTTTAAATAAATAATTAAAAATAATCTTGTATCACCATATCAATTACTTATTATAAATCTAAAATATATTTTATATGTTCAATTATAAATTCTAATTACAATATAATTTATATATTAAAATATTTATTTATTATAATTTTTACTTTTCTAAATAAACATGTATCTTGTGTTTTGCACAAACTAAAATACTATTTTTTTTTTAAAATAAATAGTTTTTTGACTGAAAATAAATAGTTACTCTAAATTTCTGTTTAAGGATTTTTTAAATTTTTTTCCAATCCGAAGATAGGTTTAGTCAATATCTCTTACATTTTTTTTAGGGGATCTCATACATATTTATTTTCTTTATAAATCACTATCTCATACACAATAAACTTAGTTTGAGTTAAATTAATTATGTATCATTTTTCTTGATGAATAATATAACATTTTTAAATCATATAATTAATATATCATTGTTTTCAATTTAACTGTGAATCATATTTAAACTTAATCATCATTGAGAGGAAATGATACATAATTAATTTAACTCAAACTAAGTTTATTGTGTATGA
>CM023957.1:12343149-12362951 GCA_013407115.1 Glycine latifolia | reverse complement strand
GGGGGGGGGGGAGATTTAAAGTTCATCAGTAAAATGAAATCTCATTAAACTTAAGTGATGAGTATTTTTTTTTATATTTGTTATACTCCTCACTTTAACAAAGTAATAGTTTTTTTTTGGCACGAATTCAATTCAAGCATTGGATCAGGTTTTAAATTTGGGAGTCGAGTATAAGCTATACACAAGGAAACATATGTCGTAGGCCCCAAACCCAGGTCATGCAAATCTACCATGTCTCCAACAACAGGTTATAGGTGCATTGATGCTAAATTTTACACTTTCACATGGCACACATAAGGAATTTTACGATATGTTTCTGCCTTTTTTTTTTTGACAGATCGATATGTTTTTCTTAAAAGTTAAAACTGATACGTATCTCAAAATTATAATAAATTAGTATTAGTTTGTGTATTTATATTTATTTTATATAATTAATATTTAAAATAAATAAATATCTTTAAATTTATAAATTACGCAATTATAATATTTGAGTGACTAAAAATGCATTAAGCCCAATTAAAATTTAAAAAAATCCAACAATCTGGCCCAATTTTTTTTTAAGGAATCTGATCGAAATTAGTTACCTCTAATTTATTCGATTTCGAACTGCTTTATTTTTTATCAGGCCGGTTTTCATGGTCAATAGTATGGTGTTTGGGTTCAGTCAAATGATTCAACCAACTCTATATTTTTTTTTTGTGAGAATTAAAAATATATATAGAATGAATGAAAATAAAAAGTATTATTTTTATAAAATCGTAAAACTTATTGAAGTATTTACATGCATTTTGTCTAAAGTCCTTTTTTTAATCCGCTTTGTCTAAAGTCCTACTTTCATTGTATCATTGTCCGTACGTAATTTCATTCATTTAAAATTTAAGGGGAGGAGGAAACCAGAAGTAGAGAAGCTTACAAAATATGCACAGATCGATCAAATTTACAATGCAAAATTTGACAAGTGGAAATCACGAACATTGGAATCTCAACACTCTCCTTGGCTAATATTCCAAATAATTCCATATTCAGTATCTAATTGGCATTTCAGTAAAAAAAAAAAAGAAAGATCCAATTGGCAGTTATGCATGGGAGGATGATCTTGACACTTATGACAGTCAAAAGATAAAAATAAAAAATAAAAAAATACTGTTAAATTATTGGTAAGAAATCCACATATAATTAGATGTAGATTTAGATCACAGCCCTTTTGAATTTTGGCTAGCTGTCTCCTTAGCGACAAATCATTAATAAATTAAATTCCTAAAAATAAATATTATAATTCTAATTCATTCATTCATAACTTCTCATATATTATATTTTTACAATGACAACAGTAGAATTCCAATTTAAAATATCATACAAAGTACTCAAAATTATAAATAAATAATATGGTTTTCGTAAGGTCATATATTATTAAAACATTTGCCTTCCTAAATTTAATAAATATAAGAATGCATGATTTTATGATGATACAAAATTATTCTTTAAAAAAATGATAATACAAAATTATAAAATTCCTTTTTTATATTACACGGCCATACTTTTTCTGACAAAGACCTCCGCTGACGAAGCTCATTGCCTGTAAATTGAAGCGGTAATTTTATAATGTCACCTAGAAACTTATATAATTTTTTAATCATCTTTCGCTTTTATAAGTTAGGTCCCTTTATCAACTAAAATAAAATTATTATTATTATATAAATAAATAAAAGAAGTCGAAACTTTGGGGGCAAACTCAGAATATAATATATATATATATATATATATATATATATATGTATGTATGTGTGTGTATATAATCAATAAAAAACAAGAAAGTAAACAAGCCAATTCAATTTAAAAACTTATAGTTGCGGAAAGCTAGTGTGCAACCAATACTCGTCACCTTATATAAGATCATTACATTTTTTTTTTAACAAAAGCACAAAAATCAAGTTCGTTCTTATCGCATTCTAATTTCTTTAACATATTTCTTTTTTGGTGACTTCACTAAAACTTGTTTAAAAATATTTTCAAGTTTATTGAGATTTTTTTAATCTATTATAGCATTTTGTGTATAACACTAAATAAAGAGCAAGTACTGTTTGCTAGTAGAGATGAAAAGTAGAATCTGAATATAATATTACAATATGATTGATAGTAACTTTAATATTTGTTGGGTATCTGTATGTAGTATTATTTGCTAAGACTAATATTTATTGTATTTTAATGTAAAGAATTTTAAAGTTGATTTTTATGTGATTAGGAGTATTGTTATTAGTTTTTTTTTATGTTTCATTATGCTAAGATTTTAAAATTAAATGAAATGAGAATTTTAGAAAAAGATATAAAGGGCGTATTTGAAAAAAAATAGTTGAAAATTGGAATGTCATAATGAATTTAAATTATTTGATAAAAATAATTATTAAAGTAGGCATAACAAATAATCTTGTACTCATGGATATCACCCTGAACATGCCTCAAACCCGTCCTAAATTTGACGAGAAATATATGCTTTGATCGACTATGAATACGGGTACAAATATTACCCGAACTGTTTAAGCATGGATGAGTATGAGTAAAAGTACAAATATTATCCATCATTATTATATTTTTTTAATAATTTTTTTGTCATGACATATACATACATAATATATATTAAAAAATTATTATTATAATTTTTGAAAATATAAATCAGTCAGCTTAATAGTTAAATAATTAAATAAAAAACTAAAAATATACATTTTAACTAAAAATATAATTGAACTATTAATTTTTTAACTTTCATTTCTTTGTTATTCATTATACGTATATATTGTATGAATAAAAATACAATTAAAAACTTAATATATAATTTATTTAAAATATATAAGTAAAGTAAAATTATAAAAAGAATGTAGTGGATTATTCGTGGGAATATTTGAACTCAATAAAATTTGACGGAAATGGGGATGAACGTTACAATTTTAAATACATCTCTTTTATATCCATATATGTCTCTCCTTTTGCGAGGACGAGAATAAGAACGAGGAGGGCCAAACTTGTTTATGACCTGTCCCGTTATCATCCAGCTGTTATTTGTAAAATTCTAAGTGATTTTTGAAATGAGCTATTACTTATCCAATAATATTTTTTACTTGTGATTTTATTATCAAGAAAATGATAGAATTTATATTCGATTGATTGAAAGTTCTTTTTTATCAAACAATCAACTATAGTTGTTTTTAACTTAAGAGAATTGTGAAAATAGTTATTACAATTTCAATACTAATAACCATTTTATTAGCTTTGAATAGATAGTTTTAATAGTAGTTTCAATAATAATAAGAGGCTGAGATTGGATAAAAGTAAAACTTAGAGAAAAAGTGAAGATTGGATAGAGGTAAGGATTAAGTGAAATGCAAAAATGTAAACAAAAACAAATTTTATTAAAAGTATGATGAATACATACTTTTTTTTTTGTTTTTCATCTTTACAAAAATAATTCTTACAAATTATGTTTGTTATATTTTTCATTCTTTTAAGACTTTAAATAATATTTTTTAACTGTTCAAACAATCTAATTGTCCACATTCGTGTTCAATAGAGACAAAACTTCCTTCATTGAAGAAACTAGTTTGTTGCTCATATCCTTACCCATTTGCCTTTGAGGGAAACATAATTTGGGAGTGAGATGCTTGGATTTGGGTGGAGAGGTATGACATGGAGGTGGAGAATAACCTTAAGGTGGAACAACTTAAACGCAGTATCAAAGCACTTTTACTTACAAACATTTTCGAAATCAAGAAAAAAAGATTGTGAATTTGATTTTTAATTTTAAAAAAGTCATTAACATTACCATTTCATATATTTAAATGACTGATTTTGTTATTACCATCATCAGTCATCAGCACCATACCACCATCACTGTGACCATTATCACAATTATTATTATCACTTTTGTTATCATTGTCAATATTATTGTCAATTGTTACTATGTTATGATTATCACAAAAATACTTTTAAACTAATTTTAATAAAATAGGAAACCTTAAAAAAAATAAAACTTAATTAAAATACTAAAAACGTGTTATTGTTTAAAAGAAATTGAAATCACAACTAAAAATAAACTCAACCGGGACCTTAAGGTAATTGTGATCAGTTTTTTCTTTACACAGTCAAATATTTTCTTTCTAAGTTCTAACCTACGAGATTTTTTTTGGTGTTCTAACCTCCAGGTTTCAAACAGGCTTGATTCCACTATAAGCTTAAAATAAACCCATTTATCGGGAAAAGATAATTAACACCATTAAAGCTGAGGGGGCACTCAATTTTATACTCCAGCATGTGCAGCCACTAACAACCAGTGGTCGTTTAAGCACATGATGTACTTGGACACAAGAGCTATCCACGTATTTATTTAGATTTAGATTAATGAGTATAATATTATTTAGAAAAGAAAAAAGTTTCAGGAGTAAACTGTACGCAAAATTAGGGATATATATTTAATTATCATATCAATGATTATTATTTAAATGTACTCTGCATATTTTTTAGAGGAAAACCATATGGACTACAGTTTGAGGAAGAAAAAAAGAAAGTTCCAGTTGTATCATCTGAAGAAAAAGATTATTTACCGTTTAGTTATAATTATTTATCATATATCCAGTGATGTACCCAAGACAAGTGGAGACAAATTATAAAAAAAATTGAAATCAGAGGGTCTAAATATTCAAATATAAAAGAAATAAATACAAAAACATATGATTTTACTTATAACTTTTATCCAAAAAAAAAAGTGTGAATTTTAAAAATTTGAGGGGTGCCACCAATGGATATATCTAGGAAAGTTATTTATAAAGTATATTTGTGTTAATGTTTAGGAGAATTGATGAAAATAGTTTCTGATTTATCTATAAATTGCTTTTAATTTATTATAATAATATTAAAAATAGCTTAAAACTTGCATAATAATAGTTTGAATATTTTTTCTTTTAATTATAAAAACAATTTATATATAAGTTATTTTTTAAATAAACATTTAATTTATTATTTATCGAAACTCTTATTGACAATTGTAATTCTTAATTAATATATATATATATATATATATGAATAAATTATATTGATATAACTTAATTAACTGTTATATTATTTTGTAACTTGATATAAAATAAATTTTTATTGATTTTATCGTTAAATTATATTTATATATTATCAAAATTATATGTATCAAATTTTATTAAAATTAAATTATAGTTAAAAATAATTAAATAATTGATATTTTAGTATATTTAAAAAAATTTATAGTATGTCAATATTAATATATATATATATATATATATATATATATAAAAAGAGAGAACATTGACAAAAAAAAAGTGCTTGAGTGGGTCAACAGTTAGGCACGGCAAGACATTTGAAAGTGGAAAAGCAGCAGTTTGTGAAAGGCAAATACTGTATAGTTATTTGTTGGTTTCATCATTCATGTATATCTCTCTCTCAAATTAACTTTCCGTTTTAAGTGGAGGGAGAATTTATGAATGCCTTGCTTTACAATTTATTCCAGTGATAAATAAAAGGTTTGTTTAAGCATGAATAAAGCGAAAGTGCGGGTCACAGTTCCTTTTCATTTTATTTTCCCCTTTTTTTTTTACTAATTTCTGAATACTAGATTAATAGACTATTCACTTATGTGTGTATTTAGGCAAATATTCACAAACTTAATTTTAAAAAATATTTTAATTAATACTAGTATTAAATTTGAATTACAAAAATTGACTCTTTAATTCCTTTTTATTATTATTATTACATAAATAAAGTTAAAACAAATTTTAAAGTAAAAATTTCAGTTTAATATAATAATTATACTTTTTTTTTAAATTCTAATAAAATGTATTTTAAAAGTATCATTGAATATGTATATCAACTGAGATTAGATTGTTTTTATTTAATTATTATTCTCAAAGTTTAAATACTGAATATGTAGCTTGTTAAAAAAATATTAGATATTTAATTTTTAAAATATTTAAAGTAAAAATTTTCTTGCTCATCTTAATTTTATATGATTTTAAAAGGATTAACTTTGTGGACAGACTAAAAGTATGTGTTTTAAAAGTAAATTTAATTCTAACTTTTTTTTGGGTACAAAATTTGATTTTAATTTCTTACAAGTGGACATGATTTTTTATATATAAATAAATAGCATCTACAATCTCAAACATGGAGTGATACTTATTACATACAATTCATGCCATGACCCTAACTTGCTACTTGCCTAATGGCTATTATGATATTGTCATACATGGCTTGCCTTAATAGACTGTCTACCATGCCTTTCTTTTCCTTTCCAAGATAGTTTCTTTGTTTCTTGGCAACCTATTTTACTTTTTCATTCACCTAATAAAATCATATGGTAACGTGTGGTGATTCTTTTCTTTTTTTTTCCCTTCTTTTTTTTCCCCTTTGTCCATATTCACACATTATTATATATTTTTAAAATAGGGAAAGAAAAAGAAAGCCCCTCCCAACAACTTTAATACTATTTTATACATTTCTCCACCAGATTCCAACCAAAACCAAATAATTATTTCCATTAAATATTATTTCCGGCATTAAATATTAATTCACTAAAATAATTTTTCGTGCCCCCAGTTCAGTATATCTCCTTTTCCTCCCCTTTATTTTTTTAATCTCAATTTGGACAGTCTTAGGAAAGTTAGGAACCCAATTACCTGAACAACAAAAACAAAGGATTCATTTAATCTGGCCATTTTCATTTCCCTTGGAAACTCAAAATATTTCAAATTTCACTCTTTCTATCTGCACAATATTTTCCCATCTATTTTTTTTTTCTTCTTCTCAAAACTCACATATTAATATTTTCTCCCACAACATTTCAGCTCATAATTTTTATTTTTCGATTTCATCCAATCCTGCTAATTTATTTTTAATGACGAAATTTATGCAAATGGTGCAAAGTTGAAGATTTTCCACATCTTGTTTCATTCCCAGCTCCTATAGCTAGTTTTTAATTTTGATTTTTCTCATTTTCTGGCTTAAATTTTTCATCTTTTCTAAATAAAAAAAAAAAACCATTTCCCAGCAGCATAGCATAGTAGTAGAAGTTTTGGGTGATTGAGTTTGAAGAAGAAGAAAAAAATTGAGATATTGATGTGTGGTTTTACTTTATGTTACGTGTGACTGGTACTACTTCACAAGTGTTTGAACATGGAGGCCAGTGGCGGTGTTAGCGGCGGCGTTACAGTGGTCGGATCGGATGCTCCGTCGGACTACCATGTAGCTCCGAGGGCTGACAACCCGTCTCCGGCAAGCAGATCCACAACCCAGATTCCGGTAACGGCGGGGAATGTTCCGCTGCCGCCACATCCGCCGCACACGGCGGCGATGGAGGCGTCTCCGGCGACGATGCCGGCAAAGAAGAAGAGGGGCCGGCCGAGAAAGTACGCACCGGATGGGTCGGTGACCATGGCGCTGTCTCCGAAGCCGATATCTTCCTCCGCTCCGTTACCGCCGGTGATCGATTTCTCGTCGGAGAAGCGCGGAAAAATAAAACCAACTAGCTCCGTGAGCAAAGCCAAATTCGAGTTGGAGAATTTAGGTAAGTAGTAAAGAAAATTCTATTTCTCTTTTATTCATGATATTTATAAGATTGACCAAATAGTTGATAAAGGAAAAAAAAGAGAACAAAGGTGATAGAAGTTCGAATTTCTCTATTAATATTTTGAATAAAATTAATAAATTAACAATTACTGATAAAAAATAAATAAAAATTCATGACATTTATAAATAAAAAAACAGAAGAAATAACCTGAGTTGAAGTGGTAGTACTTGGTTGTATGGTTGTTGTTAGTGTTGGAAAATGGAAAATAGGGATGAGAAAATGGAAAATTGGGAAGTGGAATGAGATGAGAGGGAGTGTGTGGGACCTTTGATTGTTGTCCTGAAAAAGTGAGTTAGCTTTGTGGGTCGGTGGAATCTCATTATGTCCATCATTTTGGCAGTTCGTTCGTTCCAACAGATCCAAACCTAATCAAATCTTTCTAGGTACTATGTTAGGTACTAAAATCTGCAACTCATGGGGAACAACTTATAGGAGGGAAATAAAATTGCTGATTTATTTTATTTTGAGGGGTTTCGTTTTTTGTAGTTATTTGGTTTTTGTGTTTGTGGTACTAGAATACTAGTGTTGTGGGTGTTGCTTTCTAGGAGTTGTGTTGGCTAGGTGTAGAGTGATATGGAAGGACTTTAATATAGTTGTGCACTCACTCACTGTGCGTTTGTCAAGAGGTCCTAAGACCAAGTTGACATCATGCTCCGCTATTTAGTACTACTTAGTTGTTGATAGGGGATGCAATGCTATTACGTGGTCCTTCTTTCTGATACTCCTGCTTACTTAATGACAAGGCTAATATGGATAGGATTGTTTGTTGGGGTACTCTTGCATGGAAGCTAATATTATTTTCTGAGATTTAAATGGGAAATTAACAAAGTAACAAACTGTTTGATCGAAGAATGTAAACGTATTAGTCAGGAAGTCTATTTTTCAATTCAATATAAAAAATCATCAAAGAATAGACTGGGCTCCATGAAGTTATTTTCTGTGTATAAGATAGTAATATGATATTTGATATGTATTAGATGCATGATCAATATCTGAAGACTACTTTTCACAAACTGGTTTTCATAGAGCATTATTATTTTTAAATTTATTATTCCCTTTAGCCACTTTTTTTTTGCCTGCTCAATATGTGTTTACCTTTCTGCTTTTTCTTTTTCTTTTTTTTTAAAAATGATATAAGCTTCTATTTTTGCTGAGAGATGAAAGCAAGTTTTTCCAATTTGCATTTACATTTGGAAGTTTTAAATTTCTATGAAAACTCTTGGTTAAAGCTTGCAATTGGAATGGGTAGCTTTTGCAATAAGCATCATAAAATAATTTTTTGAATTATTTTGCAAAGGCTTTTTGGTATTTTTATTTAGAGATTAAATTAAATTTAATGATATTGTTTGATTGGCATGAAGGTAATGGAAGAAACAAATTTGGTCCATCATTTATTTAACCAACCTTATGCTGGGTTTTAAAGTTGTTATTTGCATCTATTGAAAATAACAATTAGTTCTTGACATGCACTATGAAGATTGTTTCATCAAGCTACGACAAAATTATAATGTTTCAACTTTTTAGATTGTAACTGTGGTATAAATATTCCCATGCTTTATTTGGCCTATATTACAAATGCCTTGTAATAGAGACTGAGACTTTCTCATTTCCAATTTTTTTGTTAATTAATGATTTTTTTTACCCTTTTTAGGTGAATGGGTTGCATGCTCAGTTGGTGCTAATTTTACACCCCATATCATCACTGTTAATTCTGGGGAGGTAAGTATCAGAAATATCTATTGCCTATATGCTGTGCTCTTGTTGTGCAATGCCAAATAACATTTCTGATATTTATGGTCACAGAATAGCCAAAATTATTGGTGGAATAATATTGTCTGACATTTTTCTTGGGTGGAAGCACAACTTTCACCAAAAATAGTCATTGCATATATGACTTTTTTTATCCTTTCCCCCTTCAAATGTTTCCTCTGTGGCCAGTTTTACAATCTTTTCATTGGTGCGATGGCAAGGCCTAAGTTACATGCATGCCTTTTGTTGATTAATTATCAAAAGAATGACAACGAGAGAGAGAGTATATGATTAATGACATGTTAATTTCCACGAATTACTGTATTCATTTTCTTTTTGACTGATAACTGGAAAATACTTTATATGATGGTTGACAAGTGACAAACTACTTTCTTTTGGTTATCGTAGGATGTTACTATGAAGGTAATATCATTTTCTCAGCAAGGGCCGCGAGCTATATGCATTCTTTCAGCTAATGGGGTCATATCAAGTGTCACACTTCGTCAGCCCGATTCTTCTGGGGGCACATTGACATATGAGGTGAAGCATTTGTGCAATTTGATAGTATCATGTTATTCCATGAAAAAAACATTGACTTTATTTTGTGTTATTTTGTAGTATCTTTCATAGAGGAAAATTATATGCCAGCCACCCTGTTATCCTCTGAATTATTGGATTTTCTTTGACTGCATATTAGAGTTGTTCTTATGAGATTGTGTACAATCTAGTGGAAACTCTAGTTTCAATAAAAAATTATATTGGAAAATGCTTAGGGGCCTGGCAGATTTGTCTGAATTCCTAAACTTACTGAGTTGGATTGTTTCTGAATGATGTGAGAAGAGAATATTTCATAGAATTCTACAATACATTTAATAATCTGGACGGTAAGGAATGCTACCACTACTGCCTTTCTGAACTTTGTTTTTGCATTTCATTTCTAGCATATCATTTATTTTTCATGCTTTTTTGTCTTTGGATATGTAGTTGCAGTGTATTACTCATGGCTACTGCTGCTACTACTTACCTTAGAATAGTTTCATTAAACCCAGTGAAAACTCTAGCTCGACCTCTTAAGTTCTTTTCAATCTGCATTCATATTTGAAAGTATTACTATCTCTTTATCCTTCTAAAACTACTATTGTCTATCAGAAGAAGAAATCCAATCTTTCTTGCTGCTGTTTCTACAGGGACGGTTTGAAATTCTGTCTTTATCTGGCTCATTCATGCCAAGTGAAAGTGGAGGAACACGAAGCAGATCCGGTGGCATGAGTGTATCTTTGGCAAGCCCTGATGGACGTGTTGTAGGTGGTGGAGTAGCTGGTCTGTTGGTGGCTGCAAGTCCTGTGCAGGTAATGTATTCAATTTCACAAATTTATTCCCTTTTCCTGTTCTAATCGAACAAGTATGCATAGGCCTAAAATCTGATATGTAACAGACTAATATGTTTCACATGCCATAGACCCTTTAATGAGATTTTATGTTTCTAGTAGCATGCATTAGATGAAAATTTAGTATTCAATAACAAGTGTACATGATTCTGACATCTTTATATTTTCCAATTGATTGATGTGTATCAGGTAGTGGTGGGAAGTTTTCTGGCAGGAAACCAGCATGAGCAGAAGCCAAGAAAACAGAAACATGAGGTTATATCAAGTGTGACACCAGCTGCAGTTGTTCCAATCTCTACCCTTGATCCAGTACCAATTCTATCAGCAGCGTCTTCCATCCGAAACGATAATTGGTCTGCTATGCCGGCAGAGGCCAAGAATAAGCCAGCTGACATTAACGTGTCGCTTCCTGCAGGGTAATTAACTTATTGGGCTTCATTCCATCTGAATTTACATTTCTGCTGACAACATTGTAATGTGATGGATTCCTAGTTGTTGGCTTTCCTTTCCGTTGTTTGTTGTGTCTGTAATTGTTGACTTTGTACCGGGACCAGCATTGTTTTCAGAGGTTTACCAGGTTCCTGTTCTTGTAGAATTTGAGTTGGCTGATTAGGTATGCTTTTGATGCTGATGTTGTGACATGAACAACACTTTGATGTGATAGTTATTCCTGAGAATCCATCTTCCCTTTGAAGTGATAGTTTGCGCAATCCACGTTATTTCTATTAAGACAATATTCTTAATTTGAGAATGACCATTTTTCTATAATTATTGTACACCTTGTTACTAAATAAGATTCTTGATCTGTTAAAAACTCAATCTGTTAGTTCCCATGTCTTGTAAATTGAGAATCGAGAAACTAATAGTAATATTAACATAATATAAAATATAAAAGAATTTGTTAATTTTCTTCTATGTTTGAATCTGAGAACGTATTTAAGCCTTACTATAAATATGCTGTATGTATCTAAATAAATTCTTGGACATCGTTGGTTTTATTCTATGATTTTAGCTCTCTTCCGATAGTCTAGTGGTGTTTTGCCGATAATGGCCGTATTATTCTTGATGCAGGTTTGTCTTTATGTAGATAAATGTGCCGTGAAGCTGGGTTTGGCATTTGCTTTGAATTATTTTAATTTTGTCAACGGCCATAATCTTCGGGCACGCAACGTCAGTCTATTGTCTTGTACATATATATAAATGTTTCTTGAAACTTGGTTTGACACCGGTTGGTTTGCACTAGTTTTTTTGTTTTATTATTTTTCTGGGTAATATAAATTTATGTGGAAGGGGAAGTTGTTTGAGTGTGATATTTTGAGCCAACCCCACTACTTTGGATTAGTTTAATCTTGCAAAGAAGTGAAGTTGTTCGGTCTATGTCCCTGTCTCAAACTATGTGACCCACTCGGCTTCTCCCACAACTAGCTAGTTCTTAATTAATTATATTGGATATGCATGCGATGCGAGGTTTTATTCATAGATAATTATATTCTCAAACCATTAAGATTGACTTAGTGGTAAGGAAGGAGGGATTTTAATAGTTTACCTGATCTCATGGGTGAACTCGAAAACTTTATTGTCGTTGTTATATTAAAATAAAAATAAAAATAAGGAAATGTATTCTCTTCCTCTTTATAACATTAGAACTTAGAAGGTCACTCTTTTTTTTTTGGTGAAGGAGAAGGTCACTCTTTTTTTTTGGTGAAGGAGAAGGTCACTCATTGATACAGCATAAAAAAAAAGGTCACTCATTTTACGGTTTACTACCATCGTACATGCATAAAACTAGTACACCCTTGTACATGCACGAGTAGATCTCTGCTTTTAAAAAAAATGTTTTTCCTCATCCAGTAACAGTATCATATTGTTTAAAAATAAAAATAAATTTTAATAACTATAAAGCGTACTGTATATTAACGTTGATTAAATGACAACTTAGTCAAATGGGTAGTTGATTTAGGTAAACATGTTGTTTGATCTACTCCTATATTTTCAATTTTAGTTACTTTAGATAGTAATATCCTCAATTTTCCAACTCAGTTAATTCATTCTTTCATTTCTCCCATTGCACGGTGATCTCTTTATCAGAGTGTAGGTATATTTTCAAATTTTATATTTTTTCAATTTAATTTATTTTTATTATAACAACTATGACTATTTTTAAAAGTTATCTTTAAATTTAAACTAAACCCCATTTTATTTCAAATTAAAACAAATATGACTACTTTTAAATTTAAATTTTATTAACTATTGTTATTATTATGCATATTTTTTTAATAAACCCTCGATAACACGCAGTGGCAGATCCAAAAATTCTTTCTAGTGAGGGAAAAAAATATTTTCTAAGAAAAAATGATTAATTTTTTACAAAATACGTAATATATAGTAAAAAAATCTAAAATATCTATTATAAATTATAATTCCTCTTTACATATTTTTATATTTTAAAAATATTATATGATTTGTTCATTGTCAATACTATAAAAAATTGAAAAGATAAATTGATAAAAATTACTACCAATTTATTATCTCTTTTATCTTTTATAATTTTTTACATTCATTTAAATATATATATCATGTAAAAAGGAAACCTTGCATAGACAATTGCTCCCACACCTAATAAGGTGGATCAATCATTCACATCAGACCTCCCAAAAACATAAGTCATACCAACTAATTATTATGAATACACATTATTATCTTCTCATTCAAATTAAGTCGTACTTAACTATAGGAGTTGAGTCTAACGAAAGAGGTTGTTAATCCCTCACAACACAATGAATGAAGGTTCAAATTTTCATTAGAAGCTTATGCCCACATTTTATAGGGGCAAAACTATTTTCTTATGGGAGCAAAAAATAAATATTATTATATATATCATGTAAAAAAGGAAATTTTTTGGGGGACAATTACTCTCACACCTAACACCGAATAAGGTGGATCAACCATTCACAACAGACCTCCCAAAAACATAAGTCATCCCAACTAATTACTATGAATACATTATTATCTTCTTATTCAAATTAAATTGTACTTACCAATAGGAGTTGGGTATAACAAAAGAGGTTGTTAATCCCTCACAACACCAATGTTCAAAATTTCATTAGAAACTTATGCCCACATTTTATAGGGTCTAAATGTGGATATTTAGTAAAACATAAAAAGTAAATTTAAGGGTCCATTTGAGGTTGTTGTGAATTTTTTATTTTTGGTTTTTGATTCAAAAATGTAATTTTGAAAACAAAATACATTTGGCAATAATGAATTTGAAATAATTTTTAACTCACTTTCGAAACACTTAGACATTCATTAAAAAATATTTTGTGGATAGGTTTTTAGTTTTTAAAAAAACACACACTCACTATATTTGATATGGTCCTTTCTACTACTATTATGCTACAACATTCAACACAAGCACTGTGACTATTACTGTCATCACCACCTGCCAACATTGCTACCACTACAACAATCAACATTATCATTGTTGTATCAATTGTTGGATATTTATTGTTGTTATCATCATTGTCATTATTATCATCACTATACAAAAAATACACTATGAACTAATTTTAATAAGATAAGAAACATTTAAAATGAGATTATTTTGAAATTAAAAATGAAAGAAAAAACAAAAAACTAAATTTTAAAAACTAAAAATTAGTTTTTTTAAATTTTTTTTGAAATTCATAACTAAAAACTACTCCAAACGGACCTAAACACTATAACCATAATTTTAATTATTTTGTCATTTTTATATAAAAAAAATCTATAAGACTAAAAAAGCATGAAATATATTTGATAAATGATAGTAATAATTTAACAATAAAGGTTGTATTATATATTTAAGCAGGGATTTTAAAGTAATTTTATAATACGGGTACCCATGGGCACAGCCGCACAGTACCTTATTTGCCCCGTCCTTGTGAAAATACTCGTTTAAATTATCAATAAATACCCATTTAATTATCCATCATCTATCTATTTTGAATCTTACTGTGCTGGTATGGATATTTTTGTCATCCATGGGAAACGGTAAAAGAATTAAACCATACTTCATTTAAAGTTCTAACAAGTTCTATTATTTTACAAATATTATCGTTATAATGACATTATTACCCTTGAATTTAAAACAAATTAAATGTTATTTTTTATTAATTCAATTTAATAAAATATAATGAAATGATTTTTGTTTATATAATTAAATATATATATATATATATATATATATATATATATTATCCCGTACATAAAATATATATAAAAAATCTCACTTTTGGAATTTTGCGTATGGAAAAGTCCCCGCAAAAAATGATAATCCGCTAATGTTCTTCCGAGTCATTTGCGAAACTATATAATGTCTTTGCAAGCCACAGCTCGCTGTGCCGCCAGGAAATTTCCTACAGCGTAAAAAGGAGACATTAAACTTAATAACTTCTTGATCAATGATCTTTAATGCTTGGAGGCTTCCATTACTTGAAACATAAGTGCGCGTTTCATTGACACACACTACATGACTCTTTCCAAGAAATAATCCCCTAGCGACTTTATTAAGAAAACCTTATAAAATATTGAACAAAAATTCACTATATATACATCACGATATTCGAAGTTGGTACACAATTACATCAAAACATGATCATTAAATAGTTTTTGTAGATATGGATAGGATACTAATAGTAATACCTGTAATTTTGTGCATAGTTGGAATCTTGGTTCACAATTCAAAGTCATCAACTTCTTTGCTAGTGTTTTTTGTAATTAACACGATAATTTTCTCTATTCGCGTGGGAAGTCACAAATCATCTTTAGCAGAATTTGACATGACTTCGCCTTTACTACCATCTCTTTTTGAAGTAGCGGGAGAAGCACAAGGCGACTTTTTAGAGAATGCAACGTATGATAAAATTGATGAAAGTAACTATGGATATCATAAATCTCTATGTAATATTGAAGATGAAAATGTAGACAATGTTGATGAAATTACAACGCAAGAGCAAGAAGAATCCGATGATAATCTGAAGACAAGAATTGAAAGCTTCATCGGGAAGGTCTACAAAGGATGGATTGAGGAGAGCTATTGGGATAAATATGGCATAGACATGTGAATTGGAAGGGACACTATGGTTTATCTTGGATCTAGTTTTTCTTAAATGTAGTATTTTTGTATGATTAGCATTAGCTTCTAATTAGCTTTCTTTTGTATTTTTTAATCATTGTGAAAGCTTAATATAATTTGTAAGAAGTGTTTGATCGAGTCAACCATACGACTATTATATTGTAAGTATGCATAAAGTGACTTGTTTGTAAAATTGATTTTGAAGTGAAGTGATTTATGTTTGACTATTTTTATTTTTAAAAAAATAATAGTAAAATTTAATATAATTTTTCTATCCAACAAAAAATTTCAAGTTAAAACTAATTTTGAACCCAAAATCAATTCCTTAAAATGAACCAAACATGTAAACATTCGTATACAATCACATTAATTAGTATTTCAATTTAATTTTAAAAGACTCATATGAATAAACACATCAAGTGTGTTTGAAATTGTACTTGATACACATGTCACATTAAACAAATGATATTTGAAACCAAACCCTCAAGTCTACCAAGGGTCACCAAATTTGAGATGTTGTTTGTTTTAGTGTTCAATGACTCTGTCATAGTTTTGTCTTGAAAATGTGTCTTAGTGGGTTGAGAGAGAAGGTATTTATAAATTATCCTTAGTCTCGACTCATAAGCGATATAGTACTTTTTAGTGTACCAAAACAAGTCCCCTAGTTGTGGCTAAGGGTAAAGAGTGACCTAATCCCCTTCTATCACCATTATTCCAACCTCGAGTCTATTAGGATAGTAGGATCACCGCATAAGAGGTATTATTCATTTTGGTACTTAGTGATTTCGTCATGATTTTGTCTTGAGAAGGCGCTCAGTGAGTTAGAGGAGGAGAATGTTTAAAAAGTACCATTGGCCTTAACTCCTAAGCGATATTGGGTGTTTGGTCTACTAGAACATCTTTCTCTATAGACACAACACAACTCATATATTCTCTTGTTATGAAATAGATCACGCAGCAAACTTACGTTTAAAAAGGAAAAAAAAGTAAAAAGGTAGTTGATGATCATTGTACATGTTTATCTTGTGCACTCATTTTACACAACAATTATCTATTTTTCTTTAATTATTGCTTAATTTTGTCCCAATTAGTTAGAATTTAATGCTTTCTTAGATTCTAGTCATTGTACATTAATTTTTAGCATTTATTAACAGAGTGTTAGTCATAGAGAGAGAAAGAAGTTGCCAGTGAAGAAAGCTCGCCCAACAAGGAGGCTCATGCAAAGAAGGTCACGTGACAACTTAGGAATGGAAGAAGAGAGTTAGGTCATTTTGTAGAACTCACCTAGCGAGTGTAGCTCGACAACAAACAAATCTCATTGGATGGAAGAAATTAGACTTAAATTTTGGAATTTCTGAAAAACTCGCTCAACGAATGGATCTCGCCTAGCAAGTCAAGTCTATGAAGTGGTGACTTTTGGAATTCACGAAGAGCTCACTCAGCAAGTTGTACTCGCCCAACAAGCAATGCTTTATGTGAAGTGGCCCATCATAAAAAGGCACATTCTCTTGGGATCAAGGAGCATCATTTTTGGGCTTTGAGAAGGGTGTAAACATTGTTTCATTGACCTCTCTTCCATTTTTCTTCATTGTTCACCCATTTCTCCTTTTAATCCTCATTTTGTAAAGTCTCTCATGATAATGATAGGCTAACCTACCTATTGTTGGGGGCTTGGGTGCAAAAAAAATTGTGATGTGATTATCTTTTTTACTCATTTAATGTTATTACTTTCTTTCCATGTTTATTGTTTTGTTTATGACTTGATTATCCATCTGCCTGTTTGTTATAGTGTGATTAATTGATTATCATTGGGAAATGTTTTTATACTAAGAACTTAAAGGGACTTCTAAGTAACTTATACTTAGGGATAGAATTGTGTCAATTAGTCTCTTTATAAACCCTTGCTCTTAATCAAATCACTTGGTTTATCCTTCCAAGGAATTAGGAGTGAACTCAAGTGATTTAGGCTTTTTCGCATGAGAGATTATTGTTAGGGTAGATTAGTTGGTTAAGGTAATAGTTGACATTGCATTGAATGGTTAAAAATTCTTAACATTACATCAATAGATCTTTTGGTAAACCAAACACCCAATATTTCCACAAATTTTTCACTAAACATTCTTTTGCCCTCAAAGTGTTTGTTTTTTGTCTCTTTGAACTTTGCCTTGTTTTAATGTCCTTGTTTATATTGAACTTTAAATATTTGCATTCTTATCTTAAAAATCAATTTGAATTATACATTTCCCATAACATTTGGTTTTAAATAAATTGTTTAGTATAACTTAGTCCATGTAGACACAACACTCAAACTTTTCTTTTATTTACTAATTACACAACTTGGTCCACTTGCCAATTGATTAAAAATTGCTCATTTCCTATATTTATTTGTCATGCATTTGGTTCATGAACTTATTCATGTAAGCTAAACTGTTTGATATAAAATTTTAGCATATTTAGAATGACACATGCAAACCATAACTATGTTTCAAATCCTTTGGAATGATAATCTACATTGATGGAAGAAAATCATATGTATCTTTTTTATTTGAAAATACTTTTAGAGAGTTGGGAGTGTGTTTCCAAACATGCACCATATCAACCTTTCTATACATGCATCATATCAACTACCAAAAACACATTCAATAGCCCAAAGATAGAAGCTACAACTAGCTTCTAAATACGTAAACCATGGTGGACGTAATATGTAAACAAGCATAGACTATGAATTAAAGGACTAGATTCCATGGAAACTCAAATTGATATTTATTCCAAGAATATGCTATTGACAAATATCATACCAAAAAAGTTAGGTTTGGAGAATTGCTATTGAACAAATTCTTATTTAGGAGACTTTTGGTTCCAAATCGATCAATTAGAGTGAGTTCAATTTTTAAGAAAAATAGGTTATATAGACAATGTAAAATAATTTTGCATCATTATTCAATCACAACTTACCATGTATGTTAGTTTGTTCATATGATAGCTTCTCTGAAATTCAACATGATATATGATTAGATGACAGTGTAAAATTATTTTATTCATGACCATTAAACTAATATATATATATATATATATATATATATATATATATATATATTTTCACCTACCATATATCTTTACCATAGGTCAAATGTTAATTATCCAGAAACACATTTTCAATATATTTTACACATTAACTAAAATTAATTAGAATTTACAAAATAATGAACCGTGCTCCGTACTTAATTTTTTAGTGGCTAATCAAATATATTTAAGAAAATCCTTGAAGAAGCACAAGGTGTACCTCCATAGGATCGTACAAAGTACAATCAAAATGAAAAAACAAAAAATAAAATGTGCATAAGATGGTCATGCACTTTACTACCTAACACTTCATGCACACACAAAGAAGCACCAACACCTCCACCAACCTATTGGTCCAAAATGCATGAAGCAAAGATATAAAACATACTAAGGGAACCCTTACATTTCAACACCCAACATATCCCTCATAAGACATATGCCACACCACCAACTCCTCCCCATCAACACCAGCTCACTTCATTCATTCCACACCTCCAATACAGCAAAGAAAATTAAGGATGAGTTTGTCTAAACTTTAAAAATCAAATTTAAAATGAATACTTTTTAAGAAATAGATAGGAAAAAAAATTAACATAAACAATTTAGACAAACACATTACAAAACAGAAAATTGTTTATCTTGTTAAAATGGGAATTTATTTAAATAAATAAATTTAAACAAACTCACCCCGAATAGCCATGATAAAAGAGGATAAACAAACCCCTTCCTTCTCTCTTTGAGTCATTTTCAAGAATTATTTTTAATGAATTTCACCATCCCATTTACAAAAAAAATCTCTTCCGTAAAACATCTTCTAATTCCTCACTTTCCACGCCACTTACCACAC
>CM023957.1:12322516-12343139 GCA_013407115.1 Glycine latifolia | reverse complement strand
CAATTGTCCCTCATGCTCTTTTACTTAATAAACTAGAAAAAATCATGAATTCAAAGACTATTAGTTTAGTAAAAAAAACAAAAATAATAGGATCCAAAAGTACAATCAAAATGAGAAAACAAAATTAATTGCATGAGATGGTCATGCACTTCACTATCTAACACTTCATGCACCCACAAAAAACACAAACCCCTCCACCAACTTGTTGGTCCAAAATGCATGAAACAAAGATATAAAACATATTAAGGGAACCCTTGCATTTCAACATCTAGCGTTTCGATCCCTCATCCATTTACAAAAAAATCTCTTCCTTAAAACATCTTCTAATTCCTCACTTTCCACACCAGAGACCACGTCAATTGTCCCTCATGCTCTTTTACTTAATAAACTAGAAAAAATCATGAATTCCAAAAAGACTATTAGTTTAGTTAAAAAAACAAAAATAATAAGATCCAAAAGTACAGAGTACAATCAAAATGACAAAACAAAAATAATAAGTGCACAAGATGGTCATGCACTTTACTACCTAACACTTCATGCACCCACAAAAAGCACCAACACCTCCACACCAACCTGCTTGTCCAAAATGCATGAAACAAAAATATAAAACATACTAAGGGAACCCTTGCATTTCAACACCTAGCATTTCGATTCCTCTAAGCCACAATGCCACACCACCAACTCCTCCCCATCAACACCACCTCACTTCACTCATCCCACACCTCCAAGACAAGAAAGGAAACTAAGGATGAATTTGTTTAAACTTTAAAAGATTAACTTTAAAATAAATATATTTTTTAAGAAACAGATAGGATTTACTTTTTAAAATAAGCAAAAAAAATAAATTAAAACATAAGTAATTTAGACAAACACATTAAAAATTAGAAAGTTGTTTATCTTATTTCAACAAATAAATTTAAACAAACTCACCCTAAATAACCATGAAAAAAAGGATAAACAAACCACTTCCTTCTCCCTTTGAGTCATTTTTAGGAAATTTTTTTAATGAATTCCACTTAGTGGTCTTTTACTTAATAAAACAGGAAAAAAATGTGTAGCAACATTTCTCATTTTTAATGATATGACTAATATGACAATACTCATTCATTATTCAATGGTACAAAACATTTTATTATTTGCTCTTCAAATTTCAAACATGTAAGAACTTCTTAATAAAATGATTCTTCAATACAACTAAAAAATAGCTTATGGCTCCTTAATTCATGTCTTATGTATGTATTAGGTTGCCATAGGTCTTTAGTGGTTGCGGACTGTTTGGTTATATAACACTTGTATCTGTCCTTTCTTATTATATTATATATATATATATTATCTTCGCCGATCAAAAAAAAAAAATACAACTAAAAAATGATCCTCTTAATATGAAATTTCTGTCTCTCTTAAATTGCTCACAATCAAAGGGATAGATGATAATGGTTAGAATTAGAAAGAAGGTGTTAACTATTTCGTCTTCATCAACCTTCCTACTGCTTTGAATAAGAATTGGAATTCATTCACTTCTAAACAAGCAATCAATATCTAGCACATGTTCTAACTATCCAAATATTATTATACAAACTCCAAAAATTGAAGGTACATGAGAAACATTTTGATTCAGCCATATTAGTTACTCTGTAATGCGTGTTGTAAATGTTTTTAGCCAAGACCTGTGCCTGCCTCCTTGCGAGGTGCATCAGCCTTTATGCGGGGTGGCCTGACAATTCGATCAATGAGTCCATATTCAAGAGCTTCTTGTGCGTTGAAGCGTTTCATCCTGCTCAGATCTTTGGTAATCTGAAGAGATGCATTAGAAATTAGTTTTATAGTAAATAAAACTTATAATCTCAAGTTGTGATATAAATACCAGTAAGGAAAGAGTTAAGATATACAAACAAAAAATGGATATGGATAAGAACTAGAAAAACTGAAAAGAGGCATAGAAACAATTGTTGAAAGTGTCAAAATAGAATTTGACTTCAACTACAAGGAAAAACTAATGATTTTTTTAAGATGTTTTCTTTCTTTGAAGTTGGTTAGTCAGGCAAATATACAATAATGAGATTTTCTAACCATAACAGAAGTCACAAACTCATTTATCTACATGTATTTCATTGTTGGGTGAACTGACCTTCTCAACAGGTTGACCTGTTTTCTGAGCCAACTCATTGAAAAGGTAATCTCTGATTCTAAGAAGTTCATTTGCTTCATTCTGAATGTCATCAGCCTGACAATTTTCATGATGTTAACCGTCAAAGTAAAAACAATCTCATTCATACATATGAGAGGTGATATTGATGTCCTTCAGACAGAAGACAAACATACCTGCCCACGTGCAGCTCCAGCTGGAGATGTAAGGGCAACTCTTGATAGAGGCATTGCAGAACGATTACTCTTAATAAAGCAGAACAACATGAAAAGATTAATAGATCATCAGAACTATTTCATGAAACTGGGGAGGTCAACGGACTCAATACAATGAGCTAAAGGCACAAACTGCATAAAATCTATTCGACTTGAATGTCGCACACAACAGAATGGAGCAGAAAAAGGAAGATTGAGTATCAAAATTATGATGAAATTAATAACTGAAAAAGTAATTCAATGTTCATTACTTTTATCCCAAGTCTATATGGGATTTATCCTCATTCTATTTCAAACTACAAGACTTGTCAGGTTTTCAATTGTAACATACAGTACAATAATTGATATTACTGGTAATATGGTCAATTATGGAAGACAAGGTTACTATAAATATAAATCATAGATGTTAGGCCCTCGCTGACTACAGAAGCATAGAAAGAAACTTGATATATTTTTTCTCTTTTAGGGATTGTATATAATGATTTATTGTGTTGCTTCAAATGTATATGATATCAAGCATAATTTTTAATCATACACAAATATATCATGTATGATATAGAGATAACTCTCCTGTAAAAAAAAGTCTAAAGTTCATACAACGTCGGACATGTTTGATTATATTAAGAATAGAAATCTCTAATCATATAAAGCCTTACTAGGATAGACTTGACTTCTACAGGAAATAGTAATATTAATAGACAGCAATAATACAGTACCTTTTCTCCAGCTGCAAGGAGAAATGCTGCAAGACTATAAGCATAGCCAACACAGTGGGTGGCTACAGGACTTTGCAAGCTCTGCATGGTATCATAGATAGCCATGCTTGGTGTAAGCTGCAAAATTTGTAAGCTTAAACAAGTTAAAAACCTTGACTAATTATCAACATGAAGCAAGGAATAGAAGGATTTAATTGATTGATCATTTAACACTAGAACCATAAGAGACTTACATCACCACCAGGACCATTGATGTACATATAAAGCTTCTTGGAGTTATCTATACTGTCAAGATACAGCATTGTCGCCAATATTTGGTTACTGAATTCTTCATCTATCTCTTGTCCAATGAAGATAACACGTTCTCGATACTGCATCAATAATGCACTAGTTTTTGTACTAATTAACTTAAAAAAGAGATGAATACCTAAGGGAAAGTTGAGGTTCACATGTGAATAATGATCTATACCTATGTGCTACAAAGAAAACCACCACCTTTTATGTGAGAAGTGGAAAATTAATAATATACACCAAGGTGTAATGACTTACAAGGGCATTCCATACATCAACCCATTGCCAAGTTCCTTCACCAGGTGTCCTATAGGGGACTTTAGGAGTCCCTATGGGCATCATTCGAATACGTGCCATTGACGGATTGTGGTTAGGATACCTGAAAACATGAAAAACGTATAGTTTGCATCAGTATGTTTCCAACAATATATAATATTTGTGACAAACACTTCTACAAAGTGTAACATATTGTGCACTCCCAAGTAATGTGTAAAACACGTTGCATTCATACTTTTACTAGGTCAAAGATTATGAAGAATGCTCTTTAAAATTCACATCTGTAAAACTGAAGATATATTGATAGAACACCTATTGATAAATTGAAGAACAGGATTATTAAATCACAGAATACAGTAGAATTTGTTGTCCCATAGTCAAAGGCTCCTATAGAGATGAGTTCAAATTTTCTATCCAAATTACCCAAAAAAACACTCACCTATCCCCCTAATTACCTATTACACACCTATGTAATTGCTCCTAACTTTCTGCCCTTAACTGTCAACATGGCATTACTATTCAACATATTCTAATGATACATAACTGCTAATGATAGTTATTATGTTAATATGGAATTGCTTTTACTTTCTGCTCATAACTACCCTAACAGTCTCCAAGGCTGAAAGTAGGAAGCTGGTTCTTCCTCATTATCTTTAGCCACTTCAATAGCAATTACTTCTCCATCTTCATTTAGGGCTTCATTGTATCCCAAAATTAACAATCTTAATTGTTTCTCTGCACATGGATATTAGGGATGGAATTTTTCTCCACACCTGAAGCATAAACCCTTGCTTTTCATTTCTGTCAATCTTAGTATGTTACATGGCGCGGGCCTCTGCTTTTCAAACCCTGCAACCAAGGCTGCCATAAATTTTCCCGAAGTCAAAGGTGCCTCAAATTCTCTCAATAAATTGAACCAATGGATTGTTGACTCTTCCATACTTGGTTTTTCCAATTTAATTTTGACAACCTCACTTGCTCTGAACTTCAAAATTGGTTTTAGCCTTTGTGGTCCATCCAATCAGGTCTTCTTTATTAAAGGTAGGCAGTTCCTTCCACCTTTTTTACTGGCATATGATATTTCACCAAAACTGTGATGATAATCCAAATTAGACCCATTTCTGGAAGAATCTCTCTCATTGCAGCTAGAACTTTTATGTTCATCCTTTAGATGTGTGCCCAACACCTTCCTTAACAGCATCTCAGTCATGAATATTTCCATACATCCTATCTTTTCTTCCATGCAAGCATCAATTTGAGCCTCCAACCCATCAAGTTTTTCCTCCAACAACATATGCTCAGTCACATTAGTCATGTTGAAATGATGAATTCAATTGACACAGAACAACCACTTTAGAATCCGGCAAGAAGGACCAAAATGATAGAACACCAATTGTTAAATTGAAGAACAGCATTATTAAATCACAAAATACATAGAATACAGAAGAATTTGCAGCCCCAGTGTCAGAGATTCGTTCTCTATCCAAATTACCAAAAAAAACAACATTCCTATCCCCCTATTACACACATATTTAATACATTGTAACTGCTCCTAACTCTCAGTTGCCATCATATATGGTATCATGTTATGGCCACTATGAACTTGGTTGCTGTTTAAAATTACTCACTAATCCAATAATAATTATAAGATAAGTAGGATTTGCTTCCAGAAGCAAGGAAAACTGCATTGGAGTGGAAGTGTCGCGTTTGCAGGTTCAGGGAATCAGAGCCCGTAAACCTACCAAGCACAGTAGCAAAATACTATAGCAGAAATGGAGCACATCAACTGAGCAAAACATGACAAATACACAAATTACTTCACATGAAAAAAAGAAAGAGTTACGAAGAGGGAAAAAAAAAACGAAATAGAGCTTATTCCTCTCATAAAAGGTGTAAATCGCAAGCGTACAATTCTAGTTATTTAATCAATTACTCGCCAATACAAATGGAGGAATAAGAGGAGCAATTCAAATCCAAAATATCATAAACTCATGTTAGGAATAATCTAGCAAGGTTTAGCGCAGCGAAGAATGCACGAATTCTGAATAAGGCACACGCCAAAAAAATAATCATATAACCGAATAGAAAGGAAGATGAATTGGAAATAGGGAGTGAAGGATTACCGACAGTGAAGAGTGTTCTGAACTTTTCCATAAAATTCAGCGGTTAAGTTAGGTTTTCCCGCTCGGAAAGAACCTACAATTGAAAACGGTGAGCCAGCAAGCACAGAGACAGAGAGATTGAAAAATAACAACGAAGAGAGGGAATGAGACACACTCGCAGCTTGAAGTTTCAATCCGGAATAGAGCTTTGTGGCAACACTGCAACGGCAAAAGAAAGAACACAGTAAGCATTAGTTACATTAAAGAGTGAATTGTATTTTGAACGAAAGAGAGAGAGATTGTAACCTAGAAGTAGAAGGAGGAGAAAGACGAGGTGCGGAACCGGTGGTGTAAGGTGCCACTGCCATGTTCAAGAATTGAATAAGAGAGAGCGGATAGGGAACCAAAAACCAAAATCTGAACGAGTTACTTGCAAGAGAAATTAAGATGAATGAAGGAACATCAACCACAATGCCGTTTCGATCCTCCTCCTAAGTTTTATTGGGATAAGCTTCCCTTATTCGTTCGAGTGTATTTCTTCAGGTAAATAAACATTTATTCTTTTTTTATTCTGAAATAAACATTTAATCTAAGTGACGTGTGCTATTACTGATAAAAAGAAAAAAAATATAAAATATGTAGCATTAAAAGTACTTCGTAACATTATTTTTTATACTTTTTATTCAATAAATTGTTAGCCTAAATTCCAAAAACTTGTTTTTACTTTCACAACCCTATATTTAACTTCTCTTTACAATATTAAAAATATAAAGTATATAAATTTTCTTTTCCTCATTAGTGTTTTTGAATTATGAATTATTCCTTTACAAAAGCTAATCAAAATGTTAAAAATATATTATTTAATTTGTTTAATTTCTGTGTAATTTTAATATAAAAAAATATATTATCAATCTATCTAAAATCATTATCGATATAATAGATAAATATTATAATTAAAATTTCCGTCCCATTTGGATAGGTTACACCTGTTTTGACATCCCCACAAACACAATCACAAGGAGAGATAAATTATAATTATATACTACTTAACTGTTTGTAATGTAAAAATTAAGATAACTAAATGGTTTTTAATTCTGCGTATATATCAATGACATCAAATGATAAAGATTACACACAAAAGTTACCTGATTTATTAAAAAAATAACTGATTTTTTATAATAATCACGTGTTTTTAAATAACTTAAATTAAAGCGTACAGGTAAATTAGAAGGTTAAGAATTTTCCAATTTGCCTTTGCTACAAGCAGCATGAATCAAACAGGCAAAAAACTGCTTTGAAATGTATTATACAGATACAGAACCACATATCCTATTGTCCATGTCCAACAATGGAAACAAGCCGGCAACCCAAACCTAAATTTTGCACGTTAGTCCAAAATAGCATTGAATATGGGACGTAATTAGCTACCCTCAACCGAACACAGCTGCTGCACAAAACAAGCCATCAATCATCATGGTCATCCAAAGATGTGTAGATCATCCTGCACCAAAGAGCATTTGTAAGAATAATAGCTTAATGTAGCACTTCTTTTTAATGAGTACTAGCCCTTTTTTTCTAGTCACCATACCAAAATAAAGATAGGAAAAGGATAAAAACAATATAGAAGAGTTTGAAAAGCCTTTGCTTCTTTTCCTTAGGGAGCAAGTTGAATATCTCTGTGACATCAACCAGATGTTTTCCTTGTCTGTACCTGGTCAAAGGGAATGAAATGTGTAGTTAGCAAGAGCAAACTACCCATATTCCAGTATATCAAGATATCAAGGATGACTAAAGCAAGAAAACATGTCATCCCCATTAATCTCCTCTAACTATGAGAAATCCTTAACAAAATGGCATCTGGGACACACCACACAGGCAAACACTACTAGATGATGTCGGTGAGAAACTGATACTGAACTCTACAACTGGCAACTCCTGCTTTATTTGACAGACAAGGGACATCCAAGGTGCACAGACTGTGCCTAAAGAACTCCAGCAAGCACATCCAATGGTCACTCTTGGCCCTAGTTACTAATTCAGATATCAAGTATTTTCCTCAAGTAATGAGATTTAAGAACCAACAAGCACATCTAAAATGTAGCCTGCTTAAAAATTATATAATGAATGAAGCAAAACCCTGTTTACAACTATTGACTTCATTTGTCTCATGCACCTTGGGTATATTGCTCCTTTGGCTGGTTTACAATATTAGGGACGTTAATGTTCTATTTTCAAGTTTGGTTCAGTTTGAGACTGAAAATGCACTAAATTAGCCTTCACTAATACACAAAATTTAGAAATCAAACTAAGCTAAACTGAACCACTTGTCCCAATTTCATTCGGTTCATTGAATTTCTACAAAAACTAAACCAATTATAATGACCTTTTACAAGACATAAATTAAAGAAGATAATATTGTATACTCCATATTTATACAGCTAGATGAGTGGTAGAAGTCTAGAAGATCAAGGAATTATTAGATTAGAAGTAAAAATAAGCAACTCCATGAAGCATAAACCAGCCCGCATATTATTATATTATATCAATCAAGTTGGCTTGTCTTGTGCCATCAATAAGTTACTCTTTTCCAGGGTAGTCACACTACTACAATGCCAAAGAATGTAAAGATTCAAATTTCTAACTCAAGCTGCCATCCACTCTTAAAATAGTGTGCAGACATAGATTATTTCCACAGTTCCACTTAATGGTTTCTTAAAAACATAATATTCAGTAATCAGTATCTTTCATAAACAATAAACTTTCTCAGCTTATTTCTAAATTTGATAGAAAACTTACAATCTCACGTTGTAGTAGAGGTAAGGAGCACAGATCAATGACATTATCCAATGCCCTGTTACAAGGTAGAAGCCAAATAGGACACCTACTATAATATATTCAGGCAATATTACTTTGTTTATTCGAGATGAGGAATCATATGGATTTATATAATCAAATTCTAGGTCTGCCAGGCACATTAACTGCAACAAATGTTAAACAAAATCAGTTCAGATAAAAAAGATGAAGTGCACCAAACACAACCAAGTTCATAATAGACTCCTGGATAAAATATTAATGACAAGTCACATATTGGTGGTAATAACACTTCACAATCTTCAGAAGGCTCTGAAGCAGAAGCAGAAACAGAAAAATAACAGAACATAGACATAGAGACAGATGAAACTCCTAACCCCAAGAATATTCAATAGATCAACATGAAGACTTGAACAGATAAAAGCACAACAAAATTAGGTCATTTTCAGTAAATAGACCTCTTTTCATAACTATAATAAACATCACCTGTAATGTAACCTAATCATGATTGTACTCATCCAATCTTAGAACTACCATGTTTTATTAAAACTAAATGTTTATACATTTGTTGAGTACGAATCACAAGTGACACATGCATTCTGTCCATTGAAAACATCTTCTGAGGAAAAATACTCAAATGGAGCCCCTTCCCCCTAAAGCTTGTCTAAAATTTTTAGAAACTAGATGAGAACCCATAGAACCCTAATTTTTATCCCACGTGTCTTCCCTTGAAGTTGTTAAGTGTTTATTTTCTCTCCTTAAACTTCTCTCAAATATGAATTGACTTCAGTTACTTTTTTCCCCGCATGTGAAACAATTAGACATATACCCAGTTAAATGCTTGAAATAAAGAACCAATCTTCAGATAATGGGGCGCTTTAAATTTCTTCTAAGTTGACTTTAACAAGAAATTAAAACGAAAAAAAAAAAGCAAGGAAGCAACAAGTTAGGGCTTGTAGATTGACCTGGTAAATGACGAGTACAATTAAGGCAATAAGGATGAAGAAGGAGATCAGCCACGCAAAGAGATCAGCCATGCCCTCTCCCTTCTCCGCTTTCTCTGATTTTCGATTCCAGTTGCAGCACAAAGTGTTCGAAACATGCGATGTGAATTGCGCACGGCGGTAGCTACAAAAACCTCGTGCGTAGGGTGCACCACACGAGGAGGAGCACAGGAAAGAAACCTTGGAGGGTTTGGATTCCGCAGACAGACAGAGACACTCGGAGAAGCTAAGAATCGTGTGCCAACTTAACCATTGATTAAAGAAAGGGTCATTACCAGTCCACACAAGAAAAGAATGGAATTAGTGAATGAAAAAATTAACTAAAACATATTCTCTCTTTTTACTGCAGCTAAAATATACTTTATTCTTTATCTTATTTTATTTTGAAATTTTTATTCTTTATCTTATTTTGAAGATTAAAATATCATTTTGATTTTTTTTTATATTTTTCTAGTTTGATCATTTATATCTTAAAAGTCTCATTTTTGTCTTTTATTTCTTGAACTCAAAATAATTATTATTTTTATTAAATGATGATGTGATATTAATTAAATTGTTTAATATCAACTAAAATATTTTTTTCCTAAATATGAAAATGTTAAAAAAAAGTTAAATATAGGTTTCGAATCTAGGATATGACTTTTTTCATTGGTTATGCATATAATTGATGTAAAAAAATCAATGCACATAAGTTTAGATGTCCAAACCTTACTCCAAGCAAAAAAAAATGGCATGTTTTAATTTTGTGGAAACCAAAAATATAGTGAAAATTTTAAAGGAATGAATTCCAAACATTATATATTTATGTGAAAAAATGTTTATCTTGTTTTAAATAGTGATTAGAAAATCACTCTCAAATCTCTCTAATCATGGAGCCAATCATGATCATGGCATGTTGCAACCACGGGCAGACCTAGCCCATTTTAGGGTGGGTAAATGCACCCCCCTCATTTTAATAAATTCACATGTGGTTTTCTTAAAATTTTATAGTTTGCTCCCTCTAATTTTATGTGTTTGAATCCCTAACTCTCATTTGAAAGTAAACAAAATGCACCTCTTTATTTTAATAAAATCATGGATATTTATCTTAAAATTTTATATTTACACCTCTTGTTTTTACGCATTTGAACCACTTCCTCATTTTTGTGTTAGATTTATTTTTTAAAATAATTTGCCCCACACCCCGAGTCTTAAATCCACCATTGATTGCAACACTTTGTGAATCACGATCTTATGTTTTAATTTAATGGGCTTAAGCCCTTTTTAAATCCTTAAGTTTAAATAGATCTTTTAGAGTTTGTTTTAAGTAGTTTTCAAATGGGATGAAATCCAAAGGTGGTGATGATACTAGGCTTGGGATTGGAGGTGATATTCTTCTCCTTTTATTTCTTCTTTTGGGGATTTTGGGTTTGATGTTCTTAATTTCTCTTAGGTTTTCTTTGTGATTATGATTGAGTAGTCATTTGATTTTATAATTGGGCATAGCCCTTTGATACTCATAATGGAATTGTGATTTTTATGTCTATATGTGACCTTTCTTTCTCTTGGTTTGATTTTCTTCTTATTGAACTTAATTATGCAAATTGCTTGATTATCTCTTTATATAACCTTAGACGTTTTTGGTAAGAATGAAATGTCAACCTATACATTGGACCAAGAAGGAAAGAACATAGGATTTAATTCACAAAAATAGGTTTAATCCCTTAAAGATCGAATGTATATTAACAACTATAGTGTAATGAATATAATTAAATATAGTTATCACGAAAGTATGAGCCAATTCAATTAAATGTAAGTTCATGTCTTGAAATGGAACGTATGGTACCTTAGGTTAAATTACCTTCAAAATTGAAATCAATAGGAGAATGTAGGTAATAAGGGTTAATCCATTAATATATAGTCATTGAGTGAAACTCAATTTCAAAAACTATTCTTCATTTGATTTCTCCTCATATTGAATTTTTTTGCATTCTTGATTGCTCTTAATCCTTCATCTTTTATATTATTTTCATTATTTCTTAATGAAATATTCCCTCCCTTTAATTCAAATGGAATCATGATAAATTAATAATCATAAAACACAACTTTTTTAAAGGATAATATTTTTATCACTTAATGACCATCATTCATGCACTTTATGATTTTCCTTTATCAAATATATATATTTTGAATCCTAACTCGTTCCTAATGGAATCAAAATGATTCTTTAATTGATCAAAGTAAAATATCATTTCATTTGACCATAATTCATTACTTGAATCAAACTATATTTGCATAGATTCATATTAAAACATATGATGATAAATTTTGTATCTTGCTTAAAAAAATAATCTGTGTTTACCAATCAGAGTTTGTTTAACTAGATATATTTCTCTCTACCAACAAGTTGTAAGTCTTGAATTTGAATTTTGTGAATGAAAAAATGTAATTGAGAAAAAAAAACTTCACTAAAGATAATTAAGCAAGTTTTCAAACGAATATTAATCATTAATAAAATTGATGAATATTTCACATTAATATCATAAAAAAAATCTCTTACTTCATGTTCCTAAAAAGGTTCAATTCGTGCAAATCCTTCATTGAGCTATATATGGATGAGATATTGAAAGAACTGTCACATGAAATTGCATAAAGTTTTTCAAAAAAAAAAAAAAAAAACTCATTTGTTTCACAAGAACGCGTATAAAAAACATGCTTAACATTATTTGATTGAATTGTTTCATAAGAACGTATAAGAAACATGCTTAACATTATTTGATTGAATTGTTTCATAAGAACGTATAAGAAACTTGGTTAACATCATTTGATTGAATATATAATTAGCCCGACTCCTAGGATTATACTACAAAGTCCAAGTAGCAAGGAGCCACATCAGGGTGTCATCAAATCTTTTTGTTGATGTGGACTCTAAAAAAAAGTTAGTTATTCTTAAAAAAGATGAGTAATGACCTTCTGATTAATCACTTGCCATATTCATCAAACTGAGGGGCGTACACAACAAAGGCAATCAGGCCAGACCGGATAATGGCGTTGAAAGAGGGACGTGTTGTTCATCAAACTGAGATTCGTATGGTCCCAATCTAAAGCAGCAGTGGGACGAATACCATCCAAGGAAATGCAGAATCAATTGCCATATTCTTTTTCTCAAAGCAAGTAGCGGTTGGAGGCTTAGAGCATAGAAAAAAATTCCTTGACCCCAAGTTCACTAACTTATCTTCTGGCTTCAAACCTGCACCACCTCATACAAAATATAACATTCATAATGAAAATAAAAAATACAGTTAAAAACGGTATGTTAAACATATTATGTTATTTATTTATCGATAATCATACACTCAAAAAAACTGTATGTATATATCATATAGATTGTCCGTGACACATGATTTTTATCTATATATTTAGTATTGATCAGATGTTGATATCTCATTAGTACGTGAAAGTTACACCATCCATGTAAACCCCCCTCCTTGAAGCTATAATGATAGTCTAGGAAATGCCGTTACAAGATGTCCATAATAATAATTAATGAGGAGTTAAAAGCGGGAACAACCATTAAATTAGACATAGGGGAGGCTGGTGAATAAGAACCCTTAATTAGATAAAGTTGAGAAGACAGATTACATTTGTCTGGAATGTTTTTGCGTTAGGTTTAGTAAATTTTATGTAAGACTTAGTTATAACAACACGTATAATTTATGCAATGAAGTTATTTGCAAAAAATGAGAAGGAACAAAAAAAGTGGTGTCATGCCCATGCATGCATGTGTATGAAAAGCATAACCTTTCAGATACATAAAAATCAAAATAACAAGCGAAAGATAAAAAGATTATTACTAATTACTTTCAAGGGTGAAGGAAGAGAAGTGAAGGTCGTAGCACTTGGGATCAGTGTTCTTCAAGAAGGGCCTCCTCTTCTCCTTCTCGTAGAACGCCAACGCAGCCTTTATCAAATCGGCGACGGTGTCCTCCGGCGACAACAGAACCTGTACGGCGCCCAAGCAGCTATCGATGGTAACGTTCAGCAACAGCTTCGACGGCCGAAGGAAAGAGTCACTACTGCTTTGCAACGGAAGCTTCAGCGTCAGAGGAGCGGGTGCAAATCGGCGGACGGAATGTTTCTCCGGCTGGAGTTTACGCGGCGGGTCCTTGCCGGAGAATTTTCTCCGATGACCCGGTGACGCTGAAGTCATGCTTATGAGGATGAGTATTTTCGTCGTTTTTGTCTATTTTAATTCCTCGATAGTCTTTTTTAGGGATCACATGAGACGAGAGAAGGTTGTTGTAAAGAGTTTGAGAAAGCAGAAAGTAAAGCTCAGCGAGAGAGATACGGTTGTAAGCAAGCAAGTACTAATAAATACTTGCGAACAGAACAAACGAACTACGTTTGGTGGATTAGAGTTTAGAGAAGCTTCTCTGAAAGTGCGCGAATTTTAACCTTTTGTTTGAGCAATTTCCTCGGACGGACGGTGGTGGATTAGGTTAGAGAGATTAATTTTGCATTTTGCATGAAAAAATATATTACAATAATGATAATTTACATGGATATAAAGAGTGTTTGCATGAATGTTTATAAAACTTAGGATTTTAGAAGTATAAAATATTGAAGAATGCTGGTTATACTATATGACACTTTCTTTCAAATATATATATATATATATATATATATATATATATATATATATATATATTATTTATTAAAAATCACAAATTTTAATAGATTTAAATTTTTATTTAATAATTTTTTCTTCTCATTTAAAAGTGGGTCGACCCACCATGATAATTTATTTTTAATAAATTTCTCTTAATCACAGATAGAGTGTTAAAGAGTGTCATTGATCTTTCTCTAAAACATTTTAATATTTATCTTATAATATGATAGAAGTAAAAAAATTATTATTATTTTAAGAATAGTTAAAATTGTTAATTTTAAAAAGAGAAATGACTATTCAAAGGTTAGTCGATGGATCACTGAGCATATGAATTATAATTAGAAGTTTCTATTTGATTCAAGTTTTGGATATACAGTTACTTAAAATATTTAAAGAAGTTTTTTATTATTTATAATAATTTTATTTGAACAAGATTTCTTTCATACAAAATATATTTGGTTTAGAAAAGAAAAAACAAAAGTTGAGCTGGTGGGGCTTAAATGATTGGTGAGGGAAACTTCTTCGAAATGGGTATAAGGCTTTGTTTGGATTAATTCCTCTTAGTTCACCGCAATGAGTAAATAAGTGATGAAAGTGAAAAGAGAGAGGGAGAGAACAACTCTTGGCAAAGACAGAATAAAAAGAGAAAAAAAAATGTGAAGAAAAAGGAGAAACTCTGGGAAAAGGAAAGGAGAAGGATAGCTCTTTCTAAAATGAGAGTGGGAATATTTTTTTTTGAGACATTCGAATCCTAAACCTCTTTATTTGTATCCTGTATTTTTTATTATATTCTGAAATATTTATTTTCAAATTAAAATTACATTTTAAAATAAAATTTTCAAAATATAATGAGAAATGTTTGATTCATTAGTAGGAGTTCAGGAAATAAATGTCCCCTTTCGAATACAATACAGTTGTACGTTCGATGCAGGGCTGGTTTTGTTTTGACCTGCCCCTAGCCCCCTACTTTGTTGTCTTGGGCCACAACTATGTACATCTGTTGACCAAAAATCTCAATAGATTAATTAACGTTTTTTAGGAGAGATTAATTAACTTATAACTATAGAAGATGGATAAAAAAAGGAGATTGTTTTTATTGTGAGATGGTCGAAATTTCGTGAATTTTTTGTTAAATGTAGGTGAGCATAATTAAGGTAATTTAACCTAGTTGGTTAAATAATGTGTGTATTTTTAATTGTTGACTAATGTGTGTTTTTTTAATTGTTGCAGATAAAAAAATATAGGTACACATTATGTTTTTTTTCAACTTTTTCGTCTCTTTAATTGAATGCATAAATCATAGCATTTTCCTTTGATTAGCATGCATTAGGATTTAGGATGCATTAAGTGAAGTTACAAATATCTTAGGGCGTTTGGTAGGAAAAATAAACATGGGAAACCAAATTCTCAATCTAAATTTTTTAGGAAAGCAATTTTTTTTTTACTGCACGCTCCCTTAAAATTTAGTTGTGATACAATATATTGATTTAAAGATTTTTTACATCGTTAATTAATTAAAATTTACTTTAAATATTTAAAAATCCATAAGTTTTAACTATTCAATCCATGATTGGATAATAAAAAAAAAACTTTTGCACTTCCAATATATTTTTAATTAAATTCAAAATCTTATTTTCATGTATGTAAGCTTGTCAATTACTAAAGAAATTGTATTGTTTGAAGATGATAATAATTATAATAATGAGTACTAAAATCATCTATTGCAATGATAATTTAAATTATCACTATAGCTCAAGGATCGTATTTCATGAATAAAAATCCATTTGCTTATTTGATCTAATCAATAACAAATATTAAACTATTTATTTTGTTTAATCAACACGTTACATATATGATTACATAATCGACCAATAAGAAATTCACCATTACTCCACTCAGTATTCAGTTCTTCATATTATTTATATGTATTAAAATTCAGTTGCAAATCTTATAATTACATATAGATATGCTTCTCTCATTTATGCATTGTATATATTTAAGTTAATTTGGGATATAATATAATATATCAAAGTTAAATTGATAGTTTACATTTTTTAAAATATTATTACTTTTATTGATACATTTGGTGCAAACATTTTATTGATTATTTATTATTCCATATACAATAATATTATTTTTAAATTAAAAAAAGTAATTATTTCACATAATATATATTAAGATTATTATTTTTTTGTAAAGATATTAAGATTAGTTTGAGAAATATTATGGAAAAGAGAGAAATAAATATTATTTATTAGATTTTATGATAAGTAGTCAAGATTAAAACACTCAAATCATCTCAAAATTTCTAGGAAGACATATCAATTTTAAAGAAAATATATTTATGATTATTCATGTATAATTATACAATCTAAATTTATTATTCTAACTCTTATATATCTTATATAAAATGACTTTCTCATTAAATGTATCTCCAATATCTTATTTTATGATTATGTTTGGATAAATCTCTCCAAAATTAGTCATAGAAGAAAAAAAGAAAGATAAATCAATTGAGTTTATCACAAAAAGTTAAAATCAACTTATGTACTTCATATTTTTTTTAACAAGTTAGATGAAAGAGTTTTTTTTTATTAAAAATATAAGTAAATAAATTAATTTAAAAGAAGTTCAATTTATTTTATCTTTTTTATTTTATTCTCTTATAATTACTTATAAAGAAACTTATTTTCAAATAGGACTTATATAAGATTAAGAATTAAGTTATTTCAAGAGTAATACCTGATAAACTTATTTTTAACTTATTTTCAAATTTTACATTAATCCGAAATCATTTGATACCTAATTGATATATATATATATAAATTAACGTAATATGTACTTCTAAAATATGTAAAAATTAGACTATTTGATTACATTCCTATTGATATTTAAATTTTATGAAATTTGATACATGTGATCTACATGATATAAACTTTCAATTTAACGATAGATTTTGTAAAATATTTATCCAATAAAAAGTTATTAAATAGTGTAAGACTATCAATTCTTATACCGGTATAAACGGATCTCATCTTTCTCTCTCTATATATAAATATATATATATAATTCATTCGGTAAATAAAAATCTTCTGTTGAATAGATTAAATTTATAAAATTTTGTAAAATATAAGTAAATGTGGTCTATAAGATTATCTAACTGTACCTTTTAAAAAAGATTATCTAACTATAAATGTTTTATTTATTTTAAATTTTGAGTGCATGACCGTTGAAATAATATCAAAATATTCATCAATAAGATAAGATTATTAAAATTAATAAATTACGTTAACAACCCTTAAAGTTTCATGAAATTATACAAACTTTCCTTGTTTTTTTTTTAACATTTATTACAACGGTTGTTACAAAAGAATACAATATAATGTTTATTTTAAAACAATTAAGAAAGGTAACATAATATATAAGGAGTGTCGTATAATGTTTTCTAAATAATTAATGAGATTAATGTATGGGGTAAAAAATAAGAAGTTTTGAGCAATTTTACCAAACCTTAAGGGGTATTAATGTATTTTACTTTATTAAAATTTAATATATTAACAAAAGCAAAATTACAATACTAAAGCAAAATTACACTTTTAAAGTGGTATTGGATGAAAAAAAAATATTTTATTTATTTATTTATTCAATTGGTTTGATTTTAAAATTAAATCTAGTGTTCTTTAACTCAAAATGATTAATGTGATTGTGTAAGATTCGGTGATCATGGCAAACACTCGTAGTCTCTGATCTATCCAAGATCGAAAAAAAAATCTAGTGCTTTTTTGAATGAATATTAATGAACTAGCTAGCTTCCTAAGTTCAAATGACTTTTAAATCTAAGAATATCGCATGCAAGTTTAAGAAATTATAAAAAAAAAATGTCAGTGTCATTTTAATTTCTTTTATTTATTTATACTTCATCTTATAGCAGGGTCTGTTAAATATCAAATTAAGGTTTAAACATACTTTTTATCCATATAGCTTTACGAATTTAGGTTTTTTATGATCCTTACATTTTTAATCGCATGAATAATATAACTCCATGCATGTTATGTAACACACTTTTCCATATTGCCCTGTCCTCTCTTTCAGGGACTAATATATCATCTATTCGTTCTAGTCAAGGACATATCTCTCTAGATTTGAACGCAGTTAAGACTTAGGAGGTTAGCTAGCTCATTATGCGTGCTCTTTTGCTGAGGTAACTGGCAAAGTGAATCGATTGTATATATTGACCAGCTTAAAAAAACAATGAGTGGATGATATAGTGCGTCTTCAACTTGATCAAGAAACAAAAAGCTAGAGATCTAATTTCATGGTAATATAATGGTGAGATAGTAAAATATAAGAGAAATTAAAAAAGAGGTGCGGCACATGCATATTCATGAGCAAGAAAGACCCACATTGTGGTTTTTAATGAATGCATGGATCTGCCATCGTTTAAAGCTTCTTTTTTGAGAAAGCCAGCATGAGCATTAACAGTCACAATTACTCTTCATCACTAGATTGATCATTTTTGTACATATATAAGCCACATGGTACTCGATGAATGCTTAAACTCCGCATGCAAATCAGTTCGCACTATAATATTGCAGATCCTATGTGATGTAACACATTTTTGTCAACATTTTACTGCTACAAGAAAACAGAAACATGCAACAGTTGGGAGAATCTATTTTAGTGGTCATTTTAGTCTACTCACCAAATCATTTGCACCCATCACGTCATCGTCACCGCATAGACCACTGATGTGTGGGGGCTCATCACCGGATCCAATCATCATCTCAGTCTCAAAGTATCTATCCCCTGTCCCACCCCATCATTTTTTTGTCCACATAGATATAGCCGTATAATATTTAAAACTGTTTCTACAGTTACAACTTAGAAGCTAGATTCGTATAATGCATTCTGCCATTCTTTTTTTCTATTTATGTTAATCGAAGATAGATATTAAATAATACACAATCAATTGAACTAATTTTTTTTATAATGCATGTTGCTGATTATAGGTGATCATATTGTGTACATTCAGAAGCACAATTTAAATAGATATATTTTAAGAGACTAATTTTTAATTTTTGAAAATATCCAAGAGTTAAAAAAAAGAACCATTTAATTAAATGGCATTAGTGAATTAGTTTGAAGTACTTCAGATGTATGTGAACAGAATGGCGTTTCAAAATAGTACTCGTCGAATTTAATTGACCCGAGAAAAGGCTGAAAATACGTACTGTATATCTATTATTGATGACATATATATTGCATTATTAATTGCAGTTCTGATATTACAATTATGGCACTTATGGGTCTCCTAATAAAAGTGGGGTTGTAATATTGATAGCAGTAACTTGGAGTGATCAGCTCGATAAAGATGACGTTGCTTTCACTTTGGAGTTTGCCAAAAGTTGCAGAAAAGGGGAGGGGAATTGATTGATAGTAATTATAGTCAAAGAAAGAAGAAAAAGAAAGAAAAATTTGGTAGTGATCACTAGTAAGGCAGAAGGAGTAACAGTATTTTAATTAACGATTCATTAATTATCACTGCACTGATAATCAATTTTTAAGTAAGATGAGAGTAGCTGGGATAACAATGTTAGCGATGCAAATTTATATGATTGAGAAATAATAACCGTGATCGAATTTCCATGACTAAGTGTAATATAGCAATATCTACGGCATTTATAGATAATGATGAAGGTGAGAATCGAAGTATAATTAATTATCATGATCGGAGAGATATAGAGGGAGTGATCTGTGAAATGTGAACAATCAAAGACATAATCGATTGCAAAGGAATATGAATAAGCTGACTAGAACGACAGAAACCAAGAGCGTGAAGGGAACAAATGATTAAAAGATAGGGGTTGCAAAACCAAGATGCCAAGATAATCATGGCTGCTAAGTCATGCTCCCGGTTTGCTCTATGAAGGACTAGAGCTACCTCCTTTTCCATGACAAAAAAAGATTATGACCCCTGTGTTCTGCGTTTAATTGTCTAATAACAGAATTTCAAAGCTTAATTAAGCATCATGGTAATTATCTAGCTAGGTGTAACATGGAGCCAAAAATGTATAATTGACACGTCCTAGCATTTTGGATTGGCATGAGAAACATTGGTTTTCACCTTTTGAAAGGGTGACCAGCAGCATGGACCAGCTTTTTATAGTTTTATCTTGCTATACATTCCTATGTGTCCTTGAATAGCTAAGAGTCAAAAAGATGCACAGTGATTGTACTTTATGACGGGGAGAATGGAGCCCCCGGTGATAGGTTTTACCAGCTGCGCCGTTGTTTTTCATGATTTAATTAGTTAATTATACGTGTAGTACTAGATACATACTAATATACAAATACATACACATGTGATATAGTCCTCTTAGCACGGAATCTATTTAGACAAACTGACTCACATAT
>CM023957.1:12309127-12322506 GCA_013407115.1 Glycine latifolia | reverse complement strand
TATATATATATATATATATATATATATATATATATATATATATATATATTACTAACTTTGTTGGAGAAAAATAATAACGATTCTTTTTAATTAATAAAATAATTCAATATTTAAATCTTAATTTTAAATATGAAATAAATTATATTCAAAAATACATATTTTGAATGCACATTTATGATTTTGACATATATTAGTTATAATTTTTTGATTACATTGATTACAGCTTTCGATGAATTTATATTAATATCATGTTAAAAAAAGACATATATTTATCTATTTATTATGAATTCTCTCATGGATATGAAAAATAATTTTAATTTTTCTTTTTTAATTTCTTTTAAATCAAATATTTTTTATCTATATTATATTTTTCATCTTTTTTTATCACTCTATTTATTTCTTTTCTATTCTCATTTATTATATTTTTCATTTATTATTTTCATTCCTATTAAACACACTCTGAATCAGTTTTTTATATTTTATTTTAAACTTCTTATTCTTCACCAGCATTTTATATATGTTATTTTTTGTTTGCCAATAGGCAATTGTTCACGAGCTTACGTCTAATAATAAGACAACAATATCTTTTAAGGCGTATATATTCCGCATCTTAATGACATGACATAATGCAGTTGATACTGAGATATTTTATTACGGATACTTAACCAGTCCATTATAATACATTAAAACTTCAAACATTTTGTCGCGATCAAAACACTGGAACTTGGTTAATCAATTAAACTGCCGGTACACACACATCTATATATATATATATATAACCTATTATAAAACTGAATTATATTTTTTATTCATAAAAATTAAATAAAAAATAAATATCATATATTTATAATAATTCACATGATCAACCGATGACTCTTTTAATACTAAAAATCATAGTATTTCGTAATTGTTACGGTCTGGCATTACAAATTTTTCATCTTTTCCTAGAAAATATCATTGCATTGCAAAATATAAGAGCTGACAGTATCGAGACGAGAAGTGATGAAGGTCATCATCGGTTCGTGGTACACTTAGCGAACGTCATCTTTGAATTACTCATGATATTCCGTTAGCTACGAATAATTTTGTGATATCATGAAAACAAGCCACAAGTAAGGAATGATTAATAATAATTTAAATAGATTGGAGTTTAGCCCCTTTTGATAAAAATAAAATGATATTAATGATTTAAAGGAAAATGCTAATCAATATCTTTAAAATATTAATTAAAGAACTAATTTTTTATTATTAAAATACATAAAATTATAATATTCATAATTTTTTTAAAGTTCTCTTGTGATTTTCATCATAGATATTTTATCATTTGAATTCTTTAATCAATGTCTAAAGATACTAATCAACAAAATCCTAATTTAAATAACAACATACTCTCCCATTACTCGCTCTTGAAATTTTCAGCTATAATCTTCAATTTGATTAACGGCCACATTTATTTATTCATTGCAACATAATTAAGGTTAAATTAGTTTTTTCATTTAACTTTTTTTGTTTGATTTGAACATTTAATTTTTTTTCAAGATCAATTAGGTTTCTTTATTTTTAAAATATGTTCAATTTAGTCTTTAACATAGATTTTGACTAGCAATGTTAAGTTTGAGTCTATGTGTCAAAAAAAGGGGAATGATGCATCAATGGCCACATGGATTCCAAAATTAATATTGGTAGTCAGAATTAACGACAAATACCTAGATGAAACTACTTTAAAAGTTAGAAGACCTAATTCAACTAAAAAAATAAAATATTTAATTGAACAAAAATAAATTAAAGGATCAAATCAAACTAAAAATAATTTAACTTATAAATATATTTTTTTTAGACGTGGTCAACGAGTCATATACAACTATTTATGTTTATTTGGATAAAAAGTATATACTACTAGAAAAATATTTTTCACATCAGTTCAATAGTATATTCCACAATGATTCAGAAATCGTCTTTGAAGTCTTTGTTGTAGAAAGTCAACACTTTTCATGACGATTTTTAAATCATCTTAAAATCTCTATTTTTACGTCAGTTCTCTTCGAAATCATCTTAAAATGTACTTTTCCTTTTAAAATATTGTCATTTCTAACACGGTTTTTTGAATAAAGTATTGTTTTTATAAAATATTTTTGGTTTTTGTTTCACTTTTAAAATTCATTGTTTTTATACAAATTTTTTATAATAAAAAAACTAAAAATGTAGTATTTTTGTACTTAGATGTGAAAACAAGTGAAATCATAAAACTATTTATAAAAATAAACAACCCCTCGTAAAAGCACAACAAAGGAGTACATTTGCAACATATTATATCATATGCATCATAAATTATTAGAGTTGTTTTAATAGATACATAACAAAGTAGGTAAGAGAAGAATGATTATTTGATTGTAGACATAAAGAATCCATTTAGTATACCAAGAGTATCTGTTTTTTGTAATTTCTCTAACTCTCTGTGTGTGTATTCTTATTCTAACTTCTACGCATCTTAAACAATATAAGCTTGAATTTAGAAACTAAAATAATAATAGAAAGTCCATCTTGTAGCTACAAGAATCTGAAACTTACAATATTCTTATTCTAACTTCTAACTTCTATTTTAATTTAAATTTCCTAGCGGTGCCAATATAATTAAAAAAAATTTACTTTACAAAACAATGGTTGGCATAGGTCTAGTCTCTAGCATCTATTCGTTGTCTTACAATGGTAATCGTTGTTTTTTCAGGATGGCTATTATCCTCCTTTTATGCAGAAAAAATCAATATTTTTTAATAAAGAGGCTTTGCAGAGTTCAGTGAATTAATGTTTGAAATGGCCGGCTGTTAGTAAACAGGTGAGGACTTGAAGTTAATGTTTTGGCCAAAATTTATGGAAACTGAAAATTGTCAACCTATTTGCATCTGTGGTGTGGTATCCCTAAACTAGGTGCAACATGAATTGCATGGAAAATTTCATTTGTTTGAATATATATGTTTCAGTTTGTCAAAATGGCACACAAACAGAAATTGTGTAAATTGCACATGTGGTTGAATTCTGGTTCTGAGTGTTTACTGGTGTTAACTCTTTTTTCCCCCTCCCATAATATGTTATCTTTAGATTCCAGGCCTATTGACAAGCAGGTTCAGAAACTGTAAGCAGGCCTAGTAGTAAGAGAAAATCTCTCTTATTTTTTTGTGCTTGCCTATTTCGTACATGCACGTGGTATATGACGAGGAAAAATGCGAATCGAGATTGCGCTTGCCTTATATTTTTGCTTCCCTTTTTGTCTGCAATTGTCTTTAATTTTTTTGTGCATTTTGTCAAAGTGGATTTCCTATACCAATATCGTAATTAATTATTGTTTGGGCTGTGCAGATGTCTTAGTGTACCCCCTCCAAATAAGGAGAGTTTGTCCAGACACTCATTTTTAGGACGTCCTATCTCTGATTGAAGTGTGGACCTTGTTCAAATAAAATAAAGGTAAAATTGAAGTGTGGCTTTCTTGTCTTGTGTAAGCATATATGGAGTATTTATTGTAACTTTCGTTATCTCCCGATGTGATTTAGTGAAACATATATATTCAATTATTAGGGTCTTCAATGCCAACTCCGTCTCATTAATGTGTTCCAGGCTGTCAACTCCTATCTCTGATTTAGTATTTGCTCTCTTCATAGGTTTATGGAGCTGAGGCAACAACAAAAGACTAGTGCAACCAGTCAATCCAATGCATAACTGCTGTTGCTTAATTAAGAATTAGGCGTTGGATCAATCATATTTTTGACTGTAGCGTTCATCGCTAGTTTGAACTGATAATTGATTTTTGGTTTCCTTTTTTCATCTCAGGATTGTTAACTTTCAGAATATATAGCAGAGTTTTTTATTTTATTTTTTGCTAATAGTGTTGGTACAATAAACTGCAATTTGAAATGTTTCTATTAGGTTATGTGAACCTGTTATTCTAACAGAAAGTGTTAAATGGTTTTAATATTTGATGTGGTTTTAATGGTTGTATGTTATGCATTCATAGGTGTCAAATAATTTAAACAAACAAACAATGACGGTTTTTCGTAAATAACCGTCTTTGTAGGTGTTCAAAATAAAAAAAAATTAAAAATATACAAACAACGATGGTTATTAAGGAAAACCCGTCTTCGTATACGTGCATACAATGACGGTTGTTCATTAATAACCGTCTTTGTTTGTTTTTAATTTTTAAAAAAAAAGAAAAATGAAAATAAAATACAAACAATGACGGTTAATAAGAAAAACCCGTCTTCGTTTGTAGCCATACAATGACGGTTTTTATTAATAACCGTCTTCGTTTGTTTTAAAATTTAAAAAAATATAATAAATAAATACAAATAATGACGGTTAATAAGAAAACCCGTCTTCGTATATGTGCATACAATGACGGTTGTTCATTAATAACCGTCTTTGTTTGTTTTTAATTTTTTTAAAAAAAGAAAAATGAAAATAAAATACAAACAATGACGGTTAATAAGAAAAACCCGTCTTCATTTGTAGTCATACAATGACGGTTTTTATTAATAACCGTCTTCGTTTGTTTTAAAATTTAAGAAAATATAATAAATAAATACAAACAATGACGGTTAATAAGAAAAATCCGTCTTCGTATACGTGCATACAATGACGGTTGTTCGTTAATAATCGTCTTTGTTTGTTTTTAATTTTTTTAAAAAAAGAAAAATGAAAATAAAATACAAACAATGACGGTTAATAGGAAAACCCGTCTTCGTTTGTAGCCATACAATGACGGTTTTTATTAATAACCGTCTTCGTTTGTTTTGAATTTAAAAAACAAAAAGGAAAAAAATAAAATACAATGACGGTTTTTTAGAACCGTCATCGAAGGTACCCAACTTTCAATGACACCCATATCAATGACATTTGAGCAACCGTCATCGTATGACCTAAATAACCGTCATCGTAGGTCTTATTTGTAGTAGTGTGAATATGATTCCTATCAAGTAGCAGCCCAGAAAATTACAAATGCCACACAAAGTAATAGTACTACCAATGAGAAAATAGAAATATCCCTAAATAGAGGTAAGCTTGCTATCTTCTAACCACACTTTTGACATTTTTTGCTCATATAAATTAAAATTAGAAAGAGAATTAACAAAACCTATGACATGCAGAAAGAACACATAGCACATTCTCAGGCCAGAAAACAAAAAGACATTAGTTGAATCTTAAAGTGAGGCTTACAATACAATTGTGCATACCCTGAAAATGAAAACAAATTTAAATTAACAAACAAAGGGATTTTAAAGTGTTAGATTGTGTATGTTCGTGACAATGAGTACAGGAAAAAAAATGAATTTGTGGTTTTAGTGTTTTCCACAGCTTGAGCATCAAATTCAACATTATGAATTAAAAATGTTCTCTTGATCCAAGAGGGGGGTGCGTGTACCTATCTTTTGCGGAAGACATAAAACAAAGTTTAGAAACTATCGTTGGTAAAATGCAAGTACTATATTTTTAACATTGACGGTGTACATGGAGAAGAATCAAATTTGAATACTTTGATGCTCCAATTGCAAGTTCTAATATTGAGCAACAAAGCCATATTTTTAAATACAACTTCATTAAATTATCATTTGTCATGATCAATTATCAATAATTAAGTGCAAGTAAAAGGACTAAGCCAATGAATTTGAAATTGAAGTTTTAGGTCTTTGGTTTATTATGTAAATATTAAAGATTAGCAAACCTTACAAGCATATTAATTCATTAATTTACTAAATCTGCAAATTGAAACAAGGGAGAATAATGCCCGTAATGGAACTAAGTGGAATAGAATTACAAGAAACGTGGGTAAGTAAAGGATTATGATGATTCTTAGCCAAAGACAAATCAAAATTTTAACAACAAAGCCGCAAGCATTTACCATTCTTATGCATCATGATACTTACAAGGTGTCACAAATGCAAGAATAGTGGGTTCCTCATAACCTTATGCTTCGGTTTCCTTTGAAGTTGAACAGTAACATCCCATTAAATATAACCTAAAAAATCACTGCCAAATTTCTTGAAAAATAGTATATTTATTCCAAGGAAGGACCAAAATTTCAATCACAATTATGCTGAATTTAAATATTTGAAAAAATATATATTGATAGTTTAAATCACAATTGTGTTGTCAAGGAAGACATGAGACTCTAAACTGCCAACTTTCATCTTCAGGTTGTAGACAATTTTCTTGTGATGGAAAATTAACAAAGAGATAACGTTATTATCTCCTTTTACAACCATACAATGTAAATAAACAATTCAGTTATATATAAATTGTATAAAGTCGACAAGAACTTGAAAAAGAAAAATATATAAATAATTTGTTTCATTATTGACTCACTTCATTTCATCAATTAACTTTTATTTAATGAGGTAATGACTTTAACTTACAAGATTAGTACACAAATTAACTTGAACAACTACAATTAACGGAACAATTGGGGGGTCAAAGTTTAGGATTATTAGTTTCGATCACTTTGATTTATACAAAATATGTCAAAACTACATTCATCTGTAAAGTATGCATTTTCCAAAGGTCAGAAAATCATAATTGGTGTTTATCCATTGGGTCAGACTGCTCACAATATTTTACTTCCCAAAGTTAAAAAAAAAAGACAAACAGATCAAATCAAGGAAGAAAGAAACAGTTTGTCAATGGGTATTGTGGACAAATCCATAATAGCATCGAAACTAAACTTATCCACAATCAAAGCTATTCTTATTCATTCCAACTGGAATCATCCAACAGTGGAATTTGAAATCAATAATAAACAAATAAACAAATGAATTACCTTAGTGTAGATTGCGAGAGAGGTTTGTTGGAAACGACGCAAAACGGAGACCGAGTTGCTTTGGCTTCGGAGCCGAGACAACACCCAACGCGGCAAGAGCAACACGAACGAAAAATCGACCATCCCCTCACCACCACCACCACCACCAATATCGCACCTCCGTCACCTCAGATTCCCAAAGTCATTCCTTCCCCTACCCGTCTCCGACTCCGACGATTCCGTCTTCGACTTCTTCAGAAATATCGTTACCAAGGTCCAAACCTTAGAAGTTCTCAAGGCGTCGAAGTCATCATCGACATTGAGCTTGATGGCATAGTTGTTGTTGTTGTTTACACGTGCACACCGGAGTTGGAAACGACGTCCTTAGCTTAAAGAGAGAAGGGGTGGGATCGCGGTCAAGGAAGGCTGGTGACCTCTCTTCTCTAGCGGCCCTAGTTGGCGTTGATGGCGACCTTGTAACGGTTGCAGCGAACCTTAGTTATGGCATTTGGCCTGAGCGACATGGTTTGGTTGTAAAAGGAAGGAAGATTTGGAATTGAAAAAACCCTAGGAGGAGCACGCTTGAGTGGATGTGACATTTGGGCTTTTAAATTAATTTACATTGAATACAATGACAATTATCCAAACTCATCTTTAAAGGCGACCTATCTATGACAGTTTTGACCAAAATCATGGTCGTTTTGAAAGTGTTTATGATGGTTTTACATAAAATTGTTGTTAACGTGTCTAATATTTACAAAATTGTCCCCGCCCGCTAGAACAACAACGATTTTAGTACAATCGTCATTGTTCCAGGGTCGTAAAATGCTTTATTTCTAGTAATGCTTTTAAAAAAAAAGCTTTGCAAATAGATGAACACCTAATTTCAATACAATAGAAATTTATGACCGTAAGTTTAGTTGAACAATATGTCTGATGAGTGAAGATATCCAAACAAGCTTAGTTATAACCTGTTTAAATTGATTATATTCGTCAACTTAAGAGAACAAGGCAACTATTGTTACTTTACTTGGTAAGGAAATCCATGATTTGACTATATGCTTAAGTTGTTAGTTATCAAATGATTAAATGAAAATAACAAAATCATAACTGACAAACTTATGTTTGATTTCTAAATCTCTCGAGAATCTTGTAATGGTATGTATAGGAAATACCTAATGTGAGTCTCTCCCTAGATCAATCATCTGATAATACAATCGTTCCACCCCCAATAGTAACTATATATTCATCCAATCATTAAGCATGAATTGGGTGTCAAAGCCTTTACAAGTGGTATCATCTCCTCCTAATGACATTGTTGAAGCCTTGACTCCACACCACCATACCTGTTACTAGCCTAAAGTAGTTGGAACATATATAATAGGTTAAATATGTTTTTTACTTTTTACAAATAGGATAATGTTCACGGTTAGTCCTTTGAAACAAAATTGTTACCTTTTAGTTTATCGTTTATGAAAATATGTCATGTGATTGATAATTCCCATAAATGAGTGATTATAAGGAGCTGATGTTATAAGAAGGGCAAAGACTAGGCCACACACATTTCATTAACAATGAACTAAAGGAGAGGCAAAAAATTAAAAATAATACAAATTAAATATTTATTTAGAAAAAAGGTGCAACTGGGCCAATATTTAGAAAAATGGGGCAGCCAAACACGCCCAAATGGGGCGTGTTTTAGTCCGTCTCTAATTCCGTCTCTATTTCGGTCTCTAACACTTTTTAATACAATATTGGGGTTTTTTAAAAAATCCGTCTCTAATTCGGTCTCTAATTCCGTCTCTAACACTTCTTTGCACAATATTGGGTTTTTTTAAATTCTGTCTCTAATTCAGTCGCTAACACTTTTTTTTACAGAAAATTGTGATTTTTTCCAAATGTGTTGTAACCAAACGTGGCACATGAACAAGTGGATATAAGATTTGACATAATTTTGAGCGTTTTGACATAAAATACGTCTCCATCGGATATTTCTATCAAAACTTAATCTTAATATTTAAAATGAGTTCGGCAGAATAAGAAGAAGAAGGCAAAGTAGAAAACGACACCGTTATTGATTTTTCTTCATCCATCTGTACAGTTTAGTCTAGGCATGCACCAGAGCATGACCAGTAGTCAATAACCAATGCAAAACGCTCGAAATTAAGAGAAATAGCTAAAAAAATAAAAAACCTAACATTTGCTAAATGCACCCCATTTTTGATAAGCTTAATCTTAAGGTATGAAATAATAACTTTTGATAGAAATATCCGATGAAGGCGTATTTTATGTCAAAATGCTCGAAATTAAGAAAAGTAACTAAAAACATAAAAAATAGCATGCAATTCAGTAATTAAATATATAAAAAATTAGAAAATAAGAAACCCTAAATCTTAAATCATAATTTTGAGGCACTTAAAGGTCTCATTTGAGAAAAATTTTTGGACAAGTCCCCCCTTTTTAAGGGGGTACTTGACCAGGCCTTCTCCTCTCAATTACGAACACATGGCCACTGATTTCGCCTCAATCGGACGTCCCAGTCAAAAGTTATGACCTTCCGTAATTTACGAAAACACCGCGAAAACCCTAAGTCCCTGTTTTTGCCTGCCACGTGTCACCACCACACCAAATACGCCCCATTTGGGCGTGTTTAAACACGCCCCAAATGGGCGTGTTTGGCTGCCCCATTTTTCTAAATATTGGCCCAGTTGCACCTTTTTTCTAAATAAATATTTAATTTGTATTATTTTTAATTTTTTGCCCTAAAGGAGATGATTTTATTTTTGAGGGACTAAAGATGAACATTTCTATATTTATAAGACAAAAACATACTTAATCGTTTAATCTTTTGGGTTATAGATTTCGATTCCTTAATCATAACAAACTCAGGTGAATAAGACTATTATATATAAAGTATCACAATTGAAACTTCTTTGCTACACTTGTGTCTTATAAAGATGATGCATTCGTTTTGCCCTATATAAATTAAAGGTGATTAGACAATGCAGACAAGTAAGGAGTAGGATAGCATTCGTAAATAAAAAAATAAAAACAAGCGACGTATATTTATTTGTTAATTTGTTAGATGCATTGTTTGTATGTGAAATTTAAGTATTTTTTTAGTCTTTCAACTTAAGATTTAGGCATTTTGTTATTTTCAAAACATGTTAGAGTTACGTAAACGTCTTTTGATCTTATAATTTTTATGTCTCCCAAAATAAATACTGATTATTAACAATTAGCTGTTATAATTAATATTAAACGATTAAAGAAAAATATTTTCTCTGGGATAAAAGGAATACCTTTCATTTTAAATATAAAGTGTAATAAATGTTTTCCTTATTAATAAAAACGTTATACTTTTAGTTAATAAGTGTAAAATGTGTAATAAAAAATATGTGTAAAATGTGTAAAATCATTTTTAGAGACAAATGTTAACAAAATCGTAAAATAAAACAGTTAGAGAAAAACTATTATTTTGAAAATGATAAACATGAAATAAAAAAATAAACATATATGATAATTTTGTATATTTTTAGAAAAACTATTTTAGAAGCCATTCTTGATATAATTTTTAGTTTGTTTATAGGTGCAAAAATTATTACATTGATAATGCTTAAAAATTATTGATAATTGATTTATTAGGAATAATTAATATTTTCTTTAAAAATCTCTTTTTTATGAACTTTTCTTTTCCCATTGGTTTATTATTTCATTTTATTCATTGATTAAAGTCATCTTTTTTTTTTTATAATATGTAGTATCTCATCATTCATAATATTATTTCTTAGAACTTTTTATTGAATAAAAAAGCTTACACCCTTCCATTAAGGATTGAAAAAATTGATTATAATAATTTAATAAACAAGATTACAATCCTAAAGTTTCAGAAGATAATTTAAAATCAAACATATTCAATAAATTATTTTCCTTAGTTTGAAAAAGTCTCATTATTAAGTGAGATAAATGTCTAGTCGGCCTTGTCCTTTTCAAATTATTTTCATTAGTTTGAATTTTGAAAAGGTTTATTTCTTAAATTTGTAATTATTTTTTTAACTTAAAATATATATTTTTGTAAATTTTTATAAAAATAAAACTTATCACAGAAATATACTTTTCATTAAGTTTCGGCCAACAATAAATGCTTCGTTATTTTTCTTAAATAATAAATATGTTGATATAAAATAACTTTTCCAATAAAACATATAATTTAATGCAGATAAAATATTTTGTCAGTCACAATTATTAATTATTAATTTATTACATTACATATGGCTACAGGCCCACAGAAAAAAGGAACAAAACAATGGTGCCAAATAAGAAAAAAGTTGTTTTGGTTCAAGGGAGAAAAAAACAAAAGGAAAACAGATTAAAAAAACGAATGGTAAGGACTAAATTTTTGTGAATACGACAAAAAATTATTTGTCTATATATTACTAATCGTCTAAATGCTTGAGTTAACTCATGAATTAATTTAATTTTTTTTTATCTGTATAAATTGAGAGAATTTATAATAAACCCACAATCTGCTTTCATCAATCAATGTAATACTTCTTGTCATGCCTATTAATTTTTACCAAAAAAAAAATGTTTGTTAATTGTTACACAATTTAACCTTTTTTTTAAACAAAATTTAACCTTTATTGTGGGTGCAGAAAATGGTTTTACATTCTCAAATGAAATTCAGTTGTTACGAGAATATGCCAAGCACAAAAAAATTGTTGGGAATTAGCCTCATAATATGTACAAAGATTACTCGATTAAAAATTAATTTTGTATTTCAAAGAATAGAAAAATATTATGCCATAAAAAAAGTAGATGTGGACAGCCGGAATCTATTATCTACGTGTTTGGAATCACCTTGACATAAAAAAAAAAGTACTTTTAACGAGTAATTTCCATCTCATAAGTGCGTGTATTGTCATTTATTTTTTTATGAGATGTGTGTATTGTCATTATAAACACGTACCGTGAAAGAAAAAAGCATATCAGTCAAAAAAGAAAAAGAAAAAAGTATAAACTTGACCGGTTTTAAATTTTAAAAATATTTTTAAATAAGTACTTTTTAAAAAAAAAGATAAAATTTATTATTTAATTTTTTTTAATTTAAGTAAAAATAATTTAGACACACACCAGAAAATCATAAGATTATTCATTTTATTTTAAAAGTTACTTATTTAAAAAAAATCAACTTAAATAAACTAGCCGTTAAAATTATAAAAAAAATTACTATCTCGTGTGCCAGAAATGCATAATATTTGTAGATTATTTTTTATCATATTAACAATTATTATTAGTTTGGTGTAAAAAAAGTAATAGTTATATTAAAAAGGTTGTAATATTTTTTTATATAGAAAAATTTATGCATTTTATTTAATTCAGGTAACTAGTTATGTATTTTTTTAAATAACTTATTATTTGTTTAAAAATAAATCATAAAACATATCAGACAAAATAAAATATTTTGAACATAATCAAACAATAGGAAAAATATATTTATATTTTCACATTTTAAAAAAATCAACATTAAATTAAATTTTAAAAATAATACACACACACACATACACACACACACACATATACATATATATATATATATTACATTTTTATTCAATGTCATCAAACAAAAATATCATTACAAAATTAATTTTTTAACATTTGATTAAATATTATTCATGAGTTATTGTAATCCTCTCAGTATTTGTTTTATATTTCTACAGATAAAAAATCATTAAATTTTTAATTTCACAATATATTATTTCATAAATTTATTATAAAATATAGAAATAATTATTTATTCTAATTTAATCACTCATCTAGTCAATTACCAATGCATTTGCTCGGGTTGCATTGATCGTTACACATAATTTAAAATTATTCTTATATATTATTTTAAAATAAAATATAGAGTAATAACAGAAATCTTGTATAAAAAATTAAGTGTTTGTTGTAATCTATTTATTTTAAAATAAAACATAAACAAACGAGAGAACCCAGGTTTTTAATCTTTTATTTTTAAAACATAAAAAAATTATATGAAAATAGGATATGATACGAGAGTAAGATAAGAATAAAATAGGATAAAAGCATGATAAACTTTAGTGGTATCCAATATTTGGTGTGTATCGATAATAAATCATATAATGATAGAACAAATATATTTAAATAATAAAATTATTGTTTGATTTAAATTATGCATGATTATTTATTTTTAGGCATGTTTAAAGCATAGTTATATATAACATTAAATTTATTTAGAATCAATCATTATATTTATTTTATAAATATAGTTATCAATATATAAAAATAAATATGATTTATCAAGTACGTAATTATTTAATTTTACTGTCGAATATCAAAGTAATAATTAATAATTATAATATAAATCTTGATAACATAATTATAATTTTGTTATGAATCGTCTACAAATGAGTATATTAAACAATAATAAAATATTTATTTATTACATAAAATTAATTAAATATTTATTTACTAATGAATTACTAAAACTGTTTGAAACACACTATTTTAGTTTACCTACTCTGGGAAGTATTCTCACTTTTTATATTTTATATTTAGGCGCACACACACACAC